>JARHVA010008149.1:0-70000 GCA_037957365.1 Torreya grandis | reverse complement strand
GGCTTTGTTGGCACAATAAGATAATTATCATAAGGAACATGGAATTTATTACATTATTTTTACACTTGAGGATTATAAAAAATTCCTATAATGCAATGGAAATTTTATGTTTGGCCATTGTTTTTACAACATTAAAATTTTGACAATATATTCTCAATAATGAAATGCATATCATTAAAAAGATGGACACACTAAATAATCACATGACAAAACCAACTTTGTTAGGACATATAGATAAATGGGTAATCCTACTTATGTAATTTTATTTAAAGTTCATATCTCAAAAAAATGTAAAGGGATACATAATTATAGATCAAGTATCCAAAACATTGCTAATTGACACAACACCAATTAACAAGATGATTTTACTACAAATCACTTTGATGATGATACTTAGACCATGTTCTTGGATGGATGTAAATGTGCCTCAAGTGTTGGATACATAATATTTATAATCACTCCTCAAAGACAACCTATGCTATGGGCATACAACTTGTGGTTTTCATGCACAAATAATATAGCAGGATATGAGGCATTTATTCTAGGATTATATGGCATGCACACATTAAAGATAATTTTTTTCAAGTCTATGGGGATTATAAACTCATGGTTAATCAGGTTTGATCCCATATAAATATATGGTACAATATTTAATGGCATACTTCAATAAGATAACAATTGAAAATATACCTCACAAAGATAATCATCACGTGGATGTTATGGCTAAAGTAACTTCTCTAGTTCTTATTGAAATCAATGATGATCAAGATTTTTTTATTATATTATGATATAAAAACCATTAATTATAATAATAGATATAGATTCATTGGCATTATTTAAAAACACATGAAGTGTAATCAGTTCATATTGGTATAGCGATATTTATAATTTCTTGCATAAATCTATAAAATAAACATTTTTTCCATAGAATGAAAAATCTTAATTGAAATGATATTTAATTAGTTATGTTATAATTAGAGGGGATATATTCAATCGATGATTTTATGGATATTTACTTCAATGTAATAGCCATGATGAGGATAAGATATATACAAGAGGTACATGATAATGAATGTTGTAGACATTTCAGTGGAAAATAAATGTTTTATAAATTATTAAGGATGGGTTAATTTTGGCCCATGATGGGACAAATATGTCAATAAATATGAAACTATGTGTACAATTCCAAAAAATAATAATTTAAATCATACACCTTCACATAAATTAAAACCTATTGTATCACAATTGCCATTTTTATTTTTTGATTTGACATGATAGGCAATAAAAACATATAATCATTAGAGGGTAATGAATTCATTATAAAATTTACATAATATTTTGCAAAGTGGGTTGAAATGATACCATTTAAATTAAATATGGGGTAGGATATGTGTAGGTTTTTAATGAAAAATATCATTTTGTAATTTTGGTTGTCATCAACTAAAATAATAGATAGTAGATCATCATTAAAAAATAAAACATTGAGATATTTTGAGCTAAATACAATATACATCATACGTTTTACACTCCTTATCATCCACAATGAAAGTGGCAAGAAAAATCAAAAAAATAAGACAATCAATAAAATATTATGTAAAATGTAAAATTATTTTACATAATATTTACTTATTCCTAGGATTAGTTATAAGATATCAGTTTCAAGGAATTATACTCATCTCATTGAAGATAAAATATCTCCAAACATGTTGTGGCATGATATATTTGTGCATACTCACTATAAAAACATTCATGTAATGAAAATTAATGGTGTTGTTGGTTTGCCTACATTGTCCACAAAATTTAATGAAAAATGTGAAGATTTAATTTTGGCTAAGCATGCAAGAGAACCATTTACAAATTCATAGTGGAAAGTTGAAATAAATTTATAACTGGTTCACTCAGACTTGTGTTCTCTTCCAATTTTCTCAATTGGTGGTCATAAGTATTCATTTTGTTCATTCATCACTACATAATAATGTCTTAGATATATTTTATCAAACATAAATTTGAATAATTTAAGACAATCAAAAAGTTTTAAATGATGATTTAAAATGAATCTCAAATCCATATCAAAACACTTAGGACTGATAATGGTAGTAAATACATTTAAAATAAGTTTGAATCCTATCTTGATCAAAATGGAATCAAAGATCATCTTGTAGTTCCTCGCACTCCACAATAAAATAGAGTTGTAGAAAAGATGAAGAGGACCATGATGAATATGATTCATGGTATGTTGTGTTATCAAGGAGTAAAAATACACTTTTGGGCCAAAGCAGCTACAAAACATTACACCTCTGTAATAGATCACCATCAATAACCTTTCAATTTTCTACAACCTATCATCTTCCTTTAGTGTGATATGTTTGGGTTTTGGATCCATTTTTTGAGCATTGATTCCAAAATACAAGATGAATAATTTGGACCATAGGAGTCAAAAATGCATTCACTTGGGAAATTTTGAATCCTCTAAGGAATAATGGGCTATAATATGATAAAATAAGAAGTTTTGTATTGCAATAGAAGTTATCTTTTGTGAAATTATAAAGGATAAAGTAAACATTGATTGAAAATCGACTCAACTTGATAATAATAATGCAAAGTTTGATGTCTACAGGTAGAGTGATTTGGATATTCCAAACATTGAGTGGGAGATATATAATTGGGAATCAATTTATTCTTTATTATCTAAGAATACATGAGAATGAATTTTCACATGAAAGAGAAAGTGAAACTTCATCAGATTATGTATAGGGGCCATAAGAATAGGGGACAAAAAATGAAGGAACTTTAAAATATAAAATTGAAGCACCTAAAACATAATAAAATATGCTTAAGTGGGCCACCCAAACATTTAAATGTATCAAAATTAATCAAGTTGGGAAAATAGGCACTAGAAGCGCACATGTAGTTGCATCGCCATTAGATAAATTCCTTGAAGAAAATCAAATTAAGATTGAAAAACTTACCTTGGATGATTCTTTAGAAGAATAACTAAACATTGCATTTGATTTAAAACCAACATCCTTCAAAAACTCTAAGAAGCTTGAACCCTGGAGAAAAACAATGAAATCTGACTACAAAGCATTGGTAAAAAATGGGACTTAGAAATTATTTGATCCTCTAATTGGCTTCAAATCAATTATCTTCAAGAGGTTCCACCACAAAATATAAAAGGTTGATGGGTCAGTTGACAAGAATAAATTTATGTTTATCATAAAGGGATATTCTCAAAAGGAATGAATTTACAATAATGATATCAGTGCAAATAGATAAAAATGGGTTCCCTTTCAACCCATATTGGCCCTGGAAGATCACAACAGATGGAAATTTCACAAAATGGATGTAAAAATTAAATTTATAAATGGTGACCTAAAGGAAACAATGTACATGAGAAACCCAAAGGTTTTTCAGTAAACATCCAAGAGCATAAAGTGTGCAAACTTTAAAAATCATTGTATGGTTTGAAACAAGCCCCTTGATCATGGTATGATAAACTAGCTAAGAACCTCATGAACATGAAATTATTATTTTTTGATTTTGATGATGCAAATAATTTCATCAAAATAATTGACAAAATATTTTTATTTTTAGTGGTGTATGTTGATGATTTTCTCATCATAGAAAATAATGAAAAGTACATTGTAAAGTTCAAATCATAGTTGATGAAAATCTTTGAAATGACTACTATGGGTTATCTTCATTATTATTTGGGTATTTAAGTAATTAAAAAAACCTAAGTATATATTCACCACTCATTAGAAATACATTGATGACATTCTATACAAGTTCAAAATGTAAGATTATAAGCCTATTAATATGCCCATAGAAAAGAATCTAAAATTGACATTAGAAGATACAACAAATTTGGTTGATACCAATAAATATAGACAACTCATTGGAAGTTTTATTTATGTGAACATAACAAGACTAAATATATCCTTTATTGTTGGTGTTCTTTCAATATTCATGCAACAACCAAGATATATTCATTGGGTAGCATAAAAAAGAGTCCTTGGATAACTCAAGGGAACACACAATGTTGGGCTCAAATACTACAAGTGTTTAACCCTAAATTGGATATGGATCCTAATGGGATAAATAAGGTTAAAATATATAAATGAATAAGCACAAGGGTGATAAACATATCTATAGAAAGCCAATTAATTATAAAACTTAGATATAATATATGCTGAATTTATTATATTGAGATATGCTAAAAATAGGAAAATACACTTATGCTAGATTTGGAAATAATAATGAAATCAAGATAATTATTTGGTTTTAATGATAATTCATAGATGGATATGGAATAGGTAGGAAGAATACTAGAATAATATTCTAAAACAATCACCAGATTCTATATTAAGTGCAGCTGTGGCCTCAGATACATATGTTAGCCTATGATGGTTGCATCAATACTACTATCTAGATCAAACACGTGTATAGGATACAATATCTACTAAAACTATATGCAACCACCTTGATGATTTTGGGTTTTGTGTCATTTTTGCTCTAGATCATTTAGATCTAGGTCATGGACTATCACTCCTTGTCAAATGATTAAAACCTAGTTCTTCATCTTCATATTGGCTACAGGAAAATGGGTTAGTGGGCACATGATGTTGAATTAACCCAAAAACACCTCAATCAGTCAGCGCTTCTTATATATCCAATACTCTAAAGATGGCCTTAGAATGATGTGGTTCTCCCTTACGTGTTAGCTTATGTGTGATAAGTAATTACAATAATGACCTACCTTTTAACTTGGAAAATTTATATCTTGGGTTGATCCTTAAGTACTTGAATATGTGTTGTCCCTATAAATGATATGGAAATAAAAGAAAATAGGGAAGCTTTACTCACTTAATTTTTGATTGGGTGATTTTGATAAGTTACCTTGGTCTTATTAAGTCTTCTATAGGTCAGTTATGAATGAGGGTTGATATTATATTTATATCAATCTTCTTGGAGAATATCTCACATTAAATCACTTAGGATAAACTTTAGGATAAATTTTATTTGTAAATTAAATGACTTTAGTTCACTGGACACTTGCATTAGGGTAGAACACTTGCATTGACCCATTCATCTGACTGGGACACAAGTGTCTGAGAAGATAGAAAATAAGTGTAGGTTTAGAACTTGTAGAGATAAAATATAAGTATGTTTACAACATTTTATGCAAGATATAAGGCTTATGTCATTATAATGATATTTTCCCCATTAAGAGATAAGAAATGAGCATTGAGAGATAATAAATATGAGACTTGTGGAAGTGGGAAAGGTTTATAATTAGGAGGAACAACTAGGGTCTATATTTTCCATGTTTACAATATCAAGGTGTTATATAATTTAGAAATATCATCTACATTTCCCCCCATTTAATATATTAATAAAATTACTAGTTTAAAGGAAAAGGAATGTGTACCTGGGTGTGTATAGTACACCTTATCTTTACTAGATTCTAAATTTAATGATTTGTTGGTGATTAACCTACAACTAAGAGTATGTTAAAGTATATAATCAGTTCATATAATATGAAAATGAAAGTATTCAAATGATTGAAATTAAAAGAGATCAAATTTTGGTAGTACACATATTATCGATGCAACCATCTTGACTTTTAGAAATTTCATTTAAAAGATGTATCACTATGAATCATTGAAACTGAGATTAGGGAAAATAAAAATCTAGAAATTTCTTATATCTGTGAGAGAGAGAGAGAGAGAGAGAGAGAGAGAGAGAGAGAGAGAGAGAGAGAGAGAGAGAGAGAGAGAGAGAGAGAGAGAGAGAGAGGTACATGGCCCCAAACTTGGAGAAAAATGGATTACCACCTAGAAATTAAGACTAGATCAACCATTCACCCAATCATACTTATAACATAGTGAGTGTGAATGAATAAAATCAAATCACACTACAAAACTAAATAGGATGGATGATAAAATCAAGTCCAACCTAAAAACTTGGAAAGATTGAGTGATTTAATCACCTCAACCATACCAAAAAGTGAACCAACTATTGCAATAGATTAGCTCAATATAGTCCATAAAAGTCCAACCTGGTGGTGATGAAAATCCAAAGAAGTGTTCTAAATATAAAATATATTTAGATTCTTTAATATCAGGTGAACATTGCATAGCATATGCAACTTAGATATGTCTCATGATAAAACTATGTATAAAATTAGTACCAATATATTACTTCTATAATAAATGTGTATTTGAATCCTATAATTATAAATGTAGCCCATATAAGAATTGTGTAAGTGTGAAGTACATGTTTCCAAAACATGCCCCCACTACATATCTAAAATTAAAATTGGTGTGTGGATAGCATGTTTCCAAAACATATCCCCACTATAATTTAGAACTGAGAATTGATATAAATATTGAAAACATGTTTCCAACACATGCCCCCATTATGTATGGTGAAATATGAAAATTGATATAAATGTCAATATATAGAACATATTTCCAACACATTCCCCCATTGTAATCTAGGTATGTATTAGTGTAGGTTTTTATTTATCCCTATTTATTAATTAGGGAAATTGTATTTCTTGTGCATACATGGAGTTTTCCTACATTTGTGGGATAGGCTAGCTTATGTGGAGGTGTGTGTCATAGATGTGTCATAGGTGTCATAAGAATGTCATAAGTAACTCCCTTGATGGGAGTTAATTCTCTATTATTAGCACTTTGTCACCACCTTTCATGGAGGAGTTACTGTCTATTCTTGGGGTGCCTTGTCCACATTTTGTGGAGGAGTTACTTACGTACTCTCCTATATGTATTCCTCATTTTGGCCATCTCACGCTAATTAGATTTTGGTTTTCTCCATTTTGTCTTGTGTAATTTACCTTCTTGTGTTATTTTCAAATTGCTTTAGCATCTATGTGGTATGCACTTGTTCATCTTGTGTGATCACGTCTCCATTGCACTCATGTTATCCAAATTTTGGCAACAACTCCGATATGGTATCAAAGCAAGAATGGTAATCGTGTGTCTGGTTATGCTTTTAGTTCATTTTGAAATCAAGAGGAGTGGATTTCTCTTTATTTTTTATTTTATTTTTTAGATTTGATCTAAAATTAAAAAATATATATCATTTCTGGTATCGTTTCCTTGGAATCCTTGGCCTTTAGGTGTCTTGGTTGTCTTCACTTCAAGGGCTGGTTTAGCAGTTAGCCTGGGCACCATTGTTGTGTGCATGAAGCAGAGGGAGGAGCAGCTCTAAGCAACTTCAGTTCCAATAGCAGAAGTCATTCCTTTCAGCCATGCCATTAGCTGTACGACGTCTAAAACAGGTCTATTTTTTTGTGAATATGGCACTTTTTTCTTGTATTCTTCTACCCAGACCTGCTGTGCATTGAAGTCAGCAAATTCTAGCTTATTTTCTTGCCCAGAAAGGTGCCAAGCAAGCCGTACAACGTCCAACAGGTTTGCACATTTATTTTTTTGTCTTTTCTGAGTCAAAATTTTGGATTGTTTGCTTTTGGATGCCCCTTCCTTGGCATCCCATTTGGCACCCCTTGGACATGTGGCATCCATCATTCTATCTATGCTTCATTTGTTTTTAGTTTAAATTGACTTGTAAAATAAAAATCAATCAATTTGACTAAATATTTAATTTTTTAGACAGTTTTGTAATTTGGGGGTTTTTCATTTAAAACTTGTATTTTCACCTGTCGAAGATGAAAGGTGAGGCCCAGGTTGGCAGGAGGCTAATTCCCCTTCACACAAACCTCCTTTGGATTCCTCATTTCGTGCCAAATCCAACTATTGGTTGCAAGGCCACTTTCTCTCTCAAAATAGGCATTTTTAAAATGTTTTAGTGCTTTTTTTTTGCAAAAACACTAGTTTATGAGAAAATTGAACCTTTAATATCTTGCAAACAGCTCGAATTTGGGTGCCATTTTTTGAAAAAGTGTTTGTAATTAAATTCTCCATAGTTTAGAATTATTATTTGTCAAAAATGCACTATTTTATAAAGTGCCAAAAATTTGGGTCTCTCGAGATGCATTTTCAGCTGAGTCCGACGTCCTGTTTGCTTGAGTCTTGCACTGATTGCTCTAAGACACATTCTCAGCTGAGTCTGATGTCTTTTGAGCATGCACTTTCATATTTGGGGGGGCTCAATATTTTGGGGGGGTGTGATTACTTTTCACAACTTGCAAATCTTTGCTTTCATTCTCCTTTTTGCATAATTTCACAACTTGCAATCAACACAATTTCACCTAAATTCAGCTAAAAATAGATTCTTATAAATTAAACCCCTAACACCCTTCAAATATCATGAATTGAAGGTTAAAATATCAATCATTCTTAGAAGCAAAGGGTTGTATAGGATCACCATGGGTACTGAAGTTGAACCCAACACTGATGCTGAAAAGGTTAAGTGGTACAACCGTAGTGATGAAGCCTTTGGATTACTGAGCTTGTCTGTGTCTCCAAAACTTCACTTTCATCTAGAATCTTCTCAGACTCCCAATGACATATGGGACACCTTAGAAAAGTTATTTGGGAATTTTGATGAAATGAGAGGTCATGAGCTCGAAAACGAACTCATAAGTCTAAGTCTTAGCAACTTTGACACCCTACAGGACTTCTTCACTAAATTTAAGGCCCTTAGATTGCAATTGAAAGAATGTGGGATAGAGAAGAAAGATGATCAACTCATACTTTCTATTCTTGCAAAGTTAGGTCCAAGCTATTCAGTCTTTGTCTCCACTTTCCATGCCACAAAAAGTGCCCTTGGCACTACATGAAAAATGCCTTCTTTGGATTCATTCATTGTTGACTTGACTAGGGAGCAAGATAAGCTAATTCAAATGGGTACAATGAAGTCTACTCAACCCCAAGCCTTGATAGCTAGAAATGGCAAGGATAAGACTTTAACAAAGGAGAAGAAGAAAAAGAACAAGGACCAGGATAAAAAGAAAGAAAACACCAATCCTGCCAAAAACAACACTGAGACTTCCTCTTCCAATGCTAAACCTAAGAAGGAGAAGGTTAAGTTTGCCTATTGTAAAAAGATAGGGCATGATGAACACAAATACATGAATAAATAAATAGATCACCTAACTCATCTTCTAGAGAAGAACAACATAGGTGTTCCTGAGTCCATCAAGCAGAATTCATCTACCCAAGATTCTACTAAGGCAAAAGGCAAGGGTAAGGAGAAGGAAAAGGGAAAGGCCCTTATAGCTACAATAGCTTCTACATCTTCATGGGTCATCGACTCGGGTGCTTCTCACCACATGGGCTCTTCACTAGTTGAGTTTTCATTTTTAGAGCCTTGTAACATGACTTCAATTAGTTTGGGTGATGACACATCAGTTTTCATTGCAGGGAGAGGGTCAGTTGAAATGGAAGGAGAAACATTCAACAATGTTCTAAGTGTTCCTTCTCTTTCAACTAATCTCCTATCAGTGTACCAAATCACTCACATTGGTCGGGGTATGAGAGTTGAGTTTTCACCAGATTTAGTGGTTATCAAGGAGTTGCATAGTGATACTACAGTGGCAGTGGGTAGGGCAGATCACCAAGTGAGGTTATACACCTTCTCACATTTTGCATCAAATTCTTCTCCAACATCATTTCTAACTCATTCAGATAGAGTTAGCAAATTGTGGCATGAGTGGTTTGGCCACCTTAACTACTACTATCTTGAGCAACTTTGCAAAAATGACATGGTCATTGGCTTGCCTCATGTCCAATTCTAAAAAAGACTTTGTGAGGGGTGCTCCCTTCGGAAGCATCTCGAAGCAAAATTTGACAAAGGCAAAGCTTGGAGGGCTTCACAACCTTTGGAGTTAGTCCATAGTGATGTATCAGGACCCTTTCCCAAACCATCTTTCATAAGGGCCAAGTACATCCTCACTTTCATTGATGATTTCTCTAGGTACACTTGGATATATTTTCTCAAACAAAAGTCTGAAGTGTTTGAAAAATTTCTAGACTTCAAGGCTCTTGTTGAGAAATAGAGTGAGAAATCCATCAAGGTTCTTCGAACTGATAATGGAGGGGAGTATGTCAGCATCAGGTTTGAGTAGTTTTACACTACATAAGGGATTGATTTGCAGTGCACAGTCACTTACAATCCTTCACAAAATGGGGTTACAGAACATAAGAATAGGTTCTTGAAAGAGATGGGTAGCTGTATGATTCACTCCAAATCCTTAGCACCATAGTACTGGGCTGAAGCCATCAATTATGCTTGTTACATTCAAAATAGGGTTCCTCATAAATCTTTGAAAGGGATAACACCCTTTGAAGCTTGGCATAAAAAGAAACTTGATGTTGAGCACCTTAGAGTTTTCAGATCCCCAGCCATGGCCCACATTCCAAAGAAGAAACACAAAGCTATGGAATGTCAGTCTAAGCCTTGCATCTTTATAGGATATCCAAATGGTATTAAGGGATATCGCCTTCTAGATCCAGTCACTCATGAGTTGTTCATCGAGAGAAATGCCCATTTTTAGGAGAGTCTTAGAGACTCAACACTTAACACTTCTTATCCCTCATCGAATCTACTTCTTCATAATGATTCCTCATTAGATTCAGATCAGTCACAATAGGTTCTTAAGCCAGAGACATCTTCTTCTTCTTCTTCAAGTTCAAATAGTGAGGACAGTGATGCAGAGTCACCCACCTCTAGTCAGTCAGAGGATGAGGAGTTAGCACCTGACTCACCCACTTTTGGGACACTTTGGGCCAGACAGACACTTGAGAGTGCTGGCACTTGGGTAGGAGATCCCACACATGATAGACATACTAGGGGGATTTTTAGAGAGATCCACATGCCTTCTTTGCTTCAGTTTTGGATCCATAGACTTTTCAAGAGGCATCTAGGGTACTTGAGTGGGATAATGCTATAGAGGAAGAATATTCTTCCTTAATCAAAAATTACACTTGGGATTTGACTTCACTAGTTAAGGGAAGAAAGATGGTTCGATGTAGGTGGATATATCAAACCAAGTTTTTAGTAGATGGGTTGGTTGATAAGTACAAGGCACGATTGGTCACCAAGGGTTTCTCACAAGTGGCAAGCATTGACTACTCAGAGACCTTTGGACCCATTGTAAAGATGACTTCTATCTGACTCACCTTGGCTATTGCCATAGCACATGGTTGGGATGTGCATCAAATGGATGTGAAGAGTGCCTTTCTTCATGGAGATCTAGAGAAGATCTACATGGATCAGCCACCAAGATTTGTTCAGGATTCTTCCTTAGTATGCAGACTTAGGAAATCTATCTTGTTAGGTTGTGGAGCTAAAAGCTTCACTGATGCAAACATGGAGGATGAGGTTGTTGAGTGTCATAGTCACTGGCATCGATTAGGCCAATTGGTGGAGATAGGAAGCTGCTAATGATGGTCAGAGATCGGCCGATGTCGGTCACCCCCAGGTAGATAGGGATCGACGTCGATCGCCTGTGCAGTTTAGAACTGCGAGTGTTATAGACAGTTTGTTAACAAATTGGTTGTTTGCATGTAAGAAGGCTAATTATAGTCTTGAGCTATGGATCTAATTATTGTAATTAGATGTCTAATTATTGTTTGCATGAGATTTATATAATAGACTCATGGGTTGTATTTTAATTTGTGTTAGTAGAGTTGAGCAGGCCAGTTCCTTCTATGTGTGAAGAGAGCAAGGGTAGCCCTCCTAGTTCCATAGCAGTGCCAAGTGTGGGTGTTGGTTTGGAGAATCAAAAGGATTCTTCATGTATGTATGATCTTGGTCAATAGGTGTGCAAGGCCAGGTTAGGATATTTGCATGGTAAGTAAGATCATTGATCTGCAGGTTTATGGGTGTGCGACGTCTAGGTTTATAGGTGTGCAAAACTAGGTTGATCTGCAGGTGGCAGTAGAATCAAGGTGATAGCCACACAACAGGGAGCAAGATCAGGTGGGATCTACTTGGAGTACAGTGTGTACTTAGTTGGAGAGCAAATAGGAAGGCAAGGTAGTTCCTTCCATAAGTAAGATCATTTGAGTCGCAAGTTGTTACAAGTTCATGGGAGATCTACTTGGAGTACATTGAGTACTTGGAGTGCATGGAACACTTGTGGAGTGCATGGAACACTTGTGTACTGGCAGTAGTGGATACTGACTAGTTGGAGGTGAACACCAACTCTGGGTTTGAGTTGTGTGTTGAGACCGTAAGAGAGAGAGAACTCTTGAAGGTGAATTACTGTACACTTGAGGTGTGGGAAGTCTCTGTAAGGTGAAGAAGAACTGTGGCATCTTCTTGGTTGTAATTCTTTTTTGGAAGAGTATTAATACAATTGTGTATTGTCTCTCATATTTTATGTTATTATTGAATTCTAGTTACTTGTTACTTCTGGTTTAATTCCGCATATTAAGTTGCTTGTACATGGTAATCAATGGTGCTTCCTTGGGTTCTTAATAGTTGGTATCAAAGCATGTTTGTTGTTCTAGGTGCCTGACATATCTATGGCCTCAAATAGGCCCCTCGGGCTTGGTATGCCAAGATGGATTCCTTTCTTCTCACAGTGGGTTTCACTAGGTGCCATTCTGATTCCAATGTCTACTTCTTGTGGCAAGATGATTCACTCTTGATTTTGGTTCTATATGTTGATGACATTTTGATCATTGGGAGTTCTTCATCAGCTATTATAGTGGTGAAGGCATCTCTCCAAGATAGATTTGATATGACAGACTTGGGTTTGTTACACTACTTCCTTGGCATCGAGATCTCACAGTCAAATTCAGGGATTTCTCTTGCACAACCTAAGTATGCTCTTGACTTTTTGGCTCAGTTTCACATGGTTGATTGCAAGCCATCTCTGACTCCCTTTCTATCAAGAGTCAAGATTGAGGCTGATTGTTCTTCACCATTGGTTGATGCCACTCGATATCGACAACTTATTGGTAGTCTCATCTACTTGACTCACACTAGGCCTGACATATCATATATAGTGGGACTTATCTCCAGATTCATGTAGGAACCTCATGAGCTGCATTAGAAAGTAGTTAAGAGGATCTTGCATTACATATAGGGTTCACATAGATATGAGATTCATTACAGATTTGGCATAGAGATTGACTTGGTTGGATATATAGATTTAGATTGGGCTAGCGATTCACAGACTCACAAGTCCACTTTTGGTTATAGTTTCTCTCTAGGTTTTGGTTCTATCAATTGGTCTAGCATCAAGCAGAATGCTATTGCTATATCATCCACAGAGGTAGAGTACAGGGGAGCTGTTAATGTAGCTACTGAGGCTATTTGGCTTCAGGGGATTCTTTCTAAGTTTGGCATTCTTATCAGGTAGCCCACCATCATTTATTGTGACAACTAGAGTACCATTCAGATTTGCAAGAATCTAGTTCAGCACCAGCAGACCAAACACAGAGATTTACATGCATTTCATTCGGGAGCTTATTCATAGTTAGGTCATTGACTTGATATTTTTCCAATCTTCAGAGCAGGTTGCAGACATCTTCACCAAACCTTTCACCGAGAGCAAGTTCATTCATCTACAAGCTCTTCTTGGGATGCGGTCTACATCTGTAGCATCATCATCTTCAGGGGGCCTTCTAGCCTCTTCATTTCTTTTATGTCTCTCTTTTTGGGGGAGTTTTTTTCTACGAGTTTTCTCTTTTTCTCTATCTTATGGGAGATTGCATTTATACATGGGTACCTCATCAGGCCTAGTTATCAGGACCCATTTTATATTTCCACACTGCCCACCTAAGCTATGCTTATGGGGGGTATTAGTGTAGGTTTTTATTTATCCCTATTTATTAATTAGGGAAATTGTATTTCTTGTGCATACATGGAGTTTTCCTACATTTTTGGGATAGGCTAGCTTATGTGGAGGTGTGTGTCATAGATGTGTCATAGGTGTCATAAGAATGTCATAAGTAACTCCCTTGATGGGAGTTAGTTCTCTATTCTTAGCACCTTGTCACCACCTTTCATGGAGGAGTTACTATATATTCTTGGGGTGCCTTTTCCACCTTTTGTGGAGGAGTTACTTATGCACTCTCTTATATGTATTCCTCACTTTGGCCATCTCATGCTAATCAGATTTTAGTTTTTTCCATTTTGTCTTGTGCAATTTATCTTCTTGTGTTATTTTCAAATTGCTTTAGCATCTATGTGGTGTGCACTTGTTCATCTTATGTGATCACGTCTCCATTCCACTCACATTATCCAGATTCTAGCAACAACTCTGATAGTATGTTGCATACTGAATAAGTGTGGATAACATGTTTTCAAAACATACCCCAAATATATATCTAAAACTATGACCGATGTGGAATTCATGCCTCTATGGCATGCCCCCACTAATATTCCCCCCTTTTAAGGTGAGAGAAGATATAAAATGGTAGTTACCTTACCTTGAAAGGATAATATAACCATGTAATATGTAAATGTACCATGTAGCTTATATAAGGAACATGTCTAGGTATATGTCTCATTGACGTGAGAAGAATGTGATCACACCAACTCCTAAGATACATGATGTGAATCAATGAAATGTCTAGATAGTAATAGTACAATATCAACAAGAAAGAAAACACACACATTGAATCACTCAAAATCATGTCAAAAGATAAAGGTCCAAGGAGACCAAAAATAAGGGGCATGTTCAAATGCCACACAATCGAATGGACATGACTTTGTTAAATGTCCACAAAATTAAGAATGACATATTCAAATGTCTACACAATAAGTAATGACATATCAAATGTCAAAGAAGTAAATAAAGGAATGGGGACATAAACAATGGACCATATTCAAATGTTCAAACAAATAAGCCAATAACATAGCAAGACACTCAAAAAAGTACATAGACAAAAGCATAAGCAATCAATATAAACATAACATACTATCCCTAGGGTAAAAATTGTTAGATAAATAATGTCAAGTACATAACATATCAAGTACACTTCAAAATATATAAGCATGTATAAAGGCATTTTTAAGTACATATATGAGCTAAAAAATAATAATTTGAAGTGACCATAGAATGATATAACCTTGGCGTATCATTATCAAAGAATGTGGGTGCACCAATGTCCTAGTGATGTGAGAAGAAGGGAGGCTTGGCATCCAAAAGTGTATAAATCATGTATTTGTGTATAACTATATCACACTCAAATAGAATAATGAAACTCATGTGTATGTATAAATAACTTATATTTTATTCATCAACATGTAACTAACAACATAGATGCCAAGGAACCAATAAGATAGGTACATGACAATTTTTTTTAGAGTTTTGAAGTTTTTTTATGTTTTTGGTATTTTCAGAAGATTGGAAACTAGAAAGACTACTCTATAATCTCATCCAATAAATGCTCATAGGTATCTCCTTGATCAGTACCTAGTGTAATAAACTAGTGTTACTACCAAGGAGTATGCATAGGTGCAATATCTGTCATTATAGTGTTTGTTATGCTTTATGAATGTATAAGAGGATTATGTAGTCATGAAGGGACAATAGGAGTATTAGGGGTTCATGAAACTCATCTCTAAATAGTTTACAATTTATTTGGAATAAGAGTAAGAGGAACATGTGTAGGTGTTTTGGATATATAATTTGGTGCGTAGTAAATGATAATTCTATGTAACCCACTATGAATCTTTGATGTAATCGTCTCTCAAGTATTGACTACCTAGTAAATGGGATTGCATGTTACTTACCCTTTTATGATGGATTAACCTTAGTTGGTTTGATAATTAATTAATTAGATATATATTTATCTTTCTTAAGAGAATACTCATATGATAATTCCAAAAATATAATTACTTGATCAACATGAATTTATTTAACACACCCATGCAATATAGAAGGTATTGATTGAAGTGTATATATCCAAGGTCATCCCAATAACATATCAAAGACACCTATAAAAGTTATAACTGAGAAGGTAATAAACACATGTGCAAAATCCACTTATAAAGATAAGTCAATCTCTCTAAGAATCTATTGTGAGGTCTCATAAAATGATCTAAATAATTTGGTAGAAGGGTTTAAATCATTATGAGTGCAACTAATGTCATGGTGTAAACATTTTTGATTACATCATTATCAATCATAACACTATCTATTAGATAATTATCAAGGTATGATCTAATGAATAAATAATGTCATCATCCTTAATTTTAAAGTCATCAAAGGCAATAGAAGGTCTCTAAACCATATAATGTGTATTTCATGTGTAAGTACCAATAATCACATCTAGTGAGTGCTCATAGTGTGATGGAAGAGGATGTGTGTTATATACCTTTTGTTAAATATTTTCTATTTTTGGTGGTCACCAAGTTGTGAACCTTATTCCTTTGGAGGATCATCAAATTTAATCTTTTAGTCATTAATGAGATATTGATTTTATGCTTCAAAGTAAAACATATGTTTGTAGAATGCCTAGGGCCTTGGTGATGGTCATAATAATCATTCACATCATATATTTTGGGTAGATACATACTCATATTAACCTCTATAGGATGAAGGAGAGATATAATATGACACTCTACAACCCATGGGAGGGAGAGAAACATGTATTTGAGTTGATTCATTTGGTTACCCCATGGTAGATGTAACAATAGTAGTTTTATGAAACTAAGGTTGGAAGACATAATATGTGCCTCAAATAGATGTAATAATTGATGAAGTATCCAAGGGAAGAGATGTTTCAATTATTCCTTTGAAATTTTTATTTTCCAATATAGTCTTAAGGATATCAATAAAGTCCTCAAGATTTTGATGAATATGCTCACAAAACAATGTAACAGATTGCACTTGCTCATGATCTATTTACTCATATTCATTATTTTCATTAGACTTATGGTTTTCATTATCATAATATTATTCTATGATAACCTCATCAGTATGCTTCTCATTCTCAACATTGGTATCATCATGATCTATAGTATTAGGTTCCTCATTGATTTTATTCATCTAAGGTGGTATGAGGGGAAACCTAGTGTGTTCAATAGGCACACCTCCCAATCTAGGGCTATGCCTAGGTTACATAAAAAATAATATAATCAAGAACAAAAAAATTAAACAATCTAAAACCCTATTTGATTGAAAACATTAGGAATCACAAAAATTTGCATTCACATGAATCAGGTTCACCAAATGTTTAACCCTAAATTAGATATGGATCTTAATGGGATAAATAAGGTTAAGAATATAGAAAAGAATAATCACAAGGGTGATAAACATATCTATAGCAAGATAATTAGTTTTAAAACTTATATAGAATATATACTAAATTTATTATTCTAAGATATGTTTAAAATAGGAAAACACACTTATGCTAGATATGGAAATAATAATGAAAATAAAATACTTATCTAGTTTTGATGCTATTGCAAATATTGATCTATAATAGGTAAGAAGAAGACTAGAATAATATTCTATAATAGTCACCAAATTTTAGATTTTATTTATGGCCTTCAACACATGCACTAGCCTAGGATGGTTGTATCGATGTTATTATTTGGATAGGATGTAGGTGTTTAGTATAAATTACCTACTAAAACTAGATGTGACCATATATATGCTTATAGGTTCTGTGTCACATTTCACTCTAGTGCATTTAGATTTAGGTCATGGATTATCACTCCTTGGTAAATGATAAAACCTTAATTCTTCATCTTCATATTACATGTGGAAAATATGGGTTAGTGGGCACATAATGTCAATTTGAACTAAAGACCCCTATGTTAGTGAGAACTACCTACATATCTAATACTTTGAATAGAGCCTCAAACTTATGTAATTATCCCCTATATGTTGGTTTGTGTGTGAATCATATAATGTATGATAAGAAAGTACAAAAGTGACCTAGCTTATAACTTGGAAAATATAACACTTGGGTTGCTCTTTCAGAACTTTAGACTTGTATATGTGACGTCCCTATGACTGATATGGAAATAGGATAAAAGGGAGTCTTTTCTCACTTGAGTGATTTTGATAAGTTTCCTTGGTCTCCTAAGGTATTTTATAGCTCAGGTATGAATGCAGGTTGATCTTATATTTATACCAATCCTCTTAGAGAATATATTACATTAAATCACTTAGAATGACCTTTGGGACATGTTTCATTTGTAAAATATATGACTTTAGGGCACTGAACACTTGCATTAGGGTAGGACACTTGCATCAACCCATTCATCTAACTGAGACACAAGTGTTTTGGAAGATAGAAAACACGTGTAGGACTAGAACTGGTAGAGACAAAAGATAAATAGGTTTAAAACATTAAATATAATATATAAGGTTTGGGTCATCATAATGATACTAGTTAGACTAATAGATAAGCAATGAGCATCGATAGATAATAGATGTGATACCTCTGGGAGTGAGAAAGGTCTAGAACTAAGAGAAATAACTAAGGCATAAATTTACCAAGTGAACAAGATTAACATGTTATTTAATTTAGAAATATCATCTATAATAGGGTAGGAGACTTCAAACTAGTTGAATAATGAGATTCTAAGTATGGTGGTGACCACGTAGATGGGAAATCCACTATAGGTTTTTTGATAAAAATTTGAATGGTAGTTGTGAGTTCAAAATTTGCATGTGATCACAACAACCCCTACATATTAAGGGGATTTGTAATATTTTTTACATAATATTTACTTATTATTATGAGTATTTTTATGAATTATTTTATCAATTGTGAATAACTCAAGATTCCCATAGGAATATGAATGGATATCTTGAATGTGAAGTTAACATCCATATCTTGGATCATTTATTTATAATATTTCCTCCTTTGAATTTGAATCATAAAGATAATTTTGGCCTGCACCAAATATTGCTCATTGTCATTCTATCAATTATGTTATTTAACCTAACATAAGATAATTTCAAAACATGGTGAGGATTGGCATAATCATATTGTTTATGCTTTATGGGCCTATCACATGAGTTTTTTCATGCCTATGGGGATACCCATTCTTATTTGGTATATGGAACATAATCCATATTAAATTTGTATATAGGTATACCATTATTATGTGTTTATCTAAAATATATCATTTAAGGACATTGAGTTTTAGGAAAATTGATTGTAGTCACTAGAAATGTTAGATGACATGCACATATAGGCTACTAATCTGCTCAAAGTATAACATAATCACATTAATAAAGCATAAAAAAATAATATTAAAAATCATGAATTTAAAATTGGTGAATTAGTTTTAAAATAAAATCAAAAGAATACTAAAATAAATAATGAAACCAAAGTCAAGTTCAAACCTAATTAGATAGGAACCTTTACGATAATAGAGAAGTTTAGAAAAAGGGCATATGTTTTGGTGTTAGTTGAAAAAAAAATTGTGAAGAACCATATGAATATCATGTAATTATGTTGGTTTTACATGTAAGTATATTATATTCAAAAAATTAAAAAAAACCAAAAGAAATGTCAAAAATTTCAAAACCAACACCTGTACATGATAGGTGTTACTAGTTTACATGATTCATCTGTGATTATCATATACATAGTAAATTACATATCCATTGTTTTTTAAATGCACGTGTTTCATGGTATGCATGAGTAGGATACAAGACATATGAGTTATATATGACATGGACATTTAGTTGTAGTACATTCTTACACCTATAATCTACCTTTCCTACATTGGGGAAATGCATGTACTAGGGGAATTGTAGTACACCTATACATGTTACTAATTTATATGACCATTTCATTGATCATATTTATATAATTAAAATTATTACACATGACGTTCTCTTACATATACTATTTATAGTGTTATATTCTATATACTATGTAGATGCCCCATTTCGGCCACAACTAGCTTTTGACCAGAGTTCAAACTGATTTCTACCAAACATTGTAAATTAATCCTAAAAACCATTGAACATCCCAATTTCATTCATGAATCATTCATCAATGCTCATAATATTGTTGATTCTTTCCTATTTGGTGTATTATATCATATGCAATAATAATTTCTCATAGATTCAACCTCAGTCACCTTGTGACCTAACAACTGGTAGTTTGGCCTATGGACCAATTAAGTAGGGAACTTGAAAAATTATCAAAAGAGATAAAATTCTAATAAAAATGAATAATCTAATTAAATAATATTAAATTCTTAGTTTAATTATCCATTTACAATTAATAAATATATAAAAATGAAAATTTCAAAATTCAAAATATCAAGCCTTTCATCATTGCCTTTATGAGTTGTTAAGCTCTTCTAAAATATCTCAAAATATATAATTTGAGAGCCATGCCTAGTAATTTAAACTCATAATTACATGAAATTTTTTAACTTAATTGGAGTTAACCTTAACTCACCTAAGGTTAGTTTTAACTCATTCCATCTTTAAACTCAACCTTAACTCACCTTGGGTGAGAGTTAACTTTTGAGGCTATAAATACAAGGCCATACCTATTAATATCTAACCTCTCATAAGCCAAAGTCATAATGCTCATTTATGAAGAGACAAATTTTTCAAGTAATGTTATCATACCAAAATCATAAGCTAATTAGCCAAGCCAAGGTGCCAAGGAGAGAAGGAGCAAATCAAACTTCATTTTTGAAAACTTTTTGATGCACAAAACTGAGCAAGCCACTTCAACAAGCCATTTGGAGCTCTAAAGAAGGTAAAAGATTGATTTTTTTGTGTTCTAGTTATGTTATCATTTGTATGCTTTTTACCTATGCTCCCCTTAATGTCTAGCCTAAAGGTGTTAAGTGTTTAGTGTGTTATTTTGATTTTGTTTTATTAGACTAACACAATACTAACCTCCCATCTATGTATTCCTTATTCACATCATGGCATGCCCAGTGGGACCCTCATCCCAAAGAGTTGTTATCAAGGCATTTTATGACATCCTCCTAACAATTTTCATGTCAAAATCTAAACTTACTAATAAAAAAAATGGAAATTGAAGGCTCACAGACATTCTATAGAAAATCTCAATTTGACTTTATACATTCACTTTTTTTTATTTCTAGAATTATAATATTAAAGTAATATCATGACTTTACAGTCATGATATCACCTTAACTATCACAGTATTGTTCTAATTATCATGATTTTTCTTCTAAACACCATAGTTTCCTACTAACAATTATTTTTTGTAGGCTAAAATCATGATATGTCAATATCATGACTTTGTAGTCATGGTATTGCATTTTACAATTGTGATATTACTTGAAATCTTGTGATATAGTCATGGTTTTGTCCCTAACTATCATAGTTTTACTAACTATTTTATTTCACAGGGATGAATTATGATATTGACAATATCACGATTTTATAGTCATGATATTGTCTGATAAGTAGCGATGTCACTTGATAAGTGGTGATTTTGTGTGAAGTAGCGATATTTCCTAGCCATAGCAATTTTTTGACTATTTGTTTTATGTTATAGGGTAAATTATGATTTTACATTAAAAATAGTGATATTGTCTTAACTTTTGCGATATTGCTATAATAGTCACGATTTTATGTTAACCCTCTATTTTTCAAGAAACTTGCAATATTATGCTACTATTTGAGGTTTTAAAGGAAAAGTGGTGATATTGTTTTGTGTTTCTATGATTTTGCACTATGTGTAATTTTTTTGAAACCTGAGAGCTAAAACTCAAATTCATTTTCTCACTTATGTTTTGCTTCTAAGCCCAAGGACCCCCTAACATCTTTTACAAAACCTAGAGGCCAAGAGAAAACATTTTTAAACATTCTAAGTTTCAAAAACTCACATTTCAAATTAGTGTTTTAAAATCTTTTTAATTGAGTTCATTTTTATTTTGTTTAAGATTTCAACACAACACCAAGGAGCTCAAACTTCATGGAATATTTCATTTTGGTGCTATAAAAAATAGACTCTCACTTTAGCTAAATACTCATTAGAGTTTTTATTTTTATCTTTATTATTTGAGTGTCTATTTATCAAGTCAAGTGTCGCATGTATGCTCTCCCCCCATCCCCTTTCGAGAACTTGGGTTATAAAAAATACTTACTCTTTGCATCTGTTGCTTTTGTCCAAAAGCATGAAAGGAAAGTTTCTAAGGTCCTTCTCAAAAGATTTGGATGACCCCAAAATGACCCTAAAGTCCTTCCACTTTCTTTATTTAATGCATTTTTGGCTTGTGAGTCGGAGTTCATCACCTCCCCATGAGTTCTCTAGGGAAGTGTTGACCCATGAATTCATCTATAGGAATCATTTCAACCCCACTCCATGATGGGGTATATAAATAAAGGGTGACCCACTGGGATGGTTTTTTGAGTGGTTAATTTTTTTTTGTTAGTGGTCATTAGCCTCAGACCATAGGGGTAACTTAGACATCACACTACATTGAGTAATTGATGGATGTAGTGGTTGTGAAGAGGATAATATATTTTCACAAAAAGCCATAAATTGGATCCAAATGACATGATGTGCCACAGTGTTAGCCACATAGATGGAACCATTTAAAAAAGAATGAAAATTTATATTTTAGGCAACCCTACTTGTCATGGACATACTGTTAATGTAGGGTGACTAGCCCAAAGTTCCATGTCATTGTACAAACTCTTGAGAGAAGAGTGGGCCTAACAAACATATTTTTCATGCAAATTTTAATTTTTGGATTAAAAATATAATTTATTATGAAGATAAAGTATATAGATGAAATTTGATATTATGAATCCATCTTGTCAGTTTTAGGATTAAGACATTACTCTTAGGTGTTTATGTTGTTTTTCCTCTTTACTTGCATTATCTTATGTCAAAATTGTTTGTTTATCATACCATGTCAAAATAAAACAAATCCAAAACATTCATATTCTATTATACCACCTTTTTTCCTAAGAGGTGTTACTCTATCCATTTGTGTCACACTTTATGCCTTGAAAGATTTATTCCAAAACCATTTGTGTGTCTCTTATTTACATGGGGCATCATTACGCTGCCAATTTCATTTTAAACATTTACCTTAAATATTATAGTCCAAACCTTTTTCCATGTCATTTATTTGAAATTTCATCATTACGTTCTTTGATTTATTCCTATCTCTTGTCACTTTTTAAACTAAGTTTTAAACCTTTGTTATACATCTCTTGTTTCAAACACGTAGTTATGATTCTTATTTTGGTCTAGAATTTTGCCTTAGAAAATTTGAGTCTTTTCACATCAAATATTAATATCAACCTTTTAAATTATAAATCTTATGATAATCAAGTTCAAACCAAAGCCTCATCTAATTCAGGTTTAGTTTGTCCACCTTTTGTGTTTGGATTGTGTTACTTGGGTTGAATTCATATTTTATCTAAAGACCCCTTGCCTAGACCTAGTGCTTATTATTTGCTTTGTGCCTTATTTAGAGCATCCTTTTGAGCCACATTATTTCCATCTAATTTATTTGAATTTGTTGTGTCAACTATTTCTAGTGTTTTAGTCCTTTTATTTTAATAGTTTTTATGAATCAAACTTTGAGTCTTAAGTGAGCCAATTATCGAGTGTCATCTAAGTCAATTGCCTTAGTTTAGTTTTATTTTCCAGTTCTTATTCATGTGTTTCCAAGTCTAACCTTATTTTAGTATGATTATAACCACCTTTGGGAAAATAATTTCTATCTCTTGACCCTAGTTTTCAAGTTGTTCTACTTTGTTTATACACTTTTGTGACTGATTATAACTGCCTATAGGCAAATCAGTACTCTATCCATAAATGATTTTGAACATTTATGTTAATTTTGGAGTTAATTATAAATCCTTTTGGGAAAAATAGTATCATTTTGTTAGATCAATTTGATTTTTGTTTTGTACTTCCCTTGCCTAGTTTAGTTGTTTTTCCCTTTATGTCTCTTTTACAGAGCCAAATGGCCTTTTTTAGATCTTGTTGGTTTGTTATCTTTAGAAATTTTTGTTTGTCATGTAACCTATCCATGGATCTAAACTTTCCTCATTACACATGTAGTGAGACCATGCATAATATTGGCTATAACAACTTTGTGTCCAATGACCCTTTTATTCAAGAGTTGGATGATGATGTAGTTTATGAGATAAATATTGATCTATCTTATAACATTACATACATTAAACAAAGGCATGAACCTTAAGCATCATATTTTATGACACATTATTTGGACTAATTAACTTACCAAGTTCTTTATTTTAATAATAATGGTACCCAATCCCCTACCTATACTAATAACCCTCCTTTGGTCTATGTAAGCAACCGAACTCCATAACATCTAAGGATCACTATTTCAAGACCTCATATTTTGGTTCATGATAGAAACCAATCTTCATAATTCCCTACCATTATCATTCTAGGACCTCATCCTTTAGATCATGATACCAAATAAGATCACAATGTCCTTCCATTACCATTCTAGGCCCTTTCAAGTATGGCAGCTCATTATCTCAACAAGGTTATGCAATTATGACTACACGGGTCATAGTTACCATCCTAAACTAGTAACCCACCTTTGTGGATCCCATCATAGATGAGATTATTCATAAAGAGGTCATTATCCAGCCATTGATCATTCCTCATCTAGTGCCAACATTCCCCCACTTTAGAAACTTTATGCCGGTTGTTGAACCACAACAAATGTATTCATTACCTCTCTAAGAGCTATGATTATAAGACCAAGATGTGTTCAAAACTAATATTTTACACCCAATTTTAAACCAATGCCAAGAGAACCAACTAATAAATGATGTTTTTATTTATACACCTATTTTTTATGAGTCAACCTATGGTGAATCACCTTTTGATCCTTTCCCTACTGTCGAGGAGTCTCACTTTGATAAGCTAGTCTTTATTAAGTCACATCTTAATGATTATAACTACCTTTAGGAAAATCATTATCTCTAAAATTTTCCTATTTTTAAACAACCTCCCTTTGACAAGCCAATCTCTATGGAGTTGTCTCTTGAACTTTTTCCCTCATTGAGGTATTTTAGTTCGACAAGCCAGTCTCTATGGAATCACCCCTCAAGTCATTTCCTCTCTTTGAGGGGCTTCACCTAGACAAGCCAATCTATGTTGAACCCTTCTTAGATGAATCTATTTTATAGTCACCCATTATGCCATCATAGGCTATTACTTTTCCAATACCAAATATTCAATTGGACATCACTATAAGAACATCCAAAATTGAAGAAGACTCAGAATTAGAGTCAAGTTCTATTTTTAAATTGATATCAAATTTAGCATTAGAAGCAAAATCAATGTCAGTATTAACATTAGATTCTAAGTCCCTTGAATCAAACTTAGCTTCAAAATCAAAATACATTCATGGCTATTACAACATTGGTTATATATGCCTTGTAGATCAGTTTGAATATATTTGTGATCCTTCTATGGTTTTAAGGGTGATTACTTCAGCATCAACACAAGTTCTCCTAGTATCTTCTACAAGGATTATGTTGCCTCTTTCCATTCCATTACCTTTTCAAATGCCATTAAGACCAACCAACTTAGCCATTATATTGACATTCCACCTCCAACAAGTGTTAATTGGGACTGATAGAATCATTCCTTATTAAATTGCATCTATGGTGACATATCAATAGAAGAATATTAGGGGGATGAAGACCATATTCCTATAGAAGAAGAACAATCTCCTAGTGAAACCTTTTCAGAGGCACTAGGGGGAAATCAAATTTCAAACTCAGCATCTTCTAGTGAAATATTTTTTGAGGTGCTAGAAGACAATCAAAGTCAAAAGTCAACATTTGTTAGTAAAACCTTTTTAGAGGAACTATGGAACAATTAAGATAACTTTATTGGTGCAAACCTCTTTGAGGCACCAAAAATCGAGCATAATAGTTATTCAATGTTTAATGCATTATCAAAAATAACATCAATACAACTTACAATATACAAAATAATCAAATGGTATATATTCTCAAGCTCAAACAACAAAAAATCTGATGGTCCTATTGAGAGCATATTCAGAAGTCTTTAGCCTCACCACAAACAAAGTTATGTTGAATCCAACATCAAAAACATTACACATTCCATTATAATCTATTTATTCATTCCAAACCTATTATTTCACTATTTTTTTGTGTTTATTTTTCTTTTTCTATAAAATAAGAAGAAACTATAAGAGAAGGTTATGGTTAGAAGAACCTAGATTTCATTGTATGCTGGTGATCTAGTCGATTATAGAGAAATCCTCTTTGTCATGGGAGGATGACCTAAAAATAAGATAAAAATTAGAAAATGGTGGGTTAGCAAGATAGATGGGTGGATTGCCTAGAGAGAGCTAGACCCAAGACGCACTAGACTTCATGGGAGGATGTCAATCCACTCTTTAAATAATCAAGTGCTAGAAAATAGAAATAGATGCTTGCATGTAGTAATAACAGTCAATTTTAGTCATATAAAATGCAAAATTAGATGACTTAAGCATGGATAATGACACCTAATCCATAGGTCTTCTTACTTGCTTACACAACCCTTCTAGGCTATTCTTTCACTAATTCCCAGTCTTTCACAACCTTTCAAACTTAACCCTTATATACCCAAGTAGCTCTTTTAGGCCTAGATCCATCCCCTAGGTCTCATTCCCTCAAAATAATATCTCTCAACTTGGATTAGAGTGATAAAACCTAGGGTGTCCTAATTTTGGCATTGTTATCCAAGTGCAAAATTAGTCTTAGCGATCAGATTCTTTTAGACCCTTATCCTTTTTATTGTCATCCTAATGTGAATTTATTTAACCCATGATCATTAATTTATCTATAAAATGCCTTTCAAAGTCCATTTATAAGGGTTGGCACTCATTTATAAGAGAAAAGCAAGAATACAAACAAGTACACTCAAACACTCTTCCCTATTCTCTATATAGGCCCTCCAAGATCATTTCAAGCTTATTCAAACCTTTGCATCAGTCCCTAGCCATCTAAAGTACATCTAATTTTGTATCTATTTGTATTTATCATACATAATTGCACCAAGCATTTTAATGGGAGAACTACATTAGCTTGATCCATCCTCGGATTATTGATATGCAAGTAATGTACCCACACACGGGGTGTGAAGTGCATCTAGCATATCCTTTACACACTAACCCCTTCTCTATATTTTCCAAGTTTCCATTAAATTTAAATCACAAAGAGATCTTAGGGATTTGAAGATTAAAAATAGATGCATAGTGATCTTTTCAGGATTCTAAACTTCAATATTTCATTGACAAGGTAACACAGGCCTGCCAAACAAAACCTAGAAAGCACAGACCACCTAGATAATAGCACCAAAAAGAACTATAATACTAGACAATAGGGTGTCCCACTTTTTACACTCCTATCCAATCCAAAAATGAACCTTAGGATCTAGTTTCCAATATTTTTCCAATCTTGCTCCTCTAGTATCAAACCATGTCTTAGTCTAGATCATTTAAAATATGCTAAGTTAGATTTATCTTAATTATTACTTTATTTAGAAAATGCAAAAATACAAATCTATTTATACAAATCAGTAGCTTAATTCCTACATATTATTTATTGATTTACTTTGTTCATATCTATTTATTTAACTAGGAATAAAACCCCATTATTTTGAAAACAATAAAACATTTGGTGACCCTGACTTTGAATTTTGCACAAAACCCCTAGAAACTCCAGGGATAATTATTTCTAATTTTTTTCCATAATTTCTAAATTTTTCTTATATTTAAAAATAAAAATATAAAATTTAATTGTAAAAATATCACATATTTTTTTCAAACCCTAGTTTACACATACTAGGTCCTTTTTGTATACAAACACATTCCAAACACTAGGAAAAATATATTGCTAATTTTAGAAATATTTTATGAATTTTCCTAAAATTTTCAAGAAAAATTCTACAAAATTTCTCTAAATTTTAAAAATTATTACATTAAATTTAAAAATTCATTCAAAATCCCTAGTTGCATATACTAGCTCCTTCTTTGATTTTTGAGGTATCACCTTACATCCATAACCAAATTGTAAAAATGATACTCATTTATAAAATTTTATTGCATTTCTTGCAAATAATAAGGAAGCCATAATCGACCCTATCATGTACATAAATGATGAAGTTTATCATATGTTAGTACAATTCTTCATTCTTTGCATTTCAGGCTTATTCTTCATACTAAGGGATGATATTACAACATTTATGGCTAAAATGACACAATATTTCAATATTCCTTTTACATACTCTATATCTCTCATATGAAAAATATTCAATTTTATCATGCTAAACATGTTAGCCATATTATTTTTAAACTCAAATCTATTTATGCATTTAGGAACAAAATCATGTTCTCTCTCCTTTACTCTTTATTTGTCATATGGAAAAGTTTTCAAATTCATTATTCTCAAAATATACAAAATGTTATGTTGCATATCAAAATTTTATATGTATTCATGCACAATGTCACATTTTATATCTCTTACTTGCTATCTTGCCTATGGAATACTCTTTATAAGTATATCTTTACACAAATTATCACTCAAATTACATGCATTTCACTCCAAATTCATGCCTTCTGCCTTAATGCATATAACTCATTGGCTATTTTTGATCATCTCCCTATCATTACTAGATGCCAACAAACACTAGTGGTTATATCCATCCTTCCTTCCTTTAAACTTGGTACACCTAGCTCTTATCACGCACCTACGACCAGCTTTATGCCTATAATAGATCATGCAGTCATGCTATCACCCAATTTTATGAAGATAGGTAGGTTGATTACACTCAGGGCCATAGCTTTATTGTTCAATCTATCACCCCTCCAAATATAGCTTCTATTCTTGAGCTCCTTCAATAATCAGATACTTACAAAGACGTATTATATGCAGCCCTTCATAATACTAGAATTCATGTCTTCACTGAACCAACTTACATTGCATCTATCCTCAATACAATGTAATGTAATAAAGAGCACATCTCTTTTGAAAAATATGATTTACCCTTGCAACACATCATTGAACAACACCTACCTTTGTACATTCAATTATGAATTAAGGAAGTGGGAATCAAAAGAGTACTAGTTGATAACAGTTCAAGACTTAACATTTGCAACATATCCTTTCTTAAACATCTTAACATACAACCTCAATATCTAGACCATTCTAATATGAACATTAGAGGTTTTGACAACATTCCATGAAAAGTAATGGGTCAAATAACACTCAATCTTGACACTACCAACAACCTGACAAGTCATGCCAACTAACCTTAATTTTAATTTATTACTTGGTTAGCCTTAGATTCATGATATGCATGTAGTCCCTTCCAAAATCCATGATTATCTAAAATTTAGTCACAAAGGTTATATATACATGTGCCTAAAAGACCATGAACCTTTTAAATATTATCAAGTGGCTAAATATCCATATAATTATATCCTACACTTTAATCTAGGTAGTATACCTACACAACCCATCATTCATAATGCACCCTCAGACCATATACAAAATCAAATAATTCTAAATTATATCATAACACAAGCACTAGATTACCAATTCACCTCACCCTTTGCACTTAAATATATTAATAAGATGGGCTATTAGGGAAAAGGACTTCGAAAGCATGAACAAGGAATAGTCAATCCTGTCGAGGCATCCACACAACATAAATTGCAAGGGTTAGGATACTAGTTTTGCCTTAATCATGATAAATCCTCTCCCACACATTCACAACACATAAATTTTTTCCACCAATTGCATGCACTAACAATACATTTAATCATACTTCTACATTATCATTGATCTACCTTGATCTTATTGATAACACGACTTCACCTGACATGTTTACATTAGATGAATTCTCTAGCAATGAATCCCTCTTATAATTTCTTGGCACATATGAACACTTCCCATCTTGTTACCATAAAAATAGATTTCCAAATAACACAAATGCCCATGTCTACTTTAGAGAAAGTATAGAATCCTCCCTTGATATACTAGTTGACTCAGATAATACTATCCCTAAAAATCCATATACACTTGATCATTCCACATTACATAATGAATAAATAATAAATTTCAATTTCAAAAATGATAAGGATCCCCATATTATCTTATTTAATTGATGCCATAATAAAGGAAGAGGATGTTGATATTCATCAGGATTTAACAAATTTTACATAACTCTTTGCTTGGTCATATTCAGATATGCTAGGAATTGATATATTTATAGTAGTCCATTGGATTCCTTTATACCCCAATACTAAACCAGTTAGACAAAAAATTCAAAAAATGCATCTTAAGGTGGCTCTCTTAGTCAAGGATGAAATCCAATGCCTTTTAATGTTGGTTTCATTCACCCAGTAACACATCCTGAATGGATTTATAATATAGTACCCATAGTCAAACCTAATGGAAAAATTTGATATTTTTCTGATTCATGAGATTTAAATAAAGCATGCCCTAAAGATAATTTCCCCTTACTAAATATTAACATGATAGTCGAATCCACATCTGGATATGAAATGCTATCATTTATGGATAGTTTTGCCAGTTATAATCAAATCAATTTTTTTGAATAAGATCAAGAAAAAACATCTTTTACAACACCATCAGGTACATTTTGTTACATTGTCATGCCTTTCAAATTAAATAATGTTGGATCCACATATTATCATACCATGATGCACATTTTTTATGACTTAATTCACCATATTATTGAGGATTATGTTGATGATATACTAGCTAAATCCAAATAATGACAACATCACTCTATTGACTTATAGAAGATTTTTACATGACATAGGCAATACAACATTTTATTAAACCCAAAGAAATGTGTTTTTAGAGTTATGTCAGGGAAACTCCCATGTTTCATTATATCTTAGCATGTCATAGAAGTTGATCCTAAGAAAGTCAAAGCAATTATCAGCATGCCACCTCTTACCAAATTAAAACAACTCTGATCCCTCCAAGGCAAGATCCAAGCAATCTGCCATTTCATATCCCAATGTGATGATAAAAATTAGTCCTTTACTCAATTAATAAATAAAGATACAAAGTTTATTTGGGACTAAGCTTGTCAAAATAGCTTTAACACAATCAAACAATATCTCTTTAATCGACCTATTTTTGTATCACCCATCTTAGACAAGCCTTTCTTACTTTATATCTTAGCAATAGGTCATGCATTAGGAGCACTCTTAGCATAAAACAATGATCAAAATATCAAATGAGTAGTTTATTACATTAGTAGCACATTGGTTGATTATGAAAAAAATTATTCCCCAATAGAAAAATTATGTCTAGCATTAATTTTTGCCACACAAAAACTCTGACATTACATGGTCAATAATGAGACTCAAGTTATCACAAAAGGAGACCCTTTAAAGTTCTTACTATCCAAACCACATCTTTCTAGATGCATCACAAAATAGCTTATGTCATTAATAGAATTTGACTTAAAAATAGTCCTCCAAAAATAAATAAAGGGCCAAATCATTATAGACCATTTGGAAGTAACACCAATGTTAGATACCAACCCTTTAAGTGACACATTTAGAAATGATTTCACTACCTATTCTGCTCATTTAGATACCTGGACCATGTTCTTTGATGGCTCCTAATGTGCATCTGGTGTAGGGGCAGGCATTGTCTTTATCGATCCTTCTATCCATACAATTTCTATAGCATATTGATTAGTTTTTTGTGGACCAATAACATAGTAGAATATGAAGAACTTATCTTAGGATTGTTCACTACACAATCCATCTAAATCAAATCAATTCAAGTCTTCGATGATTCCCAACTTGTGGTCAATCAAGTCAATGATATTTATCAAACAATATAAGAACACCTTATCCCATACCACAACATGGTACAATGTCTATCATCAAAATTTAATTATTTTTCCATTAAGAACATTCCCTGAAAAGACAACAAACACATTGATGCAATGGCTAATGTTGCATATTTAATCTCCATTGATATCAATGATGATCAAGAAATATTTACAATTAAATGATTACAATCACCATTGATATCTAATGTAGATTTGATCACTCTTTTTGTCTTAGCTACTATAAATAGCTCTATAACATGAGAATGGTTCTCTAACATTTATAACTTCTCAACAAATATATTACACTATACATTTTCTCTCAAAATGACAAACGTAAGTTACAAAAGTTATCACTCCATTATATCATTATTGGCAGAGATCATTTCAAATGATCCTTCGATGGACACTTACTATAGTGCTTAACCTCGATAGAAACCAAAATTATTCTAGCTCAAATACATGATAATGAGTGTGGTAGTCATTTTAATGAAAAATCCATGTCATACAAAATCCTTCGATAGGGTTACTACTTGCCTACTATGGAAGATGATTGTTTACAATATGTGAAGTTATGCGATAAATGTCAACAACAGAGTAATCTAGAACATGCATTGTCATAACAATTACAGCCTATCACCTCTCCATGGCTATTCATATTTTAGGGATTTGATCTCATTGGAAAATTCAACCTTGAGTTTGTCAATAAACATAAGTTCATAATCATAACCACAAACTACTTCACCAAATGGGTGGAAATAATTCCACTTCAATCTACCATAGTTGAATACATTTATAATTTTATCATGACTTATATTATTTTATGCTTCCGTCTACTTACAACTATCATTTTTGATAATAGAACATCATTCAAGAATAAAACTATCATTTTTTTTACCAAATACAAAATTAAACACACATTCTCCACTCCATATTACCCAAAAGGAAATAGTCAAGAGAAAGCCACTAATAAAATAATTAGCAACATTTTGAATAAAATAGTAACCAAATTTGGTGATGATTGGCATATTCAACTAGTTTTCACACTATGGGCCTATCACACAAGTATTCATATGCCCATGGGGATACTCCTTCACTCATTTATGGCATAATAGCAGTTCTACCATTGGAATTAGAAATTCCATCCCTTCGTGTTTACCTTAAAGGTATTCTCACTAATGACTAGTATCGAGAAAAGTGTCTACACCAGCTCAAATAATTAGACCATACACACATTCAAGCTAAAAAATACCTTAGAATTTACCAATAATGTATACAATGATCCTACAATAAGCAAGTTCACATTAGATAATTCAAAGTTAATGATCTTGTTCTCAAAGAAAACCTTCACAATGTCAATGCCAAAGAAGAAACCAAAGGAAAATTCAAACCTATTTAGCTACGTCCTTAAATCATTACTAAAAAAATTAGCCCTAAAGTGTACCATCTAGACTCACTTTAAGGAAATAAACTCAAAAATATAATGAACATTATGGATCCATGCAGTTTCCATGTATAATATGTTATTTCTACACATTTTTGTACATAATTTTATTTTCAACATTGATTGTACATAATCTCTTCTACTTGATTGTACATATCTTATTTCAAAATATAAAAACATTAAAATATGTCAAAAATACCAAAAACATTTTGATTATATACATCATCCATGCTTTTCACTACTACTATCATGTTAGGACTTACATTTGTTCTTTCATGTTATTGTATGCCTTTTTTTCTACATTACCATGCTTCACTTGATCTTATTTGAGTGTGTTTAGTGACATCTAGAGACTTGATTGCTTCACTCTACCCATTGATGGGGCATTCCTACTTATACATTCAAGACACACATTGATATACCTACCCATTGGGGGCATATTCTACATGACTACACCATCCAGGTTATGTCATTCTTACACTACACACTCTGAGTTATCATGTTGATGTACATTCCCTTTTAGATTACATAGATTAATATATCGATATTTCACTAGTATCTAGCACTTGTGTATTTATTAGCATATACCTAGTTTTGTACTACACATGTTTTGCATACTTTCACATCTGCTTTGATTAGTTATATGTGATTCTACCTTTCCAATTATTATATGCTTTCCCCTCATACTTAGCATAGATTTTGTGATTGCATTTCTAGTTCTTTCTTGTCTCTTGTTTGTGCCTTAGGAAATTTGCCAATGTCCTTTACTTCTATTCATGTGTGTGCTTTAGGAAATTTACCAATGTCATTTCCTTTTACTCTTCCATGTGCCTATGGCTCTTGTGCCAACTTTTCTTATTTCACTTGTATGTGTATGTGGCATTTGAACATGCCTGATATGCTTGCTTTACAACTTGAGTGACATGTGCTCATGTCCCTTGTTTGCGTGGCCCCTTAGCCATCCCATTATGCTTCTTAATTCTTGCTTAATTGCTTTATTTCTTGTTTGCTTTTCAAAGTGTGCAATTCCATGATCCACATCATGTATTTCCCTTGATTTCTTAGATGCTATGATGGATATCATGCTCCATCCCTCCAACTAACAACTAATAACTAACATCTAACATTTACAGTTCTAGTTTAGTACCTTGCACAAGCTTTTACATTGTTATATCTATCTAGGCATACCCTTGTTGATCTAACAATCTATCAATACAAACATTGCTATATCTACAAATATCTTCTCAAATATATATATATATATATATATGCAACTTAACACACTTACATGACTTTTTTTAAGGGCAATCATTAAAATTTCATCATGCCTAACCTCAAAAGAGGGGGCAATAAATAGGTGTTTTATAATAGAGATCAAAACTCTTAACAATCAAAATAGTAACATTCATATCACCCTGTTCATAATCTATAGGTCAAACCAATCAGAACAGAGGAAAAAAATAGTGAAAGTTTTAGATCAATAACTAGTTTTAGTATAAGACAACAACACCAAAAAAAATAGTAACACCAAAAATAGGGGTATCCTCATTTTAGCAATCCTATCTAGGCAAAAAATACTCAAGTTTTCTAGAAATAGGTAAAAATTTCAATTTGGATATAGTTTTTGTACATCTAGTTCAATTAAAAATAATAGTTTAGTATAGTTTTCTCAAAGAATCTAGATAAAGGGGGTCATCATGCATGACATGATGATTCCCACTTTAAATTTTAGATTAGGTAGATGACATAACTTCTAGATCAGAATCCATGTTCTAGACACTAGTGATTAGGGTTAATGTGTGTGGCACATTGGTAGTCTTTTATTTCTAAGTTTAATTTTTTATCCAGGCATTTTCAGTAGTTGTGTGCCTTACTCCATCTACAGGTAGTTGGCATCACTTTCAATTTGAAATTTTATATAAGTTTAAATTTTTGAGTACGTGAGTTCCTAAGTTGGCTTTCACATAAGCCTAGTACATTAGTTTTGGAGTGGCTTTCATACAAGCCTAACCTCCATCTTTCAAAATGGCCAAGAGTGGCCCAGTTTTCAACATATATTTAGGCTATCCATGCCACATTATCATATTTCCAAAACATCCATCATCTCCATGAGCCATCTCATATGACATCTATTCTATATCGGTATCACTTCATAGCTTCACTTCATGGGGCAATGATGGAGCCAAAGGGCCAACCTTTGCATTCTTGAGCCACATATTTAGAGGGATTAGACACATAATCCAAACATAAATTAACACACACATGATTCATTAGCTTCACTCAATTGGTGATGATGGAGCCAAAGGGCCTATCTTTACATTCTTGAGCCACTTCTAGGGAATTGAGCACTCAACTCCATTCATGATATTACTTTTGATATAACACACACCCAACACAATCTAACATCACAACAGGTTTTGTATTGGTTCATATACCTAATGAGGTGTATTCATTCATTTCCCTTCATTTTACTTAGATTTTTTACATTCTTATTTTATATATAGTGTATCTAGTAAGAACTAATTTACTTTTAAGTTGTCATTGTAGATTTACACTTCACAACGTGTTCTCTCTATGCACATCTAGCATCACACAGCTTCATGAGCTTCTCCCTTACATGTAAGTTTAGGTATGCTTTTTACTTTCCTTTATCCTATTATTTCAATTTAATACATCACTATAATAAAGGGGGGGATTTAGTCATTTAAAATGTGAAATTAGATTACTTAAACATGGCTAATGACACCCAATCCATAGGTCTTCCTACTTGCTTACACAACCCTTCTAGGCTATTCTTTCACTGATTCCCAGTCTTCCAAAACCTTTTAGACTTAACCCTTACAAAACTAAGTAGATATTTCAAGCCTAGATCCACCCCCTAGATCTCATTCCCTCTAGATAAAAGTTCCCAACTTGGACAAGAATGCTAAAACCTAGGGTGTCCTCATTTTGGCATTATTATCCAAGTACAAAATTAGTCCTAACAATTAGATTCTTCTAGATCCTTATAATTTTTCTTGTTGACCTAACATGAAATCATTTAGCCTATGATCATTAATTTCCCTATAAAAGGCCATTCAAAGTCAATTTGGAAGGGTTGTCACTCATTTACAAGAAAGAAGAAAGAATACAAGCAAGTACACTCAAGCACTTTTCCCTATTCTCTACATAAAACCTTCCAAGATCATTTCAAGCTTATTCAAACCTTTGCATCAGTCCCTAACCATTTGAAGTACATCAAATTTTTTATCTAGTTACATTTATCATACATAATTATACCAAGCATTTCAATAGGAGAACTAAATTAGCTTGATCCCTCTTCAGAGTATTGGTATGTAGGCAGTGTGCCCACACATGGGGTGTGAAATGCATCTAAATATCCTTTACACACTAACCCTTCTCTATCTTTTCCAAGTTTCCATTCAAATTCAAGCACAAAGATCTCCTAGGGCTTTGAATATTAAAAATAGACACATAGTGAGCTATGTAGGCTTTTAAGCTTTGATATTTCACTGACAAGGTAACATAGGCCTATCAAACAAAACCTAGAAAGCTTGGACCACCTAGATAACAACACCAAAATGGATTATAGCACTAGACAATAGGGTGTCTCACTTTTGGTGCTCTTATCCAATCGATAAAAAAACCTCAAGATCTAGTTTTTGATAGTTTCCCAGTCTTGTTCCTCCAGTGTCAGACCCTATCTCAGTCCAAATCATTAAAAATAAGCTAAGTTATATTTCTCTTATTTATTACTATATTTAAAAAATGTAAAAATACAAATCTATTTATATAAATTAGTAGCTTAATTCTTGCATATTATTTATTGATTTACTTTACTCAAACTTATTTATTTAACTAGGAATAAAACCCCATTATTCTTTAAAAAAAAAAAAACTAAAACTTAATGAAAGAAATGTTTTTGAATTAAAATGAACATTTTTACCAAAATAATAATAACTTGTTAAGAAATAGTGCTAAAATGTTTAAATTTGATTCAAAAAATAGTTTAAACCTTTGTGGTGTGACAAAAACTTAAAAACTAGAATTTGGGTGAAGGTTAATAGGTGGAAATTGCTTTATATGTTTTTGGAAAATATAACACATAGTGATTGATTCTAGTCACTGTGAAATTGATATTGATTAAGGATAACCATTGTCATTTAGGTATGATCGATACTAGTTAGAGGTGACTAATGTTGGTCTTTGTTGGTCTAATTTTGGGCAAGAATAAGTGTTAGTTTAGATTACAAGAGAGCTTTAAAGGTTGATTTGTGTTAAACATTGGTCATGAAGATGTAATAAATTCCAAGAAGGATCAAATGAGGGAGTTGGACAGTCAAGTGGTTAGGAATGGCCTATGGGTGCTTAGTGGAAGATGGAGTGTCTAGAGTTACAGAACTCCAACACAAAGGGGAAGTATGGGAGAGATGGAGAATGGGTGAAAGTAATAAAAACCACCAAAACTAATAAATGAACTTGATATAATTTCCATATACTTAGCTTTGGAGTTTAATGGATTGAAGAAGTGTTGAGGTTGGGTGCAAGCTACATAGGATCCTAGAGTAATTTGGGTAGAGTAATGGTGTTTAAGTTTTTTATGGTGAGTTGTTGGATCACTTTGATGTCTTTGGCTTGGTTTACTTGTTCACGTAGAAACTTTTATTTGCTTGAGAGATAATATTATTACACAAAATGACATTTCAATCTCTTGAGGTAGGGTGTTTTGGTTACTTTAAGTAGCTAACATTAGTCTTGGTTAATCGATGTCAGTCAAGGGGTGACTGATGTCGATCATGGAGAATAAGTCAAAACTTGCTAATTTTATCTATTTTAACTCAAGGTTGGTTTTTAATACCAATATAAATGGTCTAAGGTTACTTAAGGGAGCATTGGTATGCATTAGGAAGAAGGCTAAGAGGTTAGGGCACTAAATGCCAAGGTGGAAAATAGTCCTAAGGCTAGGTGTCGATCATTTAGCCATGCATTTGGATGGGGAGGTGTAAATAGGCCTATTTAACTTAATTAACTAATTAAATTATCCAAAATGGGGTAAATGTGTGTGTTTAAATATTTTAATAATTAATCCTAACCTAAGGGGGTCAAGGGGGTCAAGGGGGCTAAAGGGTATTTTACGATGACTAGGACCATGTAGTTTTCTAGTGTCTACATTTTTCCCACCTTTGTTGTGTAGGTTACATCCTCAAGATAAAAAAACAAAACTACTAAGTGTAGTGGAGAGTTGGATGCCCCAAGTATGGGAAGTGTTCCCTCTCAAACTGGGATGTGATGAGGAGAATTTGAAATCGAGTGCAGGTTTGACAAGTGTATATGTGTGGTAAAATGAGTAGGATGTTACAAAGTGGAAAATAAGATGGAAATGAGGAAGAAAAGGGATAAGTTAACTAGGCCACCACATTAGGCATAGTAAATATGGTTACACTTATAAATTCAAGTCTCCTAGCTAAGGTATCTATTTTTACAAGGGCCAAAAGTAGGGTGATCCTGAGAAGGTAGAATAGGTCATAATTGCTAGGACCACGAGTTGGTGTGTTCTGAGGTAGGTGAAGGTCTATGCATTAGAGGTCATGTTTGAGTGGAATGTCATTTGACAAGGTTGGATAAAGAGTGTTCTCAATGAAGGTAAGGGTGTTTATCATAAAATTATTTGAAAAAGAAGTTGAAGTGATCAATGGTAAACTTTGAGTGGGTAAGTTATACTTGAAAAGGGATCCCAATGGGAAAAAAGGTATGGTAGGGGTGAAAAAAACCTAAATGGGTTAATCAATGTCAATCAAGTTTAACCAACATTAGTCTCCCTAACCCTAATTAGAGACTAACATCGATCATCATCCAAACCTTAAAAAGGGGGATGGTGAATTAAAAGGTCAAAACATTAATTTTTTGGAATTTTTGGTTGTTATATTTTTATTTTTTGTCATTATTGTTTATGAAAATGACACTTGTATGGAAAAAACTCATGTTTGTGCACTGTTTGAGTGCAGTTGACAAAGAAAGTGATAGAGAGCATAAGTGGAGGGTGACTCAGTTGAGAGGATGCTAGGGGGACTAGGTGGGATAGGGTGGGATGAGGATGTGGCGATTTAAAGGATGAGCCAGGGGTGGAGGGTGATGATTTATTATTCAAAGGGATCCACCATAGTATCAGACATGGAATGAGGTAAGTACTCTACTCTATGTTGTCTAATTTACTCCAATATGGGTGGGTAGTTGGTACTTATTAGTGTGTAGGGGATAGAGGGGAGTGGTGAGGGTAGGGGGTAATATAATAGTTTAGGTTAATGTTTAAGCTATAAAATGGTAGAGGGGAGGGTAGATTAGGCTAATTTGGGTGGTTTAGGGTAATTGGGGGGAAAGTTAGGGTTTGGGGTTGTCAGCTTTGATATATAATGATCAATGCTAGTCACTGTTGACTAACATTAATCGATAGGGATATAGTGTTGATCAATTTTGGACTGACACTAATCCCTAAAACCTAATCGATGTCATTCAAGGGTTAACTAACATTAATCTAATAGGGACCCAATGTCAGTCGACACTTGATTGATGTCAATGCTTAAAAAGGGGCAAAGGGGTAAAGAAGTGTTAAAAGGGTTTAACAAGGAGATAAAATATGGTTGGGAATACTAGCCTAGATTGGTTGGGTTCAAGATGGGTGCCTATGGACAAGGGTAGGTAGTATAGGAGGGAATAGTGAAGGAAACTAGGGTAGCTAGGAGTTTAATGGTAGGTTAGTGTCTAGGTGAAATTTTTATGTGGTTTCAAAAAGTATAGGTAAACTAAGGCATGCATATAACCTTGTAGGTGAGTATGATGCTAATGATGTGAGATCAAGTGCTACCACTTATAGAAGACATACATAGAGATATGACTCAATAATATTAGGAGCACATGATAGTGGTAGACTTGGGTGGCATTTGATATTATCAAGGTGTGTCTTGAGATACTATGATGATGGTAGCCCTCATCGAGAGATGGGACCTGATTACCAACACATTCATGTTGTCAATCAGAGAGATCATGATCCTACTAGAGGTCATCCATAGGATTTTAAGGCTACCCATATAGGGTCAAGTGATAGAGCCTATCCCTAGTGATGAGAAGGATTTGTATATGAACCTATTATTTAGAGAGGACTTTGTAGAGGCCTAATGACATGTGGGGGTTCTATAGGTGCCATGTAATTGATCCATCTTAAACTAATTAAGATCATGACTTTATTCTATAGAAGATACTTTTGGATCAAACTTGAGGGATAGAGACCTTAATTATTTTTGAACTATAGTAGCCTCTTCAAGGTTCTCTCCAATACCTCTGATGATTTTCACAATCTCATTAGCTCAATATAGAAAAGATGCCATAGAATCTTCTTCCTTAATCTTGAGACTTTTAAATTACCTTATGGGAGTCTACAACTTATCAAGCTTGACCTTTGAATCTCCTTAATAAATTATCTATATTTTTTCCATATCTCTTTAGCATATTTACAATGGACTACCTTGGTAAACTCAATCTCTATAAGACCACAAGTGATGGAATTCATTGCCTTATAATTATTTCAAATAGCTTCTTATCTACAACACTAGATGGAAGACTAGTAGGAACAACATAACCATTAAAAATATATTACCATACTTCAAATGTTAGGGAGATAATATATGTCCTCATCCTTACACTCCAAAAAGCATAATTACATCCATTGAACATCAGTACTTTCTTAGTAGATAAACCTCCTTGATGACTACCCATATTGTACCTCGGATCACCTTCAAGTTTTCAAGCCTTTACCAAGGACCTATTCTAATTCCCATAGTTATAAGTATAATCACTAAGAAGGGGGTGAATCAGTTAGCCCAAATATTTCAATTTCAATTCCAATCCTTCCAAACTATTAAATAATCAGTACATATCAACTTGATCAAGCAACATTAACAAGGGTTCTCATTCATTCAATGCATACACAAGATCAAAAACACAACACATAGTTCCTATGGGAAACCCTCATGGGAAATAAAACCTAATCTCAAGCCTAAAACATATTGACTACTTGTCATATAAGATATTAAAAACAAGACATTGATCTAGTCTTTCTGACTAGGATTTAGTGAAACATCAATTTCACAAGGAGCACCTACCCATAACATGATCAAGTCCTTCTGACCAAAGGCCTTTAGTAAAACACCTATTTCACAAGGAGAAACTATCTTTAAGGAAGATCAAGTCATTCCAACCTCCTCTGAATGCTTCTATCTCTGAATTTATGTCTTCAACACATGATGATGGACCTCTGATAACACAACCCCCTTCACTTCTTCACAAAAAATATTAATGCATTTAGATCCACTTTTTGGATCACTCTATACTTCACTCATCCTACATCTATAAGATCACTATTCTAACATCAAAAATATGACCTAAAGGTCATACACATAGTCCTCAATTTACTCTAATCATCAACCCATCCATTTGGCATACTACTCTTATATGTCATTCACTTTAATGCTCACTACACTCACATAAACATATGCAAGCCCCTCACAAGTCTAGAAATCATCTCATTTGGTTTCACTATTTATAGAGCATTCATGAATTATTAATTCCATGATATTTATTTTTGGCCATCACATATGCCTTCACACTTAAGGCATCTTACATGGGTCACACTTAAGGACAATTCTCTTTCAAATAAGCCTAAGTCACCTTTTAGGTCCTATGATGACCCATTCACCTCTTTGAAATTTATCCAAGCAAACTAGGAACACAATAACACTTTTCAACATATGGACACATGTCACAAGATCAAATATTCCCCCTTAAGTTATAACATCTATCATATCACTCTTCTGCTAACTCCCAATTAGCTTAAACACTTCTTTGTACACATAATCGTTATGAGAAAAAACACAATCAACTTCTAACCCTTTGTTCATATTGCATATGATGGTTAAACATTCATAATGCACATAGATGGTCTTCATGGAGTTTACAACATACTACAATAGAGAGTTTACATTTAAACATCAATAAACCAATAAGCATAGCTCAAATACCCTTCTCAGGTTAATTACAAAACATACACAAACACATAGTCAACTTTGAGCCTCAATATCTTTGATTATACACACTTTCAGATCTTTAAATTTATATTTCTAGATGCACCTTGGAGTCCTTTACAACTTTACTTTTTATAGCACCTTTGAATTTATCTCATATAAAAATTTATAGAAAACATATAGATCACCTATATTTATTTTATTAAATTCAAATATTTGAATTCAAATGGTCATAGTTAAACCTCGAACACCATGCTATCATCTCATGTCCTCACTACTTATTTTAATTAAGCACCATCAATATTCTTTGGACTTTAACTCATAGTGTACCACTACCAAATGTTAAAGTTCAAACAGTTGACCTCATCTTATGAAATCTTGTAATCTTGACTTCATACGCACCATTAATCTCTATGGATTATTTCAATATTTATCTTATAGTGTTCACTATTTGATCTTTCTTAGAATCCCCATGATCATGACATTTGGTAGCTTCTCATGCCTTATGTGTACTTTTACCTCTTTAACTCAACACCCACCATTAATCTTAATTAGTACAAACTCCCACGAATCATTGGATCTCCATTTGGTCTTAAACTTTAACTTATGCAAAAATGACTAAGTATGGGAACAATTTCAATCTACCTTGTAGGCCAACTTTTCACAAACATATATTTTACCTCGCTCACTCACATGTTCTCAAATTTCAACCATATAAACTAGGCAAAATATTGAACAACCCCATATGACTATTTCCTCATAAAACACACATGCATTTGAGATATGTTTCCATTAATATGCCCACTCAGATTTTTTTACCATAGAGCCAACTATGTCAAGAACTATCTAGAAGACCAACTTTTTACATTCATATATTTTGGCACACTTCATTGCATGACTTGAAACTTATCACATAGAACCTAGGCACAAAAATAAATAAACCCATATGATCAAATCATTCTCCAACTACCACATGTGTAGAATATTACTATATCAAATGCTTACTCATCTTTTTCTTGCCACATGCAAATTTAGCTAAGTATGGGAAAACACTGTCAAACTACCTAGGAGCCCAAATTTGCACATGTATATCTTTTTTTGTGCTTAGTCGCATGACTTGAGATTTAGTGCATAAGATATTATCTCATATGGGAATTCATATATATCAATTTGTTCTTGAAACTTTCATACGTGCAAAATATGACATCACCAAATTTCTTATTAAGCTCTATTTGAACATAGAAAACACTATCAAAATGTTTGGGAGCCTAAATTTACACACACATATATTTGGTTGTGCTTAAATGCATGACTTGAGACTTGGACCATATCAAATTGGGACTAATTTTATCACACCCATATGACTAACTCCCCCTGACTCATCTACATGTGGAAATTATGACATCAACAAAATACCTACTCAAATTTTTTGTCACTAGACCCAAAATGTCTAGATGAAAATGCTTTAACTTATTTTGGGAATAATGGAGGTTTATTCCTACTTTAGTTAAGGGTCGAGATTAATTAATTATTATAGAATATAAAAATAAATGCAATCCTAATTTATGCAATTGTTTGTATTTTTCACCTTTCTAAAAAGAGCAATAAATAAGAAGAAATATAACTTAGAAAATAAACTAAGATAGCTAATACAGAGGTTTAAAATGGCTGTGTAGGATTGGGAAGGTTTCATAAACTGAAATCTAGATTTCATTGGTGGAAAAGATAGGAGTGCCAAAAAGTGGATGCTTTAATGTCTGGCATTATTTTCCATTCTTGTCGTTATTGCCCGAACTAATCACATAAAACTAAAACTTTATAGGTAGTTGCACTATGCCTATGAAAAATTGAGTGTTGGTTGTCGATAAAACTTGTTGTGGAGCTGATTTTGTCTTCAAACCCTAAACCTCCATTATGCTTGATAAAACAATATTTGAGTCACTTGAGAAAAAATGGGGTTAGTGTGAAATATGTATTGAATGTGCAATCCACACCCCTTATGTGGGCACGCTACCTACATACCAATACTCTAAAGAGGGATCAAGTCATATATAGTTCTCCCACCTAGTGTGCTTTGTGAAATAATGTGGTGTAGATGCAAATGCCAAATTAATAGTGTTTGAGGTGGCTAGGGACTAGTATGAAGATTTGAGTAGGTTTGCATCTATGTTGGGTTATTGTGTGCCTAGAATAGAGAGAGTTTGCCTTAGTGTTTTGTTTTTATTCTTGCTTAATTTTTAAGTTTGGTCACCTCCTTTATAAATGAGCTTTGAGTGGGATTTTATAGGGAATAATTGGTCATGATTTAAATGTATTCATGCTAGGCCAACCTAGTTAAAGATAAGGACCAAATGAAAATGATCATTAGGGCTCAAATTGTAAATGGATAAGACTATAAAAAATAGGACACTTCTTTATGGGGTGCTATATTCCAAATGGGGAACTCCTATACTATAGGATCAAGACCTAGGGGAATAGGATTGGCATGGGGAATACTATTTGACTGAGGTGGAATGATCATTCCAAAGGTTTTGGATGATTGAAAATGAGAAAAAAGGTGTCGAGAAGAGTCGTAAGAGAATGCAAACATGACCTCTGTATGGGGTGTGACAAACCACACTTAAACTACCAATTTAGACATTTTATATGACTACATTCCCCCCCTTTATTCTAGTGATGCAACAAAGCAAAATACTAATATATAGGAAAATAGAAAGCCTACCTAAACTTACTTGCAAGGGTGAAGACCATGAAGATGTGTGATGTTGATTGTGCATAGAGAGAGCACAACATGAAGCATAAATATGCAATAGAAAAAAGGAGTAGATCAGTTTTTACTAGACACGCTATGTCTAAAATAAGAATGTATAAAGGTTGAGTAAAAGAAAGAGAAATAAAAAGGAATGAATACACCTCATCAAGTACGTAAACTAATACAAAACATGTTATGATGTTGAGTGATGTTGGGTATGTTTTATACCAAGATTAATATCTCAAATAGAGATGAGTGCTCAATTCCTCAAGGGTGGCTCAAAAATACAAAAGTTGGCCCTTTGGCTCCATCATTACCCACTATGTAGTGAAGCTATGTGATCATGCATGTGTTAATTAATGTTTGGACTATGTGTCCAATCCCTTTGAGTAGGTGGATTAAGAATAAAAAGGCTAGCTAATCCTTTGGATCCATAATTCCCACTATATAGTGAAGCTATGTGATCATGTATGTGTTAATTAATGTTTAGACTATATGCCCAATCCTTCTGAGTAAGTGGCTCAAGAATATAAAGGCTATCTAGTCCTTTGGCTCCATAATTGCCCACTAAATGTAAACTATGAACTGATACCAGTATGAATGTGTCATATGAGATGTCTCATGAAGCCCATGAGTGATCTATAATCTAAAAATGTAGCAAGGATAGTTGAATGTGTACTAAGAACTAGGCCAATCTTGGCCACTCTGAAAGGTGGAGATTAGGCTTGTTTAAAATCCACTCCAAAACTAAGAACTAGGCTTATATGAAAGCCACTCCAAAATGATGGAAACCACCTACAGATCGAATAAAGCATGAAACTATTGAGAATACCTAGGTAATAAAATGAACGAGAAAGAAAATACGGAAAATGTGCCATGCACATTACTCCCAATCACTAGTGTCTGTAACATGGATTCTAATCTGGAAGTTGTACCAACTACCCAATCTAAAACTAGAAGTGAGAGCCATCATGTTATGCATGATGCCCCCTATATCTAGATAATCTGAGTTAAATTATACTAAAACTACCTAATCTAGACTAGATTGTAGCTATTAAAATTGTAATTGACCTTACATTTCTATCTATTTCTAAAAATTCTAGGTTTTTGGTTGTTTGGATAGGAGCACCAAAAAGTAGACACTTTGTTGTAGGGTGATGTAGTCCTAATTAAGTTCTCTTATCCTTTACTATTTCTGATGGTTGTCTTATGTTTGTCCCTATTTTTTTGATATATTGTGCATGATTTGAATTCTAATTACTATTTTGAGTGTTCTAAAAATTGATTTTGACCAGTAGAGGACTCTGATCTATGTGACAAAAACCCTATTTGTTTCCCCCTCTTTTGAGGGTAGGAATTAATACCCTACAATGACTTCCCTCAAAAGAAAGAGCCCTATAAGTGTGTTATGTTTTGAAATACATGATATAACAATGATGATTGAAAAGATGTCTCAAGATATAGCATAGTTTGTGTTGGAGTTTTTTAGATCAACAGGGGTATGCTTAGATATATGCAACAATGTAATAGCATACATAGTATACTAAATTAAAATTGGAAATATGGTTATTTGTCAAGGAGGGATGGATCATGATGTCTATTATGGCATTCAAGAATTCAAGATAATTTATGATGTGGATTATGGCATTACAAATAATTGTGAATAAAACAAGCACAAAAGGCAAGAAGCAAGAAGCATACAAAAGAGGCCATGGGGCCAAGCAAACAAGGGACATGGGCACATGTCACTCAAATTGGGAAAAGCAAGCATACAAGGCATGTTCAAATGCCCACATACACATATAATTGCCCATAAGCAAGATTGGTGTGAGGGCCAAAAGTACATATAAGAGTATAAGCAAAGGACATTATCAAATGTCTTAAGGCACATACAAATAAAAAAATAGGAACTGAGAAATGAAATCACATCTAGCTACTCAAAGCAAGAAATGAAGGCATGTAAATGTTGGAAATACTATTGCATCTAACTGATCAAATCAAGGTACAAGAATAGGTAGATGCTAAGAAATAAACAAGTGTTATATAGTAGTGTGTGTCAATATAATAATCTTTGTAAGCTATTAAGTAATGTACATAAACATGATAAGTAGAGTGTGTGGTGTAGGAATGACATAACTTGGATGGTGTAGTTATGTAGAAGATGTTCATGGTGGGTATATATGTCGATGTATGTCTCAAATGTAAAATTAGGATGCCCCCTCCTTGGGTAGAGTGAAGCAATCAAGGATTTGGGTGTCACTACACACACCCAAATAAGATCAAGTGAAATATGGTAATTTAGATAAATTAACAAACAATAACATAGAATAGTAAAATGTAAGTCTAACATGGTAGTAGAAATGTAAATAATGGATAATGCATATAATTGAAAAGTTTTTGGTGTTTTGAGTTATTTGAATCTTTTTGTGTTTTTACATGTTATATTGTTTTTGGTGTTTTGAAATGAGCTATGTACAATTAATAAAAAATAGACTATATACAAGTAAGCTAAGAAATTATGTACAAGAAAGACTGAGAATAAATGATACTAATCGATGAGTCTCATAAGAGACTCCCTATCATGTTATCCTATATCAAGGAGAGGGATCATGAATGATCATGAAGAACAATGGAAGGGTTGAGACTATGGCTCTAAAAATTTATGTATGTTGTAAGTGATCTAAAATCTATATAGTGGAAATTGACTATAAGGTTCCTCTATAAATTTAATAAGTGGATGCAACTATGGGGCTCTTAGGGACCCATCTAGTAGTAGAATAAGCTCTCTAAAAATTTGCTCTATGTGTAGAGGTGTGAGACCTCAATGATACTACCCTAGGTGTGAATAATGTAGCTATAAAATATCTAGAGCCCTAAAACTATTATTGATGTAGTGGTTGCTCTAACAGAGGCCTCCATGGAAGTGTATGAACTCTTTTTGCTAGTGAGGGAAGCCTTAACTGTGTTTGAATCTCAACTGGAGGAAGAATTGTATCTGGTATAGGAGCTAAAATTGGTGACTATGGAGTAGGATATGGCTCTAAAGTGGGGCGTGCTAACTCATATGAAATTCTACCAAGTGTAATAACCTGATTAGTTTGAATGTATTTCACGTATTTGTAAATTCTATGGTTGACCAAGAAACATGTCAAAGACTCCTGCACTTGGAACAATAGTAAATGGTGTGGCCATATGTGCTATACCAATCTATAGAGGAAGTATAATCTCACCCAATGAACTTTTTATGTGTCCACTCAATCCACTCATAACTGTGTCTATCAAGGTGATATCTTGATCTAGATATCCCAAATGTTGAATTAATTTCATAGTTCACATATTCACACTAGATCTATTGTCTATGAGATCACTATGAATGGGATGGTGATCAATCATGATCTAATAAAAAGTGCATAGTAATCTAAATCAATCTCAACTATCTCCGACTCTGAGAAGGAGATTGAAAGTCTAGCTAAAACTCTAGAATTATACACACCAATCATGTTGCTTAAAGGATGTGACTCAACTAAAGGTGCCTAGTATATAGCTATTGGAGGGTATGCATGATATACATGGTGAACACCTAATGTGCCCCTGTCTCCTATTTAGAATGTTGTGGGAAAGGATCTAAGAAATTGTTTAGATCTTTGTCCTATGTTTATTTTGCTTGAGGAGGCTCAACTGGAGTGCCAAGATTAATAAGGTTGCCATATATCAAGTCATGTATCTTGTGTCACAAACTAATGCATCTATTCATTGTGTGTCCTAATGCCCTATGAAATTTTTAGAATGCATTCTGATCATATCCACATGAAAGAGGATTTATCATATCAACTTCCTGAATAGGAGGGAGAGATAGGACATTTCATTGTAATATGTTTTGTAAGAATCTAGTTGGAGATACTAGTAGATTGGTAAAGGCTTGCCGAGGAGGCATTGATAAAACCACTTATTGAGGGGGCTCTAAAAATTGAGTGTTGTTTGTTGACAAAACTCGTTATGGAGCTAAGTTTATCTTCAAACCCTAACCCTCCATCATTCTTGATAAAATGACATTTGATTCACTTTAGAAAGAGGGGGGTTAGTGTGAAATATGTATTGAACATTCAATCCACACCCCTATTGTGGGAACACTACCTACATATCAATACTCTAAAGAGGGATCAAGTCATATGTAGTTCTCCCACCTAATGTGCTTTGTATAAAAGTGCGATGTAGATGAAAATACAAAATTGATAGTGTTTGAGGTGGCTAGTGACTGATATGAGGATTTGAGTAGGTTTGTAGCTATGTTGGGTGAATATGTGCAAAGGATAGGGAAATTTTTCCTTAGTGATTTGTTTATATTCTTTATTGCTTTGTAAGTTTGGTCACCTCCTTTGTAAATGAGCTTTGAGTGGGATTTTATAGGGAATAATTGGTCATGGGTCAGATGTATTCATGCTAGGCCAACCTAATTAAGGATAAGGACCAGATGAAAATTACTATTGGGGATCAAAGTGTAAATGGATATGACCACCAAAAATGGGACACTTCTTTATAGGGTGCTATAGTCCAAATGGGTCGCTCATTTTCTATAGGCTCAGGACCTGGGAGAATAAGATTGGTATGAGGAATATTGTCTAGCTAAGGTGAAATGACCATTCAAAAGGTTTTAGATGACTGGCTATGAGAAAAAAGGTGCCTATAAGGGTCATAAGAGCATGTAAAAAGGACCTATGGATGGGGTGTCATAAACCACACTCAAACTACCAATTTGGACATTTTATATGACCAAAGAAAATAATGATCAACCAAATGAAATTCACTCATGCACACAAGCACTCAAAACATATAAAAATTCTTATGGGACCTCTTTCACATGCTTAATACTTAATATTCATCCCTAATAATCTTTAACCATGCCAAAGTAGAACATCAACCAAGTATACTTCAAGCACATTAAGACAAGTACATTGCACACTTTATCATTATCACTTAGACTAATAAGGTACTTCATACACTCACTTAGACACCTTTATGACATCACCATGACATCATTAACAATTATCCAACAATCTCCCCCTTTGTCATTGATGTCAACACCCATCATAAAACAATATACAACTCACCTTTCTTCTCTCTCTTCAATCACTCTCATAATAAGAAATTTGTCTCCCTTTGATACAAAGACAAAGTGTGCACCAAATTATCTTGAGGACCTAAAAATACTACCATTAGGAGAATTCCATCTTGTAAATATAGTACAAACTCCCCCTTACCTTGAGCCTACCTCTTCTTGTCTTGATAACTTCCTCTTGTAATATGTTAACACTTCTTCAATCAAGCACTGTAACTAATGAATAAAGAACACAAAAAAAACTAAAATATGATGTAACTCACTAATAATTATTTAAGAGGGGCTCACCTTAATATTTTTGAGAAACTTCACCCCTGAGCATATTCAGATCTCCACACACCATGAAGAACCACCATATAGGCTTATTAGCCTTCTATCTCAAGCCACCTCAAGGATAACCAATAGAAATTCATGCCACTAATCAAATAGGAAACATGATCTAAAACAACCTAATAAATCTCTTTGAAACACTCATGTCTTGATATTTTGGATAAATTGAACAAAAAAACCCTCTTCTTCTCACTAGGCCTATCTAGTCTCCTTATAGCCCTACCTAGAACTTGTAGAGCCCACAACCTTTAGTAGACACAACTTCAAGACCTAAAATTACATATATATGTCACTCTCATATTACACCTCAATCAAACTAATTACCATCACCTAGTTCATCCTATGCAACATACTTCCTTCACAAATCTACTAGCTAATTAAGCCTACATCTTAATAAAAACATAAATAACTTGAAATCCACAAACCTTTAGATCAATGTGGAGCTTCATTTGACGACCCATTTGACTTATTAAACCTATTAAAAAGCCTCATAACTCAACTTATAAGGAAAAAAAATTCTAATAGATCCCAAAATCCTAAAACAAACAAGGTTAACAAACCTTTTTCTGGTTAATGTCTACTTATGAAACTTCTTGTACACTTGGAAATACCCATTACACACTTCTGAACCAAGATTTGAGCTTCCACATATTTAGAAACCCATACATCCTATAAACCATTTTAGTCTTGCTTATCTTTAAGATAAAATTGATAAAACTAAGAGTACTTAAAAAAAATATTCAATTGACACAAATAGGATCATCAAGACACAAAACTACCTAGAACTCATCACAAAGAAGTTCACAGACCTTTCTAAGCATTAAAATCTTCTTGATATTGCATCAATATTATTAGGCCACTTGGAAACACTAATTTTGACCCTACAAACACTACATACATAGATATACTTGCTTTTTCATTGAAAGGAGTCTCTTAAGAAGCATAGACAAAGACACCCTACTTCACAATGTCCTAGAAAAGTGTGAAAATAGGAGTTGGACACAACTCTTTATATTCCTTCTCCTAATTGGTAATATGATATTTTTAGTTATTATTCTTCTTCTTATGTTTAAGATAAGCAACATCCTCAACCACTACAACATTCTCCTTCTCTTCTAAGATTGAATTGATAATACATGGAGACAACAAATATTCATGACATACCTTTTCATTTGTAAAATCTTCCTTATAGTTTGGAACCTCATCATTAGGAATTGAAAACTAAAAATATTTTCATGAAACTTAGTTATCAATTTTAAGATGTTCACTTGGATCCATACATACCTCAAAACTAGCATCAACTAGTACCTTGGTCTTTTCCTTGAGCTTGGTCTCTTCATCATCAACATGAGCAGACAATGAGAGCCCTCAGCACTCTTTAACTTCTAAATCATTTTACACCATAGAAAAAAATTACTTAGACATATAGACTCATCATGATTCACAATTATCACTTTTGGTTTCCATGAGTTAGCTTGTCTTTTTCCTTACACTATAAGAGCCTGATTGAACCTATTCTGACTTATAGGCCTTTGCTTGTAGAATCTACCAATGTGACCAAGTTTTACATAGTTGTAGAAAACAATACTCCTTTATGGAAACTCATCTTGTCTTACCTTTTTTGGACAAAAACTATCAATGTGTCCAATGTCATGAAAATTGAAACAAACTACTCCTTTCAATGAAGACTTACCTTGCCTTTCATTATTTGGACAATGCTTAACAAAGTATCCCTCATTAAGATAGTTGAAGCATTTAAATTTTATCACACCTTTTAACTAATGGCCCCCATCATATTTCCAAGAAAATTCATTTCTAACAGGGATATTACACTCTCTATACCTATGACCAAATTGATTACATGTGTAACAATAACCATTGAAACTTACAAACCTTGTGGCATTTGGTTGTCTGATATGATTTGTCTTAATTATTTTAGTACCTACATTTATTGTCAAAAGATTTGTATTTAAAATATGATTGTACTTGTTCACAATAGTCTTCATCTTGTCTTGAGTTGCATTCTCTAGTTATTCTTTGTATCCAAGACCAATTTTATCACTTGCATACTTTTGATCATTCATAATATTGTCTAGATCACTTGAGATCTTTTCAAATCTCACAAATGACTTCACCTTACTAGGTGTCTTCTCTAACTCAAATTTTAATGACTCATTTTCAATTATATACTTTAAACATTCATCTTTTCTGGCTTTTAAGATTTTAGATAGGATTTCCAATTGATAACTAAGATGCATGACTATATCTTCATGCTCCTTGGTGTCTTTATTCATTCTTGCCTCATACAAAATTAATTGTTCCTCATAGTCTTTGAGTTGAGACTTCATATTCTTGTTAATCTTCTTATCAAAATTCAGTTCTTCAGAAGCATTTTTCAATACAGTCTCATAGTCAACCTCATCTTCATCATCATATAAATCACTCCAATTAGACTCCTTTTGATGTGATAAACTTCCTTCATCAGTCATGAAGAGGGATTCATCTTCAACATGACTATCATCTTCATGATCATACTATGAGTCACTTTCTTCACTCTCATTTGATGAACTACAATATTTATTGGTGTAGAGACTCTTCTTGTTCTTGAAGGGCTTCTTCTTATTGTCATACTTTATAAATATTTTCTTCCTCTTATCAGACTTGTATGTCTTCTTGCTCTTCATCATCATTCTTATTATACTTATGAGGGCACTTATTATCAAAATGTCCTACCTCTTGATAATTGAAGCATTTGAATGGTAATTTTCCCTTATACTTGCTTGAACCTATTTTCAATTTCCTTGTAAACAAAACAATTAGTTCATCCTCATCAAAATCAAAAATTTCATCCTCCTTGGGTTTCTTACCTTCAAACTTCTTCTTTGGATTCATTTTTGTCTTGAATGCTACTTCCTTCTTTGGTGGTATATCACCATTTACTCTCTCTCTCATAGGTAGTAAGGGTTCCATGTAATTTATCCATCTTCAACTGAGTAAGATCATGACTTTATTCTATAGCAGATACTTTTGGTTCAAACTTGAGGGATAGAGACCTTAATTATTTTTGAACTACAATATCCTCTTCAAGGTTATCTCCAAGACCTTTGATGATGTTCACAATCTCATTAGATCTCTGTAGAAAGGATGCCATAGAATCTTCTTCCTTCATCTTGAGACTTTCAAATTACCTTTTGGGAGTTTATAACTTAGAAAGATTGACCTTTGAATCTCCTTTATAAATGATCTATATTTTTTCCCATATCTCTTTAGTAGATTTACAATGGATTACCTCAGTAAACTTAGTCTTTGTAAGACCACAAGTGATGGCATTCATTTCCTTAGAATTATTTTCAAACAAATTATTATCTACATCACTAGATGGAAGAGTCGTAGGAATAACATAACCATTCATAATAGATTTGCATACTTCAAACACTAGGGACATAATATATGTCCTCATCCTTGTACTCCAAAAAACATTACTACATCCATTGAAAATCAGTGCTTGCTTAGTAGATAAACCTCCTTGATGACTACCCATATTCTACCTTGGATCACTTTAAGTTGTCAAGCCTTTACCAAAGGACCTACTCTGATTCCAATAGTTATAATTACAATCACTAAGAGGGGGGTGAATTAGTGAGACTAGATATTTCAATTGCAATTCCAATCCTTTCAAACTATTAAATAATTAGTATATATCAACTTGATCAAGCAACATTAACAAGAGTTCTCATTCATTCAATGCATACACAAGATCAAACACATAACACATAGTTCCTATGGGAAACCCTCATGGGGAATAAAACCTACTCTCAAGACTGAAACACATGCACTACTCATCCTATAAGAGATTATAAACAAGACACTTATCCAGTCTTTCTGACTAGGATTTAGTGAAACATCAATTTCACAAAGAGCACTTGTCCCTAACATGATCAAGTCCTTCTGACCAAAGGCCTTAAGTGAAACACCTATTTCATAAGGAGCAACTACCCTTAAGGAATATCAAGTCCTTTTGATCTCCTATGAACACTTCCACCTCTAAATAGATGTCTTCAACATGTGATGATGGACCTCTGATAACACAACCCCCTTCACTTCTTCACACAAAATCTTAATGCATTCAAATCTACTTTTTGGATCATTCTACACTTCACTCATCCTCAATATCAAAGATCACTATTCTAACATCAAAAATATGACCTAAAGTTCATACACATAGTCCTAAATATACTCTAATCATCAACCCATCGACTGGGCACACTCCTCTTCTCTATCCTTCACTTTAATGCTCACTACACTCACACAAACATATACAAGCCTCTCACACGTCTAAAAATCATCTCATTTAGTTTCACTATTTATAGAGAATTCGTGTATTATGAAGTCCAAAATCTTTCTTTTCATCCATAACACATGCCTTCACACTTAAGGCATCTTACATGGGTCACACTTAACTAAGTCACCTTTTAGGTCCTATGATGACCCATTCACATCTTTGACACTTCTTCAAGAAAACTAGGAACATAGGAACACTTTTAAATATATGGACAAATGCCATAAGATATATAGGTCCCCTTTAAGTTCTAACATCCATCATATCACTCTTTTGCTAACTCCCAATTAACTTAAACACTTCTCTATACACATAATCATTATGAATGAAAACATAGTCAACTTATTACCCTTTGTTCATACTATATATAATCAGTAAAACCTTAATAATGCACAAAAATGGTCCTCATGGAATCTATAAAATACTCCAATATCTAGTTCACCTTTAAACATCAAGAAACTAATAAGGACAACTCAAATACCCTTCTCAAGTTACTTATAAAACATTCATGAACACATAGTCAAATTTAAACCTCAATATCTTTGACTATAAACACTTTCATATCTTCACATTTATATTTATAGATGCACCTTGGAGTTTTATACAACTTTTAATTTTATAGCACCTTTGAATTCATCTTGGATTAAAAGTTATGGACAAAATATAGAGCACTGGTCTTTCCTTTGTTAAATTAAAATATTTTAATTCAAATAGTCACCGTTAAACCTCAAACACCATGCTATCATCTCATGTTCTCATTCCTTATATCAATTATGCATCATCAATATTATTCAAACTTTAAGTCATAGTGTTCTATTTCCAAATATTCAACTTTGAATAGTTGACCTCATCTCATGTAATCTTGCAATCTTGACCACATACGCATTATTGATCTCTATGGATTAGTTTGATCTTTATCTTATAGTGCTCACCATTCGATCTTACTCAAGAACCCCTATGATCATGACACATGTTAATTTCACATGCCTTCTAAGTACTTTGACTCAATGTGTATTGTTAATCTTGATCAGTACAAACTCTCATGAACTATTGGATCTTAGTTTGGTCTTGAAATTTAAATTTTCCGAAAATGACTATGGGAACCATTTCAATCTACCTGGTAAGCCAACTTTGTAAGATATATATTTTACTTTGCTCACTCACATGTTCTCAAATTTGAACCATAGAGACTAGGTAAAACACTGAACAAACCCATATGACCATTTCCTCCTAAAACATCTATGCATGCGAGATATGCCACCGTTAATCTGATCACTCAAAGTTTTCTACCATAGAGCCAACTATGTCAAGAACTATCTATAACACTAACTTTGGATATGCATATCTTTTGGCACACTTCATTGCATGACCTAAAACATAGTGCACACTACCTAGGTATTAAAATAAACAAACCCATATGATTAAATAATTTTAAAACTAACACAAATGAAAAATATGACTATATAAAAATGCTTACTCAAATTTTTATTGCCACATGAAAATTTGGCTAAGTATGGGAAACCACTGTCAAACTACCTGGGAGCCCAACCTTGCACTTGCATATCTTTTTCCATGATTAGTCATATGACCAAGATTTAGCACATAAGATATTCTCTCATAGGGGAATTCATCCATCTATCAAGTTATTCTTGTAACTTTCATATGTTTGAGATATGATTTCACCAAACTACTTACTCAACTCTATTTGAGCATACAAAACACTATCAAAATGCCTAGGAGCCTAACTTTGCACACACATATCTTTGGCTACTCTTCAATGCATGACTTGAGACTTGGAATATAGGAACTTGGGACTAATTTGATCATAACCATATGACCGACTCTTCCTGACTCATCCACACATGGAAATTATGATGTCAACAATCTACCTACTCAAAAATATTGCCACTAGACCTAAAATGTCTAGATGAGAACAATGATCAACTAGATGAAATCCACTCATGCACACAAACACCCAAAACATATAAAATTTCTTATGGGACCTCTTGCACATTTTTAATACTTCATATTCATCCCTAATTATATATAAGCATGCTAAAATAGAAGATCAACCAATCATACTTTAGGCATACTAAGACAAGCACATTGCACACTTTGTCATTATCACTTAGACTAATAAGGCACTTCATCCACTCACTTGGACACCTTCATAACATCACCATGAAATAATTGAAAAATATTCAATAGTGGCATACATGGGATCAGTCTAGGTTTAGAGTAGGCTTCATGAGATGGTGATCTGACATGGCATTACCATGAGTAGGGGTAGAGGTGTGAGACTTGTATTGGTTTAGATAATGACTAGATTTATTGATGGATGGGGAGGTTATATGGAGACCCTATACAAAACTATAACCATGGAGGGGGATCCATACACACATATTTTCCTTATAGAGATTAATATGGATACATGGGAAGTGATAGCAAGAGGTAGATTTGATCCCTTTTGATCATGTTAGGAGGAAGTATGGCCTAATACAAGGTATCTTGAGAGCATTCCTAAGATATAGACATGAGGATGCAGAGCACCCATTACCTCTAACATAGCCTATAGAGGAGGAACCACTATATGAGGAGTTACCAGTTGTTATAGGTGTTGATGATGTTGGGGTTACATAGGAGTATATCATGTGGTGTCAAGGACAATATTCCATAATGTTTGGGGGAGATGGGGAACATGGCCCAGCTAGAGGTGGATAGAAGTAGGCTATTGATGTGGAGATGTATGATGTTGGTGATTAAATGGATGTGGATTACCTAGAGAGATAGGTGGTTATTACCAAGAGGGAACAAGTGAGAGTGACATTAGCCACAACATAGGTAGTGCTAGATTCCATAACATTAGAGAGAGATATGACATAGGGTGAGCTATTGATGAGGATGTAAGAGAGATACCCTCCATGGACATGTTACTATAATCACATAGGAGAGGGATAATGAATGAGGATAAGTAGTCACCTTTACATAGGAGAGGGATTATGCATGAAAATAACTAGTTACCATTACCCAGGAGAGGGATGCAACATAGGTCTAGCTAGGTACCACCATGTAGAATAGGGATGGGCTATAGGCATATGTGATCTTGATATTAGTAGAGAGAGATGATATAATATAGGTAAGAAGATGGGAATCTATAGAACTATCTAAAATGTTCCCAGTGTCTAGATATGTGGCCACAATAGAGGAGCTGAGGTATTATGAGGCACTTGTCTTCACCCAGCTTCTAGGTGCACCCTAGTATGTCGAGTATGTAGTATAGTGGGTTATGGGAGAGATACTTATCAATGTGACATCAAGTGATTTTTTAGCATCTATAGGTGCTTAGATAGGTCCAAGATATGGACAAGCTCTAAGGGGTAGTAGTACCCCTACACCATAGACCCTATTGGACTCTTTTTGTATTTATATGACTTTGATTCTAGCCTACAACTGATACATTAAGATATATATACCATTTTAAGAGACATGTAAATTTTATATAATTATTTTGATTGGAGTTATGATGTTGTGATCATGATGTATGTTATTTGTGGTTATTTATGATGTGATGGTTATTTATGCTCTTGTGATGATTTATTTGATGATGTTTATGGTGTTTATATGTGGTGATTGATTTAGCATTTTTCCTATTAGTAGGTGTATGCTTAATTAGATGTTTGACATTTAAATTAATGAATCTATGAGATCCCATAGATAGATATGTGATTGGATAACATAATGGCTTGATTCATTTATTTATGATAAATGATTTAAATGTGGTTATTAGCTTTATGATAAAATTTTATAATAGATTGAAGATGATAAAATTAATTTGATTGATGTGATGCTAAGAAAGATATGAATGAATTAATATGAGATGTTGATGTAATTAATGATGATGATTATGACAAATAGAATGTTTTATGATTAAAAAACCTAAATAAATGATGTGAATGGTTAATTACAATCACTTAAGAAAACACATAATGTATTTAAATGTTATGATTTCATTTATTTGGATGAGAGTTGATTTTAAAGTGTTTAAAACTAATCTTAACATATAGATTAAGTTTGTGTCAACAAAAATATATGTAAGAAAGAGAAGAAAGTTTAAACAATCAAGAAACAAATGTCTTAATGAATGCATCAATAAGTAGGTATGAAAAGGAAGAAGGAGACATAATTCTCTTTTATTGGTGAGGACCCAAAAAAAAGGAAGTTAGATCAGCTTATGAACATAATCCCTTCACATGCTTCGCATTATCATTCATTATTTTGTTAAGAATTTTCTTGATCACATAGTGTCAAGTAAGCTTAAAATACATTATTTTATGGAGGAGGAAAAGGGGAGATGGATGAAAATGGAACCTTCTTGTGGGGCTAGCTAAACCCTTCTGTAGGTTGATGAAGAGCTAGTATAAACAATTTGGTGTAGACCGATTGATGTGGAAAGTCTAATTTTTGACTTTTTTTGAAAGTTGATTACAACTTCCATTTTTTTTGCTTTTTTGATTTTTTGAAAATGGGTCTTTTGATGTTTTGAGAGGTTGGGGAAGATGATCAATGTGAGAAGATTCCATGAAATTGCTTGCTTTGACAAATTTTTGACTTAGCCATCCTTCAAAGGAGTGATCTAAGCTTTTGATTGGTTTCAAGATTTGATAGTTGTCATTCAAGGGAGGATTCTACCTTATTTTAAGCAATTTTTGAATCATTTTGGTAGTTGTCCTTCAAGGGAGTAGTCTACAATGCTAGATATGACCCATAAGATGGAGAGTATTCCTTTATATTTTTTTCTTTTGTAGACATAGACTTACTTACATAGGCTTAAGGTTTACCTTTATGAAGGAAAAATATAGCATAAAAAGGTTGAAATTTGGGTGAGAGGATGTTTTGTAGACAATGACCATGGGATTCCATCCTATTAGGGATGAAAATTATCCATAACAATCATGCCATGGGTAGAGTCGTGGTACCCATATGTAAGATTAAGACTAATATTATGATGGATACTCACATGAATCTATGCATTAATTGATTGTCCTTAAAGTGAGGGGATGAAGGTGATAATCTCATAAAATAAGGGATGATCTTAAGTTAGACAAAAGGTGAGTTAAACTTTTTTTAAGAAAATAATGGATGTAGATGCAAAGTATTGATGGGTTCAAGCTCTAGTTTAACTTTAAGATATGATAAATGGTAAGATCCCAACCTATAATTATGTGTTATGATATATGGTCTAAGCCAATTGAATGAAAATTTTCCCCACTTACTTCTTTCCATATTGGTTACATGTTAATTTTCCTTTAAGATGAGGTCTCTGATATTAAATTCTCATTATTTTAGCTGCTTGTTATAAGTGCACTTGATTCATTCTTGATAGACATGAAGGTGGTTAAGCTTATCCAAATGATGTTTATCAAGTAGCTCAAGTTGGGTTAAACATTATTGATGATAGTCACTCTTGGAAATGATATCTTGTAGGGATATATGAAGAGAGGGAAGTTGGACTTTGAGATGAAAGATAACCTCAGCTCTAAAGATAAGAGAGAAAGGGGTAGCACCCGTAGGGGTTTGAATGCTACTTTGATATGCCCAGAAAGCAAAGGGAATGTGTAAGTGTCAATCCGAACCAGATGCATTGACCATTTTAGTTAACATTTTGTTAAGTGTTTTGTTAGAATCTTTAACCTATCACTTAGCTTGTGGATGATATGGAAATGAGAAGCTTAAATTAATGCCAAATGTATAACAAAGGTTACTTAATTTTTTATTTTTAAATGATTTACCATTATCGATGATGATTTTATGAAGAACACCAAATTGATAGATAATATGATGGTTAATGAACTTGATAATATTATTGGCTTTGGTTGAGATGAGTGGAATAGCCTCCACCCACTTGGTAAAATATTCTATCATAGTAATGATAGAATGATGATGTTGTAAATAATGAGGGTTGATTTCACCAATGAGATATAATCCCCACTATGATAAGAGCCAAAAATCCTTAGAGACTTGAAGACCATGACTAGGGGCATGATGTAAATTAGCATACTGATGACATTTAACACACTTATTTACATAATCACAATAATCTTGGTTAAGGTTAGGTCAATAATAGCCAAGGTAAAGGATGCATTTAGTAATAGCTAAACCACTAAAGTGTCCTCCATAAATCCCATCATGTGTTTCCTTGATAGCATGAGATATTTCATGATTATGTAGGAATATAAAGAGGAGACCATAAAAGCCTCACTTATAAATAATTCCCCCTAATATGGTATAATAAAAGGTACTTTGTATAAATTCTCTTTAACCATTTCTAGAGAGATCGATAAGAATGATGGCTAGATTTAGATAGTCAAATATTTGCTTATACCAAATATCATATTAGGCCTCTTCTACATGATAAATGGAAGGAATGTCTGATTTGATGTAAGAGGTATTATTAAGATGATGGATAGTAATAAATAATTTAGAATTATAAGGTGCAAATAGGATTTAGGAGGCAAGAGAAGCCATGGTATCAATGAACTTGTTATTAGAAAATAGAGTGGCTTGGATAAGGTAATGATCAAATGACATCAAGAGTATATCTAATAGTTGTTCATACTATTGTAAGACATCATTTTTACATTGGTAAGAACCATTTATTTGGTTGACCACAAGTTTAGAGTCACCAAAGATGTTGATCGATTTAACTCCCAAAGATAAAGCTATTTGGAGACTAATTAATAGGGCATTGTACTCATCCATGTTGTTGGTTTAATCAAAATCAAGTTTAAAGGATAAAGGAAGGGGCTCACTAACAAGGGGGAGAAGGATGAACTGACACCCCCACCACATTGACACTTTGATCCATCAAATAACATGGTCATATGATAAGTGAAATCTTATTGAGAAAGAGTTGTGATGGACTCATTAAGAAACTCAAGAGGAGGAGGTTAGTTGCCTTCTAAATGTGCTTCAGCCAAGATAATTTTCCATTTGATTGACTTATACTAGAGGAACTCAAGATTGAACTCAGCTAAAATCATGAGCCATCTAGCCATACGTTGATTTTGATATGGCTTAGAATATATGTACTTGAGTGGGTTTGTGTTAGTTATGACAAAGGTTTTGTGGTTAATAAGATAATGATGGAGTTTGGAAGCCACAAATACCAAGGTGAGGCATAGTTTCTCAGTATGGGTATATCAAGTTTCATACTCTATAAGTGTTCAAATTATATAGTATACTATTTTCTCTTTATGTTGATCATCATGATTTGTAAGCATGGCCCCTAAGGAATGGTTTGTGGTGGAAATGTAGAGGTAGAAAGGTTGGTCCTCTTTTGGAGGGAAAAGAATATGGGAAGAAATAAGGTATGCTTTAAGTGAGTCAAAGGCCTTTTGATAGTCTTTATTCCATTTAAAGGAGATATCTTTCTTAAGAAGGTGATGGAAAGGCTAACATCTATCATATAGTTGAGAGATGAAATGGTGAATGGATTGGAGCTTCCCCTATAGACTGTTGAGTTTCTTGAGGTTAATTAGAGGAGACATGTTGAGGATTGCCTTGAATTTACTAGGATGAACTTATATTTCATGGAGGGAGACAATAAAGTGAATAAACTTTCCTGATAAGACCCCAAATATGCACTTCTTCAGGTTAAGGTGGACATGGAAGTGGATAAGGAATTCAAAGATAACCTTAAGGATTACCAAATGATCCTTACAACATTTAGACTTTCTAAGAAGGTCATTTATGTAGTCCTCTATAGTTTTATGAATGAGGTCATGAAATATATAGGGCATGGCACATTGGTAGGTTGTACCAATGTTCTTTACAATAAAAGGCATGACTCTATAGTAGAATTTTTCCCATGGGGTGATAAAGGTATTTTTATGTTGATCTTCTAGGGAAATCAAGTTCTGATTATAACTCGAGAATCCATCTATATGAGATAGCATCTCATGGCTGGTAGTAAGATCAATAAGTTGGTTAATGCTTGGCAAAGGGAAGTCATCTTTTGGATAGTCAAGGTTAAGATAGTAAAATTCAATGCAAATATGAATTCCCCCTATTGCTTTGGTGATAGGAATAACATTCAAGACCTATTGAGGATAGTCAATGGGCTAGATGAAGTTGAAAAATAAGAGGTGTTGAAGTTATTTTTTTATAAGAAGGGTTATACGAGGGTGCATCTTTCAAAAGAAATTATGAACATGGTAAGAATCAAGGGTGGTAACAATGTTATGGATGACTATGACATGGTTGATTCCTAACATGTCACTCTAAGACCAAACAAATGATATGGTATGGTCTTGTAGAAAGGAAGTGAAATCCTTATGTTCTAAAGAGTATAAGGATTGGTCGATTTTGACTATGTGGGGGTTATCTTAAGTGCCCAAGTTGACATCAATAATGGATTCATTTAACATGGTTGAAGTCTTAGGAAAAAGGGATTTATGAATGGAATAATCTGTTGTACCAAGATAGGTTAGAAGGGAATTGTCATCCTGACACTAAATAGTCTTAATGATAGGAGAGTCATCTTCTACCATCTTAAGATGAGTCAAAGGAATGGTTCTAGTTTCTCCATATTATTGATAATTTAGGGATCCCAAACTGATCATATTTATCTTAAAAAAAGGTTATAGGGAATGACATCAAGATCCTCAAATTTTTAAGGAGAAGGGGTTGGTGAGGATGGGATTTCTTCCTCAATAATGGTGACAAAAGGTGGGTTGGTTGGCTCCTCTGGTGGAATATATCCTAGACCAAATCATTAATAATGTTTCTATGTTTTATATGGTAGTAACTCATGTGGTTTATGTTCATATCAACCTAAACTGAATCCCTTTTAAGCACACTAATGGAGGTATGTCTTGGCAAACTCTAGTTTATCCAAGTAAGAGAAATTAGAGGTGAATAATTTAGTAGAAGAGGAGGTAGTGGAGGCAGAAAGAGGTTGATTACATCCCCCATAGACAATATTGGTTTGGGAATTGGGAAGCTCAAATGGACTAATGGTTCTAATGTTGGAATCATAAATAGGGTGTTGGTCAAGATTCCCATATTATTGAGGAGTAGGGAAGACATCTAAGGTTAATAGGCAATACTCCCAAGCAAGAGATGTTGGAATGTATAGTCTAAGGGGTCCTTTGTGGGTATTTGGGATGAAGGTATGGATGAGCTAGTGGAAGCTTAGTTGATAGAAGAGGAATGGGATGCATCATTGATTGGGATAAGAACATCATTAGGTCAGTAAGTCTTATTACATGATTTGAAAGGACTAGGGTTGGCTAGTATGACATGGACTTGACCCTTGTGCTCAAACTTGATGCACCAATGTAAGGTGGATGGCACACAACCCATGGAATGGACCCAAGGGCATCAAAGTAAAAAGCTATACTATAACTCACTTTCTACTATGTAGATCTCAAAAAGAGTTTGAGGTCTGAATGAGTATGAAGGATGACTATCTCTAAGGTTATTGTCATGGTATCATTAAAGGATTAAAGTACAATGGTAATTTATAACATGATGTTATATGGTAGTTTCAATTGGTCATATGCATGATAGGAAATAATATTAATGTTGGCTTACCCATCAATCATAACCCTCTTGATATGGGTTTGGTTTATGTGAGCAATAATGAAAAGAGGAGGATTTGGATCATCTAGATGAACATGGGGTATCTTCAAATATTGAAAAGTGACAAGGTTAGATAGCTAAAGGGTTCCAATGAAGGCTACTAGAGGCTATAAATCCTTAAGTTGAACCTCAATAGACTACAATGTCTCCATCATGGCTTGCTGGTGTTAGGGTGAGGTATTGAATAAATCATATAAAGTCATCTTTAATGGTATTTGGTGAAATTGTTTTAGAACTATCCTTTGTATTGATTTAGAGGGGTTAGATTAGGGTTAACTTGAGATAGAAATCTTGGGCTTGGGTGAAGGTGTTTGGGTTTGGTTGGGCATTTTGGTGGTGGAAGAAGGGTATGTCCATGGGATGGACACCTTTGTTTTCCCTTTATCCTTTTGGGCTTATGATTTTTTGACCACATGAATGGTATGGATTTAGAAAGGATTTGGGTTAATGGGTTGCTTCAGTTCCTCCACACTCTTAAATGAGATATTAGGGGTAGGTAGATGTGGGTTGGTTGATTTTAGATTTTGGCTTGGTTATGGGCTCATGGGAGGTTCCTCTATTTACAAATTATCCTCATCACATAGTTTATGGATTATGACTTGGAGAGATTTGTAGTTCTTTAAACCATGTCCAGGCATCTTATGGTATGATAAAATCAAATTATCATTAAACTAAGATAACTTAGGACTGATAAGATCAAATGGATTGATATGAAGTAAAAATGAGTAGGAATCTTGCAATAACCTTTACAATATGGTTGAATAGAACTCTAGCAAGGGTGGCAAGGGAGTGGTAGTTTTGGTTTTCATAATTAGGGTGGAAGCATTTTTAGGGGTAGGCTTGATAATTGGAGTTTTGGGTGGTGGAATTTTCTTGGTATATGGTGTTTGGGTAGATGTTTTGTAAATATAAGGCTTGGAGGTTGATGGCTTTGAGGTTGAGGATTTGGAAGTAGAAGACTTGGCAAAAATAGGTGGAGGTGTAGCTAGAAGTGGAGGTTGGGTTTATGGTTTCTTTGGGAAGCTTGGTCTCTTAATCAAGGTGGAGTGGTGAGGTCCCAAGATGTAAGAGGGATGTAGTCCTAGAATGGAAGGCAAAGTGGAAATGGGAGGCAAGGGTTTGGATTTTGGAATCCTATATGGTTCAACTTTTTTTGTTGGCTTGACTTACAGATTCTTAGGTGGGTTTGGTGGTGTCAAATCTAACTTTAATGGAATATGGGTAAGATTATGAGTGGGGAGGACACCTAGGTTATTGATGGGATTTATTGGGATAGTGGAAGTTGCTTTGGTTGTTTTGGAAGGAGTTGGGTTGGATGGTTTATATAAGGTTTTGGAGGTGGAGGCTTTTGTTGGTTCGATTGGGGTGATGGAAGTTTCACTAGTGGAAGTTGAAAGCTAGGTATACAAGGGTGAGGGTAATGACTTTTTCTTGTAAGGGTATGAGAGCCCTAGGCAATGCCAAAACATGGCTTGATCAAGGTTTTGTTGAGAGATAAACTCTAAGCTTTGGACCAACCTAGAAAAGGGATTATAGATGGGTTTAGTTCCTTCAGTGTTGGATTTGAAGGATAAACCAAATGGCTAGGAAAGTGGGATGTCCACATTTTCCTTTTCCTATATCAAAGGTACTAAGTCATTATTGGATTATAATTCCATAGGAGGGATAAGTGAGGTAATCCTTCCTCTTGTAAGCTTTTTAATAAATGGTAGATAGCTCTAAGATAGAAGAAAAGGGCATGGGGGTAATGGTTTCCTCCTTTGCTAAGCTTTCCAAAGGAGAGGTTAGTGATTACACTACCTCTATAAGTGGAAAAGGGATGATAGTTTCTTCCTTTGTTTCATTTTCCAAAGGAAGGGTAGGTAACTCCACTACCTCAATAAGTGGAGAAGGGATGGTAGTTTCTTCCTTTGTTTCATTTTCCAAAGGAAGGGTAGGTAACTCCACTACCATAATAAGTGGAGAAGAAGTGGTAGTTTGGGACATGGGTTCATTAACTATTAGTTCCTTAAGAATAACATTAATTATTTGAACCTCATGTTTATGGGAAGACTCTGCATTAGTATTCTCACTATATGTGGAAGGTGAATGGTTATCTAAAAATTTCAAGTGATTGATTGGGGGGTTCATTTGGGTTGTCCATCACAAGTTCACCCTTGTGAATCATATCTTGGACAATGTTTTTAAATGTCTTACATATAATAATATCATATCGAATGACATGGTGGAAGCTACACATTCCATTCTCCTTATACCAACTTGGTATAGGGTGGGAATAATTGAATTGATGAGGTGGTTTGATCAGAGGAATTTGGATGATATATGCCTTCAACAACTTTTTCAAAAGTGAAAAGTGGGACTCCCCTAGTGAAGTATACTACTTTTGGACATAGCGGTTTTTGGGTTTTAGCATTGTGGTTAGAAGAGATGGAAGAATTGGTTTGATTTACAACTAAAGGAGGAATAATTTTAAGTACAATTGCATTTGTGGTTTCTTTAGCTTTATTGTTGGTGTTGGTGTGGTTTACAGGTTTAGAGTAAAAAACTTCATTTGATTTGAAACTAGAATTTTTGTTCCTTAATTTTAGCTTACCTTCATGAATGGCTCTAATCTTTAAATTTTGAGCCATGGTGAATGTCTCATCAAAGGTTAAAAAGGTCTGAACCTATAAGGTTGATGAGATATGCTTGACATAAGCCTGAGAGAAAATATCGATCAACTCGGGTTAGGGCAAAGAAAAGGAGAGTTGATTGATCAACACTCTCTAATGGGCCACAAATTTGGAAATTGACTAACCCTAAAATTACCTAATAAAATATTGGTCAGCGGTAAAAACTTTCTTTGAAATATTAATAGAAAAATGGTCCAATAAAGTTTGGGATAGCTAGGGACATGGGGAAATCCTAGAGAAGAAGGGCATCATTGTAAACAATTAAATAACATGAATGCCTAAACATTATAAGATGTTGTTAGGGATGTTATTTGCTTTGGAATTTAGCAAATTTTATAAGTTCCTACTATGCAGGGTATGGTCACATTGGGATAGATGGGTGCATTAGCTCATTACATATTTGGTCATATGATAAGAGATTGTGGGTGCCAAAAATGGATGACTCTATATTGGTCATATTGTCCATCAACATCTTGATAAGATCAGTTTTTGGTAGTGCACCCTCATAATTATAAGGTATATTTTGTTGGGGTTATGAAGGTGCAATATATGGGTAATTAGTAGAGGGTTGGGAGGATGCCACATATTAGTAAGTGGGAACAGAAGGTTGAGAAAATGCCACATTTTGGTAAGTAGGCATAGAAGGTTGGGAAGATGCCACATATTGGTAAGTGAGCATGGAAGGTTGGGAAAAAGGTGGAGGCATATACCCTTTTGGGTTTGGGACATACCTAGGGTTTGGTGGAATAAACATTGTTTGGGTAAGAGGCATGTTTGGGTTTACGGGTTAAATGTGGGTAGTTACATTAGTGATAATAGGTGGGAGTATAAAGGGTATGAAAACTATTAAATTTTGTAAAGGGGTGGAATATGTTGGGTTATGAATGGCAAGTGGTAAGGAAGTAACACTAGTTGGAGGCATCCCAACAATAAGTGGTGTATGGGTTGCAAAAGGTTGAGTTGTTCCCACATTGGAAGGGTTTTTGGTGGAGGAAGAGGCTTGGGTCACCATAGCTTGGGTGGAGATAGTGTCAATTGAGGTCTCACCCATAAGGTAAGTTAGAATGCCATAGGGTGGATCAATAGAGGGAGCCAAAGCAAAGGTACAATTGGAAATGGTGGAAAGGTAATGTTGGAGAGCCATAGGATTGTTATCAAGAAGGGTTGTAAAATATATATCTCCTCAAGAAATAGATCGATGTATTATGGGACTTCCAAAGTGGTTGGGGGAACTCACTGCATCCAGAGTGTGCTCCATGGATGAGGAATAATAAGATGGGTGTTTGGGAGGTGGATCTTGGTTTTCTTGGTTTCTAACTTATTATCTTGTTAGAACCATGCAAATAAAGATGAAACAAGGGTGAAAGTGGTCTCACACAATCAAAAAAGAAGTAAAAGAAATAAAATATTCAAGGAAAATAAGAATAAAATAAGAGTACATTTAATTCATATCATTATTTTTATCTCTCTTTAGGCTTATGCCTCAATTTAAGAAGTAATGAGACTCAACTTGGGCTTGTAGAATAGGAACTATAAAAATAAGTCTAAAGATGGTTTTAGGTTGTTCAAAGCTCTCAAAAATATATATTAGGATTTGGTACATGGCTTGATATTGGGGCCTGCCCCCTCAATTTACACACCAAAATGATAAGGGTGTCAGGTGCTTATCCAAAATATACCAAATTGCTAAAGATTATACTTAGCCAGTGAACAAGTTTTGGTTTCTCCCCTTAGTAGTGAATTCTAAGTGGGATAACCAAGGGAAAGGTTTATTTCTAGGTGATGAAATCCTAGTTGGGACTTATGTCAGTGTTTGATGTTTGATTTGAATGAGTGATTTGGCATTATGTGTGTTACAAGAAGTGACTTACTATGATAAATTTCACCATTTAAATTAAACTATGTGAACTAAACAAGCAAGCACGTAATGGATGCAAGTTATTTTTAAACCTAAGGAAAATTTTGATTTATTTTCAATGAATACAAGAAATACTATGATGCGCCTAAATGTGATATGAAGATGCAAGTCCTAATCCTAGGACGAGTGAATTTTGTTTGATTTTAGAAATGAAGGAAAAATGAAAAAAAATAACCTTTTCTAAGAATGCAAAGAAGACTAAAAATTGCTTTGGAAAAGAAGAATTGAAACAAATATTTTCAGTTAAGAAATGAAAGAAAGAATGTTTAATTTTCAGAAATGAAATTTGTAAAGGATGAAAATTTCACTAATGCAACTAAATGTCCTAAACAACTATGAAACCAAGAAAAGCTCTAGGGTCCCACCGGGCATGCTAGAATGTTTCACTATTTTTTCCTATTTCTTTTTCTTTTTCTAAAATACAATAATAAACTCAAAGATAAGGGTGTGGTTAGAAGAACTTGGATTCCATTGTGTGCTAGTGATCCAGTCGATTGTAGATAACTCCTCTTTGGCTCAGGAGAATGACCTAAAAATAAGAGATAAACTATAAAAGGGTGGATTAACAAGATAAGATGGTTAGATTGCCTAGTGAAGATAGATCCAAGAAGCACTAGAATTCCTTAGAGATTGTCAATCCACTCTTTAAATAATTAGGTGCTAGAAAAAAGATATAGTTGCTTGCATGAAGTAATATAAGGCACTAAAACTTAATGAAATAAATTCTTTTGAATATAAATGAACATTTTTACCAAATTAGCAATAACTTGTTAATAAATAGTTCTAACTGTTCAAACTAGATTCAAAAAATAGTTTAAACCTCTATGGTGTGATGGAAACTTAAAAACCAAAATTTGGGTGAAGTTTGATAGGTGGAAATTTCTTGTTGTTTTTTTTAAAATAAAACACATAGTGATTGATGTCGGTCACTATGTAACTAATATTTTTAA
>JARHVA010008148.1:112500-546443 GCA_037957365.1 Torreya grandis | reverse complement strand
TCAACTCACACTTATCTTGATGCATACATGGAATCTTGGTCTCATCTATTCCAAGACATTATTTAACCTTGTCAAAACAAACTTCATGTCAATAATTTCCTTTTATCTCTTTAGTTATCTTTTATTCACTTCCATATTATTATGGAATTCTTCACTCTTCAAACCCTTCATCATTATTTTTCACTCTTTACGCTCTTCCACACTCTCTCTCGAGTTCTGCACCTTGATCTTTTCTCTTTTGACAATCTTACCTAATTATCTTCTTTTACCTTACCAATCTCTCTCTCTCCTCTCTCTCTCTCTCTCTCTCTCTCTCTCTCTCTCTCTCTCTCTCTCTCTCTCTCTCTCTCTCTCTCTCTCTCTCTCTCTCTCTCTCTCTCTCTCCTCTCTCTCTCTCTCTCTCTCTCTCTCTCTCTCTCTCTCTCTCTCATCTCTCTCCTCTCTCTCCTCTCTCTATCTTAATCTCTATCCTTTAGCTTATTTCTTGGAGATATCACTAGCTCTTATTTATGTAAGCCTCTTTGGCTTAAGTGGTTTAGACACACCTTTTCACTTTTTTTCTCACTTATATTTCTACCTCTCCTTTATTCCTTCAATATTCATTATCAATCTCACCACAAAATCTCAAATAAACCCTTCCAGTAACATTTTAAAAAATATTCAATACCAACTCAATCATAAACTTTATGCACATGTAAACAAAAATGTCAAAACTCAAAATGTACCTCATCTAAAACATACCATGCTCTAATACAAAATGATGTAGAGGACATTAATAGGTTTTATTTCATGGATAAAATCAAATTCATAGAAACACTCACCTCTACTACCTAGCTATGACCCTATCTTGCTCTAAACTTAGTTCTTAACCTCTGGTTACATAAAACTCTTTATCTTTTCCTTCAAACATTTTATCCTTTGTTTATAATATTCATCCTTCAAAATAATCACATCTTTTATTCTGTTAACAACTTTCATATTAGTCTTGGTTTACTTTTCTCATTCTTTGATAATGACTCATGGATCACTTGGTCCCAAACTTGACTCAATTTTCCTTTGACCCTATGAGATTTTATTACCACTAATAATATGCTCAAATAATTCATTCTTGTTATATTTAATATTCTCTCACAACCTCCAAAATTAATCATTTATCACTTGTTGATTTCTTTCTCTATGACGGTGACCTCTAGTAGCATTTTTTAGACTTATTTGCATTATACAGACACATATCATATCATCCTAAGAAACTAAAACCTTTTAAATATAAACTCTATGGTATTTTATCTCTCTATGAATTTTCTATGATTTAACTAGACTCTTACATCACTTTTATCACTCCTTTTTAGGCTTTGATTAGGCATAATAGGTCTCTTATGCCCTATTTTATGTTATAGTTAGGTATATCCATACCTATCCATACTTTATGGTTCTAAAAACTTGATAATAAATTTATATCATATTGAAATACATGAAATTACAAATTTTTATAATGTTTTAATAGTTATAACTCTTACAAACCCAATTTGTATATGGAAACCCTAAGATAGGGTTTTTTGTAGACTATATGACCCAAGAAGGGTTTTCTTGATCTAGGATTTACTCAAAGACATCAACTTACCAGTTTTCTAAGGATGACAACAAAAAATGTCTTTATTAATGATCTCCTCACATACTCTATTTATACATTCAATGTCATTGCATGCATCATGAATACATGAAATTGGAAATAAATTTATCTTCAATTAAAGAGCTATCTATTCATAGTCTTAAGGTTATCTTATTTTACACTTTGCATCCATTCCCATCACTCTGAGTACTAAAAAAAGACATTTACCAACCTTTTATGTTATGTAACTATCCTAACTAAATTTCTAACTCCCTCATGTATGTTGGGAGGATGAAAACTACTTAACCACTAACATACCCATAAAGATTTTTAACCTTGTGAGTCATGTATGAATTAAGGTGGTAATGACTACTTGATGGTCTACACAATAATACTACACTATTGAAAATTCCTATAAACATGACTCGTGATTCCAAAAACATTTACAAAGATTCAAAATTTCAAATTGAGGAAATTGGTGTGAAAATACCAATGTAACTTTAATTCAAATTTGACAATGATCTATCTCCTAAGAATCATTCCTACAAACCTCCTATGAACAAAATTACTTTAAAAAGACTCAAACATGTGAAATAGACCAAAATGTACAAAGGGTAGTGATGTTACTACAAAATATGATTATGTCCTAGTGGGTGTAACCAATAAAACCATGATTTTATAAGTGTAAATGTTTAATAACCCATTGGAGACTAAATAGTATTATAAATTTATCACCTTAGAAACACCAACTAGACAACTCTAAATATCATCTGAAATTATTTTTTGGAAAAAAAAAAGGGTTCAAATACAAAGGTGGAACCCTAAATAGGTTCACATGTAAGTTTAATATAAAAAACAACCATTCTAAATATATTTTAAATTACAATAAATTATGTAGTACCATCCTTACCCATCGATAGACAACATAGAAATAAAAACATTTTTTCATGAAAAAACATCATGCCCTAAATATGTTCCAAATTTACCTTAAAGTAATATAGAATACAAAAATTTATCTATCATAATGTCATAAAGTATTTATCAATATTCTAAATTTGATTAATCTAATTAAATTTCTCAATCTAATAAAATATGAAAAATATATTCAATCCAACAAATCTAATAAATATTCTCAACATATATAATTTATCTCATAATGTCATAGAATGTTAAAAATATTCCTCACAATCATATATAATTCCCCACATATTACTCATTATATCTAATTTTTCCAATCTTAGTCACATAATCTAATCCAAAATATTAACTATGTGCATGTCATGTCCTAAATCTCTAATATAAGCCCCTATATGCCCCCTTTTAAGGAGAGAGATGAAACCTATGAATCCATCATCATACGAGAATGTAGACATGAAAAGTTTGTTATATACATGATAATATATGTCATAACATAAATAGTGTTTTACTCAATCATGTATAAAAAATCTAATCCAAAGTAATGGAAATATAATTTTCATGTCTATAAGCTAAAAGTATTTGAATTTAATAATGAACATCTTAGTGGATGCATAATTAAAATTTTAGTATCACACATAATAGAATAATGCATGGTATAAATCACAACACCAATAATATTAATGATCATATATGTATCCATTCACATGAAAAAACACAATATAATGATAATGAATATAAAAACAATTGAGTAAATTATGTAACTCTAACTTTGACATGGCATTGACATAACATGTCCATGACTTAGACTAGAGAATCTTATGACACAACTGAAGCATGATGTGAAAAAACATAATCAATGCACTCATATAATACATAATAGATAACACATCAATAAGATTATAATTTAATAAAAACCAAAATCAAGTATGCATGGATCAATTAGTGTTAATTCATAGAATTAATCGATATCATCTAGTATAATAAAGTACAATATACATAGGAATAAGAAATATATAAACTATAAGCAAGCGCAAACCATGTGAATCAATATAATATAATAAATTTACTAGTATCTAAATAAATAACCTGATAATTGTGAAAATATTTCCCTAATTTAGTCATTCCATAAATTTAGAAATGTATTTCATATGTTTAAATAAATTCATACATTTTCATACCCATTTATCATTTATAGCATGTATGTCTTGGATTCACTTGTATACCATGTGTAGATACTAAAATATGGTATCAATTACTTGGAAATGACAATACTGGCCAACATCTTCCATGCATAAATTGAGCAAATAAATATGGTCCTAACCTACCATTATCTCACACCTACATACTATATTTTGAGCTTGAATTTTTTTTTATATTATAACACACCTAAATGAAACTCATTGTATTTTTAAAAATTACCTACTATATTTCATATAAAAATACATAACTTTAATTTAATATACTTATAAAAAGTTAGATAATGTTAGGTTCAGTCAGTATCACCAGTTGATACTAACCCAGTTTGGTCAATATCGACCCTCTCTTAGCAAAAACTACTTTCTAAAACCAAATATATCCTTACAAACATCCCATACACCTAGTGTTTTGGTTAAATGATAAATTACACAATTAGATTCATATGTATACAAATAAAGGACTTACTTGATAAATTAGTTATAACTTATCTAATACACATCAATACACTATTGCACATTGAGAAAACTTCCCCTATTCTTCACAAAATTTTAATATATCACTAGAAGAAGTCACATTTCAATTCTAAATCATACTAAATCTAAGTTAAAGAAAATATTTTCGAGTATCAAAGCTAAATAATTAGTTTTGTAAATATATATATATAGAGAGAGAGATCACAATTACATAATCACATTAGGTGTGATAACTACGTGTAGTTTTATTTCACTCCTTGGAGTATCATATACATAGACAATGGTCAACCATCAAAATGGGGTGATTACAGTTATCTCATCCCATTAAACTTTCCAATTTTTGAAATTTTATATCCATAAAAAATAGACACAAGGTTTGAAGTTGAAGGAGGCTAATTTATAGATTTTCATGTGTTATCAACGTTTGACATCACACATATAGAGCATTCAAAGATAGGAAAAGGTGTTATTATGGTCATAATCCCTCTTTTCCACACACCACTACATGTTAGTATTGATGGTTGATAGTAACATAGATATGATGAAACTAAAATTATGAATATATAAACATAGTTCCTAAGATAAATGAATATAAATACTAATTTAATCTATTTTCATAGCTAGAATATAGTCCTAGATATAAATGTTTTTCACAACCAAAATCTAGTCACAACTAGAAAGTAAACTAAAAAGTTAAGTACTCATTAATTTTATTACCTATTATATTTAACATATGTCACTCATCATATCATTACAATTATTTGCATTGTTTTACTTTCATATGTTTGCTTGGAGTACATTGATTTTAATTTAAGGTTTTATACTAGTTTGTATATTATTAAGATTTATAATAATAGTTTAGGTTAAAATATATTAGTGAACAATACACTAATCAAACTCTGTTCAGAATTAGGTTTCCATTAGGGTTGCATCCTTCTAGGGTTTTATATTTTTACCTTAGAGTCTCTCATACCTGATTATTATTCATTTATGTTTATTTTAATCTTAGGGATCATCGTTCCACTTGTATTATTTAGTATTATAGGGTTTTTTATACTTTATATACCTAACCATACCCAAAAAGATAACCATTCTCCCACTATAGATTATTTTATTCTTATTTCCATCTTTCTTCAAGGTAGTGATAATTACTTTCCATCTAATGAGGTATACATTTTCATTATAATGAGAGTTGAGGTGACCTTTAATATAGTCAAAAATAGAGGTCATTCTAATGTTCCTTTACACACCCTATTGACCTCCCACAAACACTATTGATAGTATTTGTATGCATATTCAACCAAAATAATCAAGGGTTTGTTCTTGTGAAATGATTTAAGATCGAATAGTCACTATGAGAACACCCGTAGAGGATTTCTAAATGAAAAATCATTATTTTAGTTTAAATATCACATCACTTTAAAATATCACATATATAAAGTATATAACACATGGGATTGCCAATCATATATCTACATCTCTATTTAAATATTTTATGCCTCAAAAAACTTCATCTCAATAATGGAAACCAATAAAAGATACATTTGAAACTAATGATTCAAAATTTTCGTATACAACTAATAAGAGTTAAAGTGAGATTCTAAGGGAAAATATTTAGAATAATTTTATCCCATTACCTCCTATGCATAATATAAGGAAATAAAAATGTTATTTTGACTATCATTAAATGCATGGACATCATATAAATACTTTTTAATATTTGAAGGAAAAAAATTATCAATGATAGTGGTGGTCCTATACTAGATAAAACCATCATATCACCACTTTATTGAATCTAAAAACATACTCACACTATGATTGCATACCCTATGAAACAAATTTAAAAATAAAGGTTACAGATGAAATAGTTGAAAAAGGAAAAAATAAAAACAAAAAGGTTATAAAAAGAACAATTAGAAATTAAATGTTAGAAAAGGAACAAATTGAAAAAGAAAGGTACAAAAGGAAAATTTAGACTAACAAAGCTTACAAAATAAATAAATTGAAAAGGAAAGATTAAAAAAATAAAAATTGAAAAATCAAATGCTAAAAATAGAAATTTTTAAAAAATAAAGGTAAAAAGTAAACATTTATATAATAAAAGGGAACAAAGGGAAAAGAATTCAAAAGGAAAAGTTAAAAAATGAAAAAATGAATAGAAATTATTACACAAATTACATCATGAGAAATTATTAAATTATCAATTAATAACAAATAAGTTATAAAAAAAATCTCAAGATAAACATGAAATAATCCTTAAGAAAGGGTTTCTCACAAATAAAGTCTAAAATCAAGATATAATTAAAAAAATATAATTTCACAAGAGTAGTTCTAAAGGAGCCAAATAAAAAACATTCCTCATATCTAGATCCTTTGATTATTAGTCCTCACATTGATTGAAATAAATGCACCAATAACAAGAATAAATTATTTTATGACATTAATATATGTATCATGACACTTATCCAATATATATGGTATGTCAATAAATGCTTGGGTAAGACTAATGGGATTCAACATTAAATTTAATCCATTGAGTTTCTAGTAACATTTGGGATCAAAACATGTTCCATTATATTTCACATTGACCATACACTAAATAAATATAAATAAAAACTATGAATATTGTGGCTAAGATCAATGGGAATAATATTGGGTAAAGATAATGACTATATTAAATATGAATATTGTTATACCTAACATATCCCCTTTATTTTTTCATAATAGTGACCCACTATATTTTAAAAATGTTCTATAGTCCTATCTTGAAAATATTGTAAAGGGAAAGGCTTCATGTATTGCACTAAATTCATTATTCAACATACCTATGAATGTGATTTGTTTTATTAGACTAACCTACTAATGGTTTTGAAAAATTGTGTCTATGTAGATATCAACTCATCTTGTTCATAAAAAGGTCTTCAGTGATTTTGTTTAGAACAATTTTTCAATTAATTTTTTAGATAGAATTTAGTCTCCATAAATTTTATTCAGAACTCTCTTTTCATAGACTCATTCAAAACTATGCTTAGAATAGTTAGTTCTTCAAAACTTCTATTTAGAGGTATATCTTCTATAGTTTTTAGTGCTTCACATTTATATGGACCTCAGTAGGAATATAATATTTATAGTTTTCCTTCAGATGAATTATTTAGAAAATCTATTCCAAATTCCTATTTATAAGACCTCCAAAGTTTTATTCATCTTGTACCAAATCACTTTTCCATTTACTATTTGATACTTGTTATTTAGGAACTAGATTTTCAAAGTTATACACTTTGGCTTATTCGGGTCTTTAGAAGATTTTCTTGGCAAGACACTTAAGAAAAATTAATTAACATGAAAAGGGTCTTTGATGAAAGTTTTTACAAATTTCATTCAAAAAAATTATCTGACTTAATTACGTCTTAAGTAATTTTTTTGGTGAAATGGTTTGATAAGAACACACCACATTTTATAATTCTTTGAAAGTGTTTAGATCATCAAGGTCTTAAGTTAAAGTTTTCAAAAAAATTATTAGGATATTCATCCACATCAAAAACACTATTATATCTTGAATCCTGACTCTCAACTCCCAAAATCCCCATGGCACGGTAAAACTAAGTCCAAATCAATGATGAAATGACACTCGTGAAAACACAATGATGAGGTACTCCTACTAAGAATAAATATTGATTATATGGAACATGGAGTGGAAATTTTTTAATTGAAAAAACAAATCAAAGTTATATATATTGGAAATTAGTGGCACATGAACTATAAATGAATGACAAATCTATATCAAAGTAGTTTAAATAATGACATTCCCATTTATATAAAGATAAATTATGAGCTCAGTTGTTCCCCTATTATCAATCCCTACCTACCAATGTTTCCAACCTCATAGTATACTTATGAGAGATGAGAAGTTAAATTACAAACTAGACTATTATCAACACAATTAAATAAAAATGGCATCCTCATCCAAATTATTTTGGGTAACTCTTACCCCTTCAAACTATTTTATCAAAGATTAGACTAAATATAGGGATATTTTATTTGAAATTCTAATATCTAATGATGATTATATAAACTACTTAGCACTATGGGAGGTGATATGCTAAGTTGACATGCACACACACAAATAAAAACTGACTCCATCTCAATGATAGTTGGACATAGAACTCCTCTGATTCAATAATTAAGGGATACAATTCACATCATCAAATACAGAGGTCATGCCTTGAATTGGCTTCCTACAAGACTTATTATTCACTGGGAAGATAACTAGAGGAGCATTCATGCACCATTTAGAGCACAAAAATAACTATTGCATGCATATTAGGTGATCGATTTAAAAGGTACCTCTCCCTCCCTATTGTAGATGCCACTTGTTATTTTAATAGGTTACTAGCATGCAATAAATTTAAATAAATTGAGAAGACACTTATTAGCTAGATGTTCCCTAGGGAAAACATCAACTTAAATAAGAATTAACCAACACCAGTGACCAAACTTGGGATCGGAATCCAAATCAAGATGGAAATATTAAATAGTTTAATTTTTTATCTAAGCATCAAATTAATCCACTTATAATGGGTTAAATTTCTCTATCTAATAATGACTTTAGAGTTGACATTTTATATAGGAGAAGTAATTAGAATAACATTGACAGAGCAAATATTTGATAAGGATTAGAGAATAAGGGAAGTCATTTCTATGTGATGCCATACCTCTTATACATAGTCCTTGGCATAATATACATTTATAATGGGTCACTCTATAACCCTCTTATAAACTACATCAAGAATCATATATGTGATTATTATTCTTTCATGCACATATACACATACACTCACAACATTATGTGATTTATGAGGATATCTACCCTCAGGTATAGATCGATATCCATTATTACCCATACCTAAGATACCAAAGAGAAATATATATACATTTTTTTATTATGGGAGACTATTGGTTCTATCTATGTTAAAATATTATCATGGTTATAGGCCACAAGGTAACACCTTTACACCTCCCCAAGTATGTCCTTAACAAACTAATAGAGCAAGAAATTGTTTACATGTTATGGTGGGGTATTGATGTAAATGTGCATAATATAAATAAATATTACTTTCATGGATACCATATTATAATCGAGAGGATGTGACACATAATTTGAAAACACTTCTATAAAGCATGTAGTTGTAGATAATATTATTCATTAGCTACATTACCACATAGGGACTAGGATCCCCACATTTAGGTGCAAAAAAAAATCAAGGTACATGACATAACCTATCAAAATGAGACATAAAACCATTATTTATTATTTTTTTATGCTAATAATAATTACCAATTTAAGGAAGGGTCATAATTAATTAATTTTAAACTTGAACTCTTGAAAATTATTCAAATGCAACCTTCTATGTCTATAATAGAGACACATATTAGACTCCCAAAATATGTAATATGGGATTAAAAATACTTATAGGTTAATATACCCTCTCAATCAATAAAATATCAATTTAAACCCTCCCAAACACCCCTTTTGACACTCAAAGTAGTAAATAAGAAGATATGGGTGTTTGATACCTTACTTGGGGCAACATGAGATGAACATATTTATCTTGATTATTCATATTCTAAGGGCCTTGCCAAACCAAATGTTTCATTAGTATTAGAGGTTGAATCTATGGTTACATCAACCACACCCACAAAAGGCTCACCTTATACATCTATAAATGCAACCATTTTCTAAATAAGAAAGTCAAGGACTCATCCCCCACCACAATGCCTAGCCATTGAAGCAACATTAATAGAGGTAATCACATAAGAGGTAACTAGAGGTGAATCTTATGAGGAATCATAACTTCACAGATCCAAGTCCTTGAGTCCCTACAACACAAAGGGGAAAGCACCACTGTGTAAATAGCCATTAGGTAGGAAAGTATCCCCTTCAATTTACACTACCCTTATTGTATCCCATGTTTATCTTTCTATTATTAGTAAATTTATTCATATTTCACTTAGTATTAATAGTAATCCACACCTCTTAGTCTCTAAGGTGGAGGTTATTCCTACATAACCAATTACTCAACCAACCTTGCTAGTTCTGAAGATATAAGATCTTTCCCTTACCCTTATTATTCTTAATTCCCTAGTTAGTATAAATATAATTACATATTATGCATCCATTCCTAATATTCCTACTATTTTTTCTTATAATATTATCCAAACCTCTACCAAAAATAAAGAAAAAGATAGTAAATGAGGCCAAAGGAGAAATAACAATTCCTTAACTTCATGTATCATCTAATCAGCTAGGTCTAGCCATGAATTTCCTTAGTTCCTATTAGGATACTATTATGATAATTATAAAAAAGGTTGAGAATAATAATCCATTTTACATAGTTCATACACTACTTCAATATGATGGAGTGGTCTAGTCTAAAATCACCTAGCCTTCACTTACTAATCCCCTACTAGAAAAAAATCTGAGATAGATATCAAGATAAATATTGGGTGAGACTACATTTCTAGACACTCAACCCATGGATCTAGCCAAAATATTACTCCCATAGTGGGAAAAAAATAGGTTATTAGAGTCTTCTCTAAGGCCTAATCTTATAATCACATAATTTTCCACTATAAGTTTTGTATTTAAAAAATATATTGGGAGTGTGTAGAGGGTCAAGAAGAGGAAACTAGAAGATGAGACTAGAAGAGGGATCATAGTAGAGGAGAGAAAAGAAATATGTACTTTGTCTAAGAGAAAGGAAATAAAATTTGGGTAGTCCCCATACATAAAAATTTTAAATCCTATATTAAAACTCACAAAGATGCTCTAGTGTAAATACATGAAGGAACCAAACTGGAAAGGAGAGAGATAGAGTAAAAAATGGAATAAATAAGGGAATATTACTAAACTATACATATTCTAATACAAATATAGATATATATCCATAATTCTATATGTAGGTTGTGTAATATCCTTGAATCTATTGGTGCAATGAGGGTATAATTGACATCTCACATAGTAGAAAATTCTAAATCATATAATTATTTAAACATAGATAGGAATAAAATGTAATTTCTTATTATTTATACAAATACAAAATTATATGCACACCTTTATCTGATGGTACCATTATAGTCTACCAATTACCTCAGTTTAGTAGTCACCAAGACATAATAGACTAGAGAGTAAATCGATGTAGTTGAGGTAATAATGTTTAAATATTCAAAACATGAAACTCTCTTTTTGTAGATTTTGGATGAGTTAAAGTTTCCACATGCAAATTATTCCATATGTAGTCTTATCAAAAAGTCCAATTTTTACCATCTCTTACAATAGGCTTCAAAAATCTTCTAACAAATTATACATGAAAAGACATTAGAATAAATATAAGTTCACCTCAATTATTCATAAAAAATGTTACATAGGTAAAGTTCTTCATAAGTAACATTATAATTACAAAGATTGAGCATGCAAGGCTCCTTGAAAAAGTTAATAGGGTGCATATGCCTTTATTTATTAATATAGATATATTCAATTATCAACATGATATTTGCCACAAACACTATTAAGTGGTGGAATCAAAGAAGAAATTTGATGCTTCAACTTATAGTTTGGCACAAGTTATGAGTTCAATGACTCTAACAACATCCACCACCATGCAAACACCAAGTTAGCCTTGAATTGAAAGTTAATTTTGTATGTACACATGTAGATAATACTTAGAATTTCAATCATATATTTTTTACACTTGGAAAATAAATGTAAATATTTCTAAAATATTCATAAGCATGCACATGTTGTATTGCATTATATAGACCAAATAATCTTGGTGAGCTATAGTTATCTATGAGCATGGACAATTGCAATTTTGATGCTAAAATTAAAACTTACATTCTAATTACATAATGTAGCTATGAGTTCACATGCAATTTGAGGATGAGGCTTTCCATCCCCAAGTATATATATTCATGTAATAATACATTCTAATGGTTTTAAATTTTTATAAATATAGGAAAAAATAAATTTTAATTGCCATGCAACAACATTGGTGTTATCTCCTTCTATTTTTGTGTTATTAAGGTTTTAATTTCCTAGTTGTGTTAATATAATAATTTGAAGTGTGAAAAATCAATGGATAATTATAGTTATTTTCATTGATGTATGTTAATATTAGATATGTAAAAGTAATTTAAAGTTACTATATTTCATTGATTATTAAGTAACTGGTTCAAATTAGATTAATATTCTTAGTGTGCAGGAGTGTTTTAGTTTTGGTATAGTTTTCTAAACATGTGCAATAGATGCCTTAGATGCCTTCTTGATCCAAGCTATAATCTCCCAATAAAGGGTGTTTAATAACAAATCTAAAGGGAGAAACCTTATATTAAGACCATCAATTTTCTTATACCATTTTCCCCTAGACTTTATAACTATGTTTTCCTATAAGAGTTAAATAGCTACAAGAAATAAGTATTAGTTATGGAAACACTTGTCCACCTAGAAACCATCCTATGAAATGACTTCTTGAGATCATATAACCTTTTTTTTTTCTCTACCCTTCCCTCCTTTTGAATTTTTCTTGATTGATACCTACCTACTCTAGATTAGATATCACCCATACATTCCACTCACTTAGGTTTTATTAATTTACTATGATTCATTTCACTATTATCAAACCCAAATAACAACCTACATGATCTACTTACTATTCCTCCACAAGGTTGTTTAACCCTTACCTACAACTCATGCCCTAGAGTGGATTTTACCTCTATTGAGATCCGAAAATGTTATAGGATACCTTGTTTCAATTTCAAAATGTGCACAAGACCCACATCAGGAGAAAACAATTTTGGTGTTAAAAAGAGGGCCATTTTTGTGTCATATATAATAAGAGGTTATTCCATACATTGAGTTACATTAAAGACACCCAAGAGATTTAATAGGTTGAGGGCTCAAACTAATATTTTGATTTCCCCGTTATCAACACATCAAAGGCCAATATCTATATAATTTTTTTGAAACATTCTTATGGTTATAAAACCATATTTAATAATAAATATGCATCCCATAAATCATCATATCATTTAGTAACCACATTGGTTAGTTGGATCTGTTATCACCATCTTAGGAGACATGTGTAATTTTCCTAAGAATAAATAGAAATATTTTCCTTCTTTCTCCCCTTCAGGAGGAAGAATTATAGAATAACACATTAAGTCTTTTAAGGCTAAATTAATATTAATAAATGTCACTGATGAAGATGTTGAATGTAGTCTTTTTGCATTTAACTTATAGGATGCTACCTGTGATTTGTACCTTAGACTTTAAGATAAATTGATAACGTCATTGAATGCATGTCAAAACATATTTAATGCCTAATTTGGACAAGTTAGCATCCCTATATTGGTGTATTAACATTTTTCCAGCATTAAGAGGGATCTTATTGATCCAATTTAGGATTTCAACACTAGGTTACAAAAGATGTACACTTGGCTTAACCATAGTATAGACCATATGGACCATTGGCATTATAAATGTAAATAAGTTCTCTGGACCCAATCCCTATAATATTATTATGAATATCTACTAATTTCACCACTCTAGATTTATAATATGAAGAGGCTATAAAATTTTATATATAACTAAAATCTCAAATCCCTGGCACTCCCAACATAAATTTTAGTTTTCAATCCCTAAATCCAGTCTCTTGTGTTAATCAAAATTTAAATACTTTCAAATAAAATAAACTATATGTATTTCCTCCTCTAATGTATCAAAAACCTAATCAAAATTTTGTTATATGAATAACTTGGTACAAATGAATGATCATCAAGAGAATCAACATTAAATTGCCTCTAACACTATAGTTGCACAAGAGACTGATTGTAACAAAGTAGAGCTGGAATTCATCCAAAGAATGGTCTACAAACCAAGTAATAATTTTATGAATATGTAGAGTAAGATGGAAAACACCACCAACCAAAATAATAACCAAAATTCTATGTTTTAAATAAACAAGAGGCCCTTCAATATGCCTATGAATAGTATAGATCAATAATCCAACACGTTTTTAGAGATCAACATAGTAGAAATGACTCTACCCAATTGGTAAAAATTCCATAATACATCACATCATGGTGAGATTGAATGTTTGGAATTCTATGTATCATTTGATATCTTCTAGAAAGAGATAGTAAGGCAAAACTTAATGAATAATCCACTAGAGTTCCATCCATAAGCTGGATCTTCAAACACTATAATGGTATTTTAAATGAATGAGTATTTCTTCCCATAATAATAACTATGATGAAATATATTCTTTCCAAAAATATTAGAAGGGAAATTATAATCTGAGGAATAAGTATCCCTTTAGAGTGTTTACTTCTATGAAAAAAATTACTATTCCACCAAATTTAAGAGCCAACAATAATCCACCTCCCCTAAAAGAGAATGAACAACTCCATAATAAAGAGAAAAAAATCAAAGGAGGGCATCATATTAGTGAAGATATGAATAATATTAAAGACAACATTACTCTTCATGAACTAGATCATATCACTAAACAAAAGGATCTCCTATCAAAGTCTATTATAGGGAAGGCAATTATAGAGAAGAAAAATTATACTCAAACCAATGTCATTTACAAAATACAACTAGAAGTTCCAACCTTCTTATTAACTATCTGAGTGTTGGGAAAGAACATCCATAAATTTTTACTCTATTTTAGAGCTTCAACCATGGTGATGCCTAATTTAATTTTCCAATTGTTGGGTTTGACTACATGATGATCAAAATTGTCACGTTAATGAATCATCCCTTTCACTTATTACAAAGGCTAAGGTGGAATCAAAGTAGTATAATAGTTAAGGTCTAAAATGCCATAAAGGATCTAAAATATGCATAAAGGGGTTTAAAATATTCTATGAAATGATAAGTACATCAAATACTGATTAATATTTCATTAAAAATTTAAAAATCAAATATTTTATTTAAGATTGATAAAGGAAAAATATGTGAATATATAATCTAACCTATTTGACAGAGAAGATCTATGAAAAATATAATCTCTTGAAGGAAATATTTATGTTCCTTATAAATATTTTTATTTTATTCAAATTCCTTAGAATCTTCATGTTTACTTAGGAATGATCAAAAGAAATGAAACAAAAAGACCTAAATGATAATAATAATAATATATTGTAATGAATGCCAAAGAAAAAACTGAGATAAAAATTAACAAAATCACACAAGACACACAAGACCCTAAATCTAAAGAAAGAAACAACAAATAACTAAATAAAAAATTAAATACTAATCTAAAAATAATACTTAAAATTTAATCTAATAAAAAAATAAACTAAGTAAATGATTTAATACTATTAAAAAAATTAATTTAATCTAATGTGAAGAGAAACTATAATAGAAAACTAACTCTATTGTAATAATTAATGTAAGAGTAAATAGAATTAAGAAAATAAATTGATATCTTAGAAAATGAAATTTTAAGATTTAAAACTATAATATGTAAACTATCAAATAAAATCTATTTTTTTAATAAAAAGACTAAGGATTTTAAGAAAATACAATAATCTATATTAGCTAAAATCTAAAACATGTTAAGAATAACTAGTTAATCTAAATTAAAATTAATTAATTAAAATAAATATAAAAAATTAAATAAGAAAAATTAAATATATTATGAGTATTAAAAAAATAGTCATTTTAGCAAAGATAAAGTTAATTTATTGAGAGACAATATTTTTAGTACATTAATCCTTGACATAAAAACAAACACAATATTAATGGATCAACAACATGTCACATATAATAGAGTATTCATCAGAATTTGGGCTAAGAAGTTCGAATTCTACTCATATGACTGTAAATTTGTGCTAATTAAACATATTACTTAACCATCAAATAATGTGTCCTTGTTTTATCTGTCTAATGTTCCTCTTATTTATATGTCACTTTTATCTTGTTTTCTAATTATTTTCTCAATATATGGTAGAAAGATAAGTTATAACTAACTTTAGTTAGTTATTGTTTAAGTCATAATTGAGTTTAATAAAGTTAATTAAATTTTAGTTATAACTTAACATTATTTAAGACTTTAAAATAAGTCTTAAGATCAAAATAAAATATTAATAGATCAAAAGCAACAAAATATAAATTGATGGGGTCCCTTAGACATCATAATCATCTAGACAAACATTTCATGCTAAAACATTTAAAACAACACAAACAATTTAATTGAAAATTAAATACATCTAACATTAAACCATATGTATTATCCATGAAGTTCATATGTTTATCACCAAAATATATATCCTATCTAAATTTTTTAACCATTATCAAATAATAGAATAAATTTTCAAATAGTATTATAGCATATAAGGTATCTAAAATTATTAAAACATCAAGAGTAAAGATCACTTAACATTTTAATCCTCATCAAAATTTGATATCACTTTAATTAATGGATAGTCGTTATCAGCTAGATACTCTATATAATTCATTATTGTAGTAATAAACTTGATCATATTGACACCATCTTTATTATCTTCATCATCAACTTCTATTTCGACTTTATTAACCATCTTGGTGAAAGTTGGTAAGGCTGAGGGACTTATCCTTCATCTCTTATGGTTGAGAGGTTATGATGTTTCTCCTTCAAGTAAATGTGAAGGAAAATATGCGAGTTCAACATTAAATAAGTATAAACTAGATTAATAAGCTTAGGAGATGGAATTTTAGAGTTGAGAGGTACTAAGGATCAAGAATAAAATTTGGTAGTTTGTTTCAAGTCCTTTTTAGGTAAAGTCTAATGGTGATATGGAGAAAGGAGGGAAATTAAATTATTCTTTGACTGAAAGGAAATTTGAATATGTTGAGTTGAACCACATTTATTTCCATGTCTAAGAGGATGAGTTTTCCAATGAGGCCTTATCAATATTTGATTTCCTCAAGTGTTTGTGTGATTAAATAGAAAAGTATCAAGAACATTCCAAAATGTGGGATGTAAGGCATAGAAAAGAAATTGCATACAGGTTCCTCTATTAAAAGGTCTATGGAAATTCCTACTAGGCCTCCTACCTCTAAAATGTTTTCTTGTCAAAAAAAACTATGAGAAGATGAATATTCCATATCCCAAATATTATCAATCTTCCATATATTACTATGAGAGTTATTAAAATTAGGAGGTTTCTCACCTAACATCTTTTTAAATATGAAACAAATCAAAAACCTTCATTACTTGCATTTAAATTATTCTATAATATATTCCAAATCAATATAATATTATATCTGAAGGTACATAAATTTTAATAGAAAGATTGAAAATTGAAAATCAACACATCAACATTATTCTGATAAATGATAGATTTTTCCCTCACAAATTCAAAATAAAACAAAATCTTCTCAAAATCAATGGATTTTCTATTAGAAACTGAAATCTAAAAACTACTACTTACATGATATAAATTTCATATTTTCTAATGCAATAAATGACTATGAATATCAAACTGATCTAAAAGCATAATTTTATTAAAATGAAAAATATAAACTCCACATATCCACTTTATAACAATATAACCAAGCTAAATCACAAATTTTACTCAACTGAAAACTTTTCATAGTATGAAAATGCATATATTTATAGAAAATCATATTTTCATATTATAAATTAATCCTAATTCAAAACAAAAATATTTTCCTTATCAAATCTTACATGAAATAAATATAAATAATCATCTAAAATAAATTGTGTGTTTTCCTTCATAACTTTAAAACCATCTTCAACTTAAAACACACTGAAACCATACTTATATCAAGAAAAAACCAAAATAAAATGAAACAAAATTTAACATGCAATACCCATTTTCCATATCAACTTGCCACAAACATTTCCAAACAAACCAGATAAAAACTACCATATCTACGTGCCATCAACATTTGCAAGACAACAAGTCAGAAACCATAACTTTGACAAATGTCAGATAACTCAACACAAATCTGAAAATAAGAACAAATATGCAACATAGTATATTTTACCATATTTGCCAAATAAAACCCACAACTTCACCAAACATCATATAATCCTAAAACTGAAACTTGTATACACTTAACAAACTCATAGAATCAAATAAATCATTACATGTATGTGAATCATTTTCAAATAGATAAACAATATGCAATCAAAATATATGTATATTTTTGAAATAAATATTATAACCCAAACATTTCATGCTTCAATAAATAAAAATTCATGACAAACCCTATATATACACTCATAAAAGAATTTTGAATCATCATTTATCAATCAAAAAACATATACTAAATGTGATAAACTCCAAAAACTTACTTAGTCAACAAGTTCCAAAACTTTCAAAATTATCTCCTTGATTCCAAAATGTGGATTCTAGAGAAAGCTTGTCCAAAATGATGGTTAGAGGCACAAAAATGATGGTTTTTATAGCTTACAAGCCTCTATAACTATCTATGCCATGTGTTCCATTTCATTGGCTACTAAATATGTAGGTACCTTGAATATAACTTTTTCTAACTCCTTTAACGAATCAACTAATTTGATCATGACTAATGTTTCCACTAAAAGCGTTACTAAATTCCTTTAAATAATTCATGTACCTTAGGCATAAATTCCATAACTTTCATGGGCTAAACCCAATATCTAGTACAATCACTATATCTCTAAGCATTAAATCCACAAAACTACCAACTAGCATGGTTTCAATCCATTACTTCGAACTCAAAAAAATTTAGACACCTAGGTCACTATTAGGTTATATTTATGCCACCCTTTATCCTTTATTACCATTACCACCTAGGTCTACTAACATTAAACCTTGAGTCCTTTAGTTTCAATCCACTAACATTCGACCCTTTTAGTTTCAAAAACAATAAGATTTAAATAATACAAATTTAAACCAAATAATCATTAGTCATATTTAAATTTAAATTAAATAATAATAGTTATATATTTGATTTAACTAATCAAAATATCATAATAACTTATAAAATTATTCATTTTGAAAAATGATAAGAAAAATCATTTAATATATGACATCATGATCATAATTAATGTTTATCAATCATGCCATGCATCAAATCCTTAATGCTTTTGAAAAATTTGACCACTAACATTGTATTAATAAGATTAAATAAATTTTTCTTCTATCAATTATGTACATACTAAATATTTTCATTGAAACCACTTATAATGCAGAGTAACAATTTCATTAAATGCATTAGTAATAATAAAAAGTTGACATTATAATCAATATTCAAATGAAGTAATGAATTAATACCCCCATACTAGTAGTTTTATATGTCATGATGTAAGTCATCAATATGAAAAAACCATTTAAGAAACTTGGTTTTACAAAATAAAAAGAGGGGTGTCAAAAATAGGCACAACATTGGAGACCTTGATAATTAGTTTCAAAAATGAAATGAGGTAGAAAAAATTTAAAAAAAATGCTTATTTAAGGATGAGACCCATGAGACTATGATCTAGGTAAATCATTTCTTAGGAATCTAGACATGAATTCCATTAAAAATAAATTTATTTTAAAAGATGAAGTGTTCAGTTAGTGTGGCACAAATAAAATGATAAATTAGATAGATAATTATAGGCAAGATATACAATAAAATTCAAATTCTAAAATAAGTAATTCTTTAAACATATTAATAACTAGCTCAATCTAATGTATAAAGAAAATCTGAATTATGTCATTTAACATCTTACCATCATCATATACTTATAAAAATATAGTAGTCTCCATGTTCTTTCCTTCATTATAATGAATAACTTATTCATGTAATTTAAATTGTTCCATTGAAATAAAAAAATAATATAAAATAAATACAAGTCAAGAGAAACAAAATGAAAAAACAAAAAAACAAAGAATAGAGCTATTGATGAAACAATATCGAATGATGTCAACTAACTCAATAGTGCGTACAACTTCTTTCCATATCTTGTACACAAAAACCAATTTTCCCAAGTATATTATCAATATTATATGGTCCCAACCAAAGAGAATCAAATTTGTGATGCTTATCTATATCTTCATGGGCTTTATACCAATAAAGAAAAAGATCACCAGCATTAAATGTTTTACTAGAGGCCTTTTTATCGAATAAATATTCAACTTTATTTTAGCTTCTTCCAACTTTTTTGAAATAAAAATCTTACTTTCATCTAATTATATTAAATCATTAAGTCTTTATTTAATTAAATTTATATCTTTTGATAAATATTGTAAAGTAGTGTGATCAAATGAGATTTGTAGCTCTATTGGTAATGTAGCTTTAAAACCATAAATTATAATGAAAAGAGATTATTTGGTAACTAATTTAAAAATAGTTTTATCATTCCATAATACCTCAAATATCTTAAGATTCTAATTTTTCTATTCTCATAAACTATTTTGTTCATAATAGAAATAAGATTTTTATTCATAGACTCAGCCTATCTATTCCCTTTAAGGTAATACTTAGAATAATGACTAAAACTAATGGAATAACTTCCTAAAAATTAAAAATATTTGTTTGAAACAAATTGAGGGTTGCTATCTAAAACAATCTTATCAGGCACACCAGATCTAAAAAAAATATAATTTTTAAAGAATGAAATGACTTTAGATGTAACTGAACTTTTTAAACGTTTAATTTCAAGATATTTTGTAAAATAATCAGTCATGGTTAGTATATATCTATGGCTAGTAGAATAATATGGATAAATGTCTGATGTAAAGTCAATTTCCATTTGGTAAATGATTTTTTAAGAATTATACGGTTTAAAGGATTACTAGTAATCTATCCCTACCAATAAATAATTGACAAGACATGCAAATATATACCAATTTATAACCATCTTGAAACACCGTGGTCCAATAATAACTTGCACGTAAAATATTATAATATATAGTTTTTGTAAAATAATTACCACCATAACTATCTTCATGTCATCCCCTAAGAACTTTCTAGATTTGATCACGAGTAAGACACCTTAGTAATACACCATCATCATTTCTATAAAATATTTTTTCCTAGCAAGTAGAATTTAAAAGCCTACACTCTCAATGACATCCTTTGTATTTTATCTCAATAATTAAGGTGAGATTTATTTTGAAAATAATATACAAGATCATGATACCAGTCATTCTCAACTATCCCAATCTTTCATTTCAAGTCCAAAATTAAAAGTTTTTAAAAAATTAGTAAACTTCATAGATTGAACATGAGGTTTTACATTTAAAGAATAAGTGAAAAATAAAAAAACATTAATTATAGAAGAAGCATTTTCAACAAAATAATTTGCTAATCCATCCCCATTAATAGCTTTAGATGTTTCAAATTCAAGGTCAAACTCTTGGATTCTTAAAATCCAATTTGATAACCTTCCTTGAATTGTGGGTTGTTTTAAAAGATAGGATAAAATGGGTACATTAGATATTATGATAACTTTATTTCCCATCAAGAGATGACAAAATTTCATTAAAAAAGAAACCAAAGATAAGATTTTGTTTTTATAAGATGGTAATAAAAATGGTACCTAGTTTTTACGTCTTTAAAAAATTTGCTCATATATCTAGTAGGTTTTTCATCTTTATTTTAAATTTTGTTATCACAACACCTACATATTTATCTATTGCATTAATGCAAAGAATAAAAGTATTAAATAAATCAAGTTTATCAAGCATGGGTACATTTGTAATGGCATTTTCACATTGTTAAAAGCATAATAAACTTATGCATCTCGCATGTATGACTAGTTTTTCTTTATTGAACTCTTAAAGGAATTGACTTATTAGTAAAATTTGATATAAACTTATGTACAAAATTTATTTTTCCAAAAAAAGATCTAAGAGTATACTGATCTTTAAGTTGGTGTAGTTCTTTGATCAATTTAACATGTTTAATATCAATTGAAATACTATATTTAGAAATAACATGTCCTAATAGCTTGTCTTCAATAACATCGAATATAAATTTCTTATGATTAATGGAAATACCATATCTTTTACATCTTTCAAATACTTTACATATACGATTTTGATGCTTATTTATGTTTTTAGAATGGATTGTAAGGTCATCTAAGTAGACTTGCATGACAATTCCAATTAAATCATCAAAAGATACATACATACATATTTTAAAGGTTACACGTGCATTCATGATACCAAAAGGCATTCTATTAAAAAAAATTCCTCTTTGATTTGTGAAGGTTGTCTTCTGTCTATCATCTAGATTGATAAATATTTGATTATAACCAGAAAATCCATCAAGCAAAGATATAATTTTAGAAAATGTAACTTGATGCAAAAATTGGTCAATATTAGAAGAGGAAAATTATCCTTTACAATAGCCTTATTTATCTCTAAAGTTTACACAAATTCTAATGTCTCCATTTTTTTATGCATAGGTACTAGATTAGCTACCTATTAAGAATATGTTATAAGAAAAATAACACCGCCATCAATCATTTTATCAATCTCTTTGTTGATGATGTCTTGTAACAAAGGGCTTATCCTTTGTATTTTCTACCTAATAGGTTTGATACTAGGATTAATAGGAATTTCTTGTTTTACAAAATTAATTTCATACAGTTTTAAATATTTAAAAGAATATGAAAAATTTTCAATAAATTCCTCAATTTTTTAAATAAATTTTACCTTCTCATCAAGTGTACACTGATTTACAAAATAAACAACCTTTATTTCATCTTATATTCTAAGATTTATTCTAATGGTCTCCCCAATAATTATCTTATAAGGTTGTTCTGTATATGAGATATTATGGTAATAATTTAGAGTAAACATAGATTGTAAACTCACAAAACCATTTGGTAACTTATTTATATTTAGATAGAAATAGTCTCCATAGTTGAGAACATAATCATCATTATCAAAATAATTATGTTTAATAAAAAAAATATATGTTCATCATAGTGAAAAATAGACTAGTTTTTAGTTAAGTTAGGAACTTTCAATTAGAAAATTTCTAAAAAGGAAAACTCAACAATAGGTTCTATGTCACTCATTATAGGGTGATAAGTTTAAACAAAAATTTATCATCTCATCTATTGAATTCCCTAAGTAAACGGGTGTTCCCAAAATCTTCAAAAATTTTAAGGACCAAAATTTTGAGTACATCAATGAAGATGAGTTTGGTTTGTTTTATAAACTTTCCTTACCTATCTAATAACTAATTTAGATCACTAAAGATATCTAATTATTTAAAATTCAATTCTATATCCTTTTCTAAACTAATACATAAGGTTTAAAATTCTATTGTATTATTATTATTAATATCAAAAGATAATTTATAATCATAATTTAAAATTATACCTACAAGAGAAATAAGACAAATTCTTGCACTAATATTAACTTGTGAACAAGCACCATCAAAATACAAGAACCATAAATCACTTTTGAAATACATTTTATTGTTTTTATTTGGGTTTATCAATACTTATTAAATCATATGTACCAATTCCCAATTCAACATAAGCAACAGTAGGAGGTATAGAGTCAATATGATTACTAAACTAGCCTTCTCTTAGAATAAAAGCAATTTCGTTTCCAATTACAACCTAAGTAGTTTATTTTCTAAAAAATTCTCTAGTTATGTTAGACCAATCTCTAACTAAAATCATTGCATAATTAATAGGGATATTTAGGATTTGAATGTTAATCATACATTTCATCCTTTCATCTATTGTAACTTTGATAACAAGATCTTGAAACATACCACATAATTTTTTTTTGTGTGAATCAAAACCTATGAACTTCCTATTATCCATTTCATAAGATATAAAAAAATTTATTTATAATGAATTTTATCATAATATTATTTGATTCACCCATATCTAAAATATCATTATGTATGAATTTATCAATAATTTTGATAAATATATAGAAAGGTGGTATGTAATTTATAGGAGGTTCATATATCTGAGTAAAAATTGATGACTGGCCTTGTTCATTATTTTCCTTCTCCTCCTAAAATCTTAAAACATTTTGAGAATTTGGATTTTTAATAGCCTCATTTATTGTCTATCTATTCTGACAAACTAGTATCTTGCAATAATGAAAATCACGTTTTTATAGTCTATAAATCATCAATGATATTATAAGCCCATATATCTAGATGACATATATGAATTAATTTCCAAGACTATAAGGATCATATTAAGGGTTATTAAACCTATAAATAATCAATCATTATGTTTAAAATATATTGCATCATTATCTAATGCATTATTCTCTATATTCCTACCTTTATCTTAATTTTGAAAAGAATTTTGATTATTTTTTAGATATATTAAAATTAGAATAATCTCTATGTCAAGTATTAACAACATAAGCCTTTGTGGTTTTTATTTCGTATAAATTTTTACTTATCTCACACATGTTTATATTGTTAGCCAAATCAATTGAGATACAATCATTTCCTTGAATATATCTTTTGAATTTTTGAACAACTATACACATATTTGGATAATGATCAAATTTAGAAATATTGCAATAAAATCACTATCTTCAATTTTTTTTTGAAGAAATGATAACTTAATTGATGAAGATGTTTTATCATTTAATTTATCTTGATGACAATTAGTTCATTACTAATATTAATAATGAAATTTAAAATTATACATTGTCTAAATTTACACCTACTATAGTTCTATCAATAAAACTAACTCATTTTAATTTCTTATCATATTATATATAGAAAGTTACAGTTTCATCCTCATCCCTAATATATTTATCCTCTATATCCATTTTATACTTTACAGACAAAGCATTACAAAAATATAATTTTGATAAATTTTTAGATGGTTTAAGGTTAGGGGGAATGTTTTTGTACAATCTAGTCAATCTACAAATAAACCTATTAATTGTTTCACCTGAATCAATTGAAATAATAAACAGTTCATTGAATAAATCTATATCCTTTTTTGTTTTACCAAAACATAATTATAACCAAACTTCAATATCTTTTTAAGTGTGGATAACACTTTTCAGAAGACTAATAAATGTTTGATGTACTTTACCTTCCAAAGTCTATGAAAAAAATCCAAGAGAAAAATATTCATTAACAATACCAAGGGTATAAAATAATAATTTGAAAGCATATAAATTATTTTCCCATGAATCATAAGGGTTTCCATAAAATTTAGGAAATTTGAGTCCTTTTAATGAAGGTAACATACTACGACAAGCACCGACATTGATTGAATTTCCATGAATCCATGGATTGACTAAGGGCTGAGCAATGTGTTCATATGAATCCTTTTCATGATCGATTATTTTTTCTTGATTTCTATTATTTTTAAGACTTAGAATCAGATCTCAAACCCTTTGTTACTATGCTTTCCCTTCTTCCATTTAAAATTTAATCACTTAACTAGATTGATTTTTATCATGATCAACAGGAGAAATAACATCTTCATAATGAATGAAATCTAAAATAAAAAGAATTCTAGGTCAACAATTAACATGTAAAATCTCTTTAGTCTCAAGTCTAATTCTAAGATTTTTTTTTTTAATATGATTTTGTGTTTCATGTGTAAGATTTATGTGAATGTCAATAATTTTTAAATCTTGTCATTCTTAATTAATTACTTTCATTATATGATGTATATCAGAATGCTTATTAAACCAAGAAAAATGAGTCAAATTAGAGGCTTTATCAATCTAATCTTTAGTAATATTAATCGAGGGTTGAATAATAGTGTTTGGTCCTCTAATGGTCATATGAAACTAAAAATAAAACAAATAATAAAATAAGACATCTATAAAGGGTTTCCAAGTGGATTCTCCAAATTTATTGATGATCAAAATTATTAGATCAATGAATCATCCCCTTCACATATCATGGAGGTTAAGGTGGAATCATATAAGTCTAATAATTAAGGTCTAAAAGGTTAGAAAAGAGATAAGAGATGCACAAACGGGTCTAAAATATTTTAAAAAATAACAAGGTCAAATACTGATCAATACCTCATTATAAATTTAGAAATAAAAAATCTGTTTATGTCTAACGAAGGAAATAGATGTGAATATATCATCTAACCTATATAATAAAGAAGACCTATAAACAAAATATTATCTTTAAGGAAATATTTATGTTCCTTAAAAAAATTTCTAGTTTATTCAAATGCTTTAGAATATTCACATTTACTCAAAAAAGATCAAAAGAAAAGAAACAAAAAGACCTAAAAGATAAGAATAATATATTGCAATGAATGCCAAATTATGAAATTGAGATAAAAATTAACATAATCACATAAGACACTAAATTTAAAGAAAAAACAACAAATAACTAAAGCCAAAATTAAATACTAACCTAAATATAATACTTAAAATTAAATCTAATCTAAAAATAAACTAAATAAATGATTTAATACTCTAATAAAACATAATTTAATATAATGTGAAAATAAACTATAACATAAAACTAGTTCTATTCCAATAATTAAAATAAGCCCAAACAAATTTTGGAAAATAAATGAATAACTTAAAAAATAAAACTTTAAGATTTAGAACTATAATATCAAAACTATAAAATAAAATCTAACTATTTAAGAAAAAGACTAATGATTTTAAGAAAACACAATAATCTATATTAGTTAAACTCTAAAACTAGATAAGAATATCTTTCTAATCTAAATTAAAATTAAATAATTAAACTAAACCAACAAAATTAAAATAAGATAAATTAAAGAAAAAATAAATATATTGTGAGTCTTCAAAAAAGAGTCATCTTAACAAAGATAAAATAAATTTATTTAGAGATAGTATTTTCAGTATATAAATCCTTGTTATAATAAGCAATACAATATTAATGGATCAACAACATGTCACATATAGTGAAGTATTCATCAATATTTGGGTGAAGTAGCTTGGATTCTACTCATATGACTATAAATTTATGTTAATTAAGCATATTAATTAACCATCAGATAATGTGTCTTTGATTTATCTATGTAATGTTCCTCCTATTTATACGTCATTTTCATCTTATTTTATAATCCTTTCTCAAGTTATGGTTGAAATATAAGTTATAACTAAATTTAGTTAGTTATTGTTTAAGTCATAATTAACTTTTAAAAAGTCAATTAATTAATATTTATGACTTAACTTTATTTAAGACTTTATAATAAGTGTTAAGATCAAAATAAAATATTAATAGACCAAAAAGGATAAAATTTAAATAAGTGTGGCTCCTTAGACATCACAATCATCTATATAAACATTTCGTGCTAAAATATTTAAAACAACATAAATAAATTAGTTAAAAATTAAATACATCTAACATTAAACGATATGTATTATCCATGAAGTTCATATGTTTCACACAAAAATAGATATCCAATCTAAATGTTTTAAACATTATAAAATTATAGAATAATGTTTGAAATAGTATTATAGTATATAAGGTATCTAAAAGTATCTAAAGATCAAGAATAAAGATCACTTAACATTTTAATCCTCATTAGAATATGATAACATTTCAATCAATGGATATCCATTATCAATTATATAATATGTATAAATAATTATTGTAGTAGGAAACATTATCAGCTTGATACCATATTCATTATATTCATTATTACCTTCCATATTTACATTCTTAACCATCTTGGTAATAATTTGTGAGGTTGAGGGATTTATCCCTCATCTCTTATAGTTGAGAGGTAATGACATTTATCCTTCAGGTAAATGTGAAGGAAAATATGTGATATTTAGCCTTGAATAAGTTTCAATTGGATTAATGGGCTTAGGAGATGGAATTTTATAGTTGAGAGGTGCGAAGGCTCAAGACTACAATTTAGAAAAATTTTGCAAGTCATTTTTAGGTAAAGGCTAATGGTGCTATTCAGAATGGAGGGAAAATAAATTATTCTTAGACTAAAGGGAAAGTTCCATATGTTAAGTTGAACCACTTTGATTTATATGTCTAGGATGATGACTTCTCTAATGAGACCTTCTCAATGCTTGATTTTCTCAAGTGTTTGCTAGTAAATTATCAAGAACATTCTAAAATGTGAGATATGAGGCATAAAAATGTAATAGTATACGGGCTCCTCTATTGAAAGGTTTAGGGAAATTCCTACTAGGACTCATACCTCTAAAATATTTTCCTCTAAGATCAAAACTATGAGAAGATGAATACTCCCTATCCTAACTCTGATGATTCCTCCATATATTACCATGGGAGTTATTAAAATGAGGAGGTTCCTAACCTAACATCTTCTAAAATATGAAACAAATCAAAAACTTTGATTACATACCTTTAAATTATTCTATAAAATATGCCAAATCCATATGTAATTATAGCTGAAGGTACATAGATTTTTATTGAAAGATTAAAATTTTAAAATCAACACATCAACATTATTCTGATAAATGACTGATATTTTTCCCTCATATATTCAAAATAAAACAAACTATGCTCAAAATCGATGGATTTCCATTATAAACTGATATCAAACAAATAATACTTACCAACACGATACAAATATTTAGATTTTTTTGTCTAGTGAATGACTATGAATATCAAATTGATTTGAAAGCACAATTTTATAAAAATGAAAAATATAACCTCCACATATCTACTTTATAATAATATAACCAAGCTAAATCATAGATTTTACTCAACCCAAAAAATTTCATAGTATGGAAACCCATATATTTAAATCAAAGCATATTTTCATATTATAACTTAATCCTAATTTAAAATAATAATATTTTACTTATTAAAGCTTGTATGCAAGAAATATAAACAATCATCTAAAAAAAATTGTGTGATTTCCTTCATAACTTTTAAACCATATTCAATATAAAACACAAAAAAACCATATATATATATATATATATATATATATATATATATATATATATAAATGAAACAAAATTTAACATGCAACACCCATTTGCCATAATAACTTGCCACAAACATTTCTAACCAAACCTAATAGAAACTACCATACCTACGTGCCATCAATATTTTTAAGCCGACCAATTAGAAACCATAACTATTCCAAACATCTAATAACCCAAAATAAATATGAAAATAAGAAAAACCATGTAACATATGTCTATTTTACTATATTTTCTTAACAAAACCCATAACTTCACCAAGCATCATATAATACTAAAACTAAAACTTGTCTATGCTTAACAAAATCATAGAATCAAATGAACCATTACATTTATGTGAATCATTTTCAAATAGATAAATAATATGCAGTCAAAATCTATGTATATTTTCCAAATAAAGCTTATTACTCAAACATTTTATGCTTGAATATTTGATTTAATTAATTATAATATTCTAATAGCTTTTACCATTATCTAGTATGATAATGCTAAGAAAAATCACTCAATGTATGACATCATGATCGTAATTATCTTTTGCCAATCAATCCATGCACTAAACCTTGAATTATTTTGATAAATTTTACCACTAGCATTGTATTTACATGATCAAACATATTGTTCGTCTATCAATTTTGTGCATACTAAATATTTTTATTGAATCCACTTAATGCTTTTGAAACCACTTATAATGCAAAGTAACAATTTCATTAAATGTAGTGGTCATAATAAACATTTGACATAATAATGAATATTAAAAGGAAATAACAAATTAATACCCCCATACCAATAGTTTTACATGTCATGATGTAAGTCATCAATATGATAGAATCACTTAAAACACTTGGTTTTAGAAAATAAAATAAGAGGTGTCAAAAATATGCACAACACTTGAGACCTTGATATTTATTTTTAGAAATGAAATGAGATAGAAGAAGTTAAAAAAATGCCTATTTAAGGATGAAACACTTGAGAGTGTCATCTAGATTAATCATTTCTTAGGAATATAGACATGAAGCCCATTCAAAAATAAATTTTTTTTGAAGGATGAAGTTTTCAATTAGTGTGACACAAATAAAATGATAAATTAGAGAGATAATTTCTGACTAGATATAAAATCAAATGTAAAAGCCTTAAATAAAAATTCTAAAAAATGGAATTCATTAAACACATTGATAACCAACTCAATCTAATTCATAAATAAAAATCTAAATTATGTCATGTAGCACCTTACTATTATCGTATACTTATAGAAATATAGCAGTCTCCATGTACTTTCCTTTATTCTGATAAATAACTTCTTGATGTAACTAAAATTTATCAATTAAAAGAAAACAATAACATTAAAAACTACAAGCCAAGTGGAAAACAAAAGGAAACAAACAAAACCAAAATAAATAATTAAATAATAGAGCTATTGATGAAATAATATCAAATAATGTCCATTGATTGAATAGTGCATAGAATTTTCATTCATATCTTGTAAGCAAAACACATTTTTCCTAAGTATAGCATCAATATTATATGGTCCCAACCAAAGTGAATCAAACTTGTGATTATTACTTGGATCTTCATGTGCTTTATCTCAATAAATAAAAGGATCACTAACATTAAATGTTTTACTAAAAACTTTTTTATCAAAAAAATATTCAAACTTATTTTATCTTCTTCCAACTTTTATAAAATAATAATCTTAATTTCATATAATTCTATTAAATGTTTAAGTCTCTGTTCAATTAAATTTGTGTGTTTTGATAAATATTGTAAAGCAGTATGAGAAAATGAGATTTACAGCTCTATTTGTAATGTAGCTTGAAAACCATAAGTTAGAATGAAAGGAGAATATCCTATAACTAATTTAACAATGGTTTAATCAGCCCATAATACCTCAAATATCTTAAGATGCCAATTTATTTTATTCTCATAAATTATTTTCTTCAAAATAGAAATTAGATTTTTATTCATAGACTCACCCTGTCCATTCCCTTTAGGGTAATATGTATAAGAATGACTAAAAATAATATAATTACTTCCTAAAAATTGTAATTGTTCATTTAAAGAAATTCAGGGCCATTATTTGAAGTAATCCCATAAATCACATCAGATATAGAAAAAATATCGTTATAACAGAATGAAATGACTTTAGATGTAATTGAACTTTTTAAATCTTTTATTTCAGGCCATTTTATAAAATAATCAATCACAATTAGTATATAGTTATGGCTAGTAGAAGAATGAGGATGAATGTCTGAGGTAAAATAAATTCCCCATTTAGTAAATGATTTTTCAGGAATTATAAAATTTATTGGATTATTGGTAATCTATCCCTACCAGTAAATAATTTACAAGGCATGCAAAATATAACAATTTGTAACCATCTTAAAATAATGTGTTCCAATAATAACTTGTATATAAAATATTATAATTTGTAGTTTTTTTAGAATAATTACCACTAGAACTATCTTCATGTCATCCCCTAAGAACTTTCTATATTTGATCATGAGTAAGACACCTTAGAAATATGCCATCATTATTTCTATAAAATAAATTTTTTTCTAGAAAGTAGAATTTAAAAGACTACACTCTTAATGACCTCCTTTGTCTTTTATCCAAATAATCAGGGTGAGCCTCATTTTAAAAATAATATACAAGATCATGATACCAATCATTGTTAGCTATCAAATAGTCCCAATCTTTCATTTTATGTCCAAACATAAAAGTTAAAAAAAAATATAGTAACCTTCATAGATTTAACATGAGGTTTTACATTTAAAGAATAATCGATAGATAAAGCAAAACATTAATACTAGAAGAATCATTTTCAACCAAATGATTTTTTAATTCATTCCCTTTAATAGTTTTAGATGTTTCAAATTCAAGGTCAAACTCTTGAATTCTTAAAATCCAATTTGATAACCTTACTTGAATAGTGGGTTGTTTTCAAAGATAGGATAAAATAATTAAATTGAATCTTATGACAAATTTATTTCTCATCAAAATATGATAAAATTTAATTAATAAAGAAACCAAATATATGATAAATTTATTGATAAGAGGGTACCTATTTTTTACATCTTTCAAAACTTGGCTCATATATTGAATAGGTTTTTCATCATTATTTTTAACTTGTGTTATCACAACACCTATTAGTTTATTTATTGCATTAATGAAAATAATTAAAGGATTAAATAAATTAGGTTTATAAATAATAGGTGCATTTTTAATGGATTTTTCTCATTGTTAAAAAAAGAATCAACTTATGCATCTCACAAATATGACTAGTTTTTCTTTAACAAACTCTGTAAAGGAATTGAATTCTCAACAAAATATGATATAACATACACTAAGTTTATTTTTCCAAATAAAAATTGAATTCATGATTGATCTTTAGGTGGTTGTAGTTATCTAATCACTTTAACACATTCAATATCTATTGAAATACCTTTTTTAAAAATAACATGTCCTAATATCTTGCCTTCAGTAACACTGAAAACAAATTTCTTAGGATTAATAAAAATATAATATCGTACATATCTTTCAAATACTTAGTGTGTATGATCTAGATGTTTATTTATCTTTTTAGATTGGACTCTGTGGTCATATAGGTATACTTCCATGACAATGAGAATTAAATCATCAAAATCTACATGCATATCTCTTTGAAAGGTTACACCTGTATGCCTGATACCAAAAGGCATTCTATTAAAAGCAAGAATTCCTCTTTAATTTGTGAAGGTTGTATTTTGTCTATCATCTAGATTGATAAATATTTTATTAAAACCAAAAAATCTATCAAGCAAAGACATCATTTTAGATCATTTAACTTGTTGCAAAAACTGGTCAATACTTGGAAGAGGAAAATTATCCTTTACAATAGCCTTTTTTATATATCTAAAGCTTACACAAATTCTAATGTCTTCATTTTTTATGCATAGGTACTAGATTAGTTACCTTTTAAATATATGTTATAGAAAAAAATGACACCACCATCAATCATTTTATCAATATTTATCTTGATGTCATCTTCTAACAAAGGGGTTATCCTTCATATTTTCAACCTAATGGGTTTGATACAAATATTAAAAGAAATTTCATGTCTTATAAAATTAATTTCATACCCTTTTAAATATTTATAGGAATAGGAAAATATATCACTAAATTCCTTAATTTTTTTAATAAATTTTACCTTCTCATCAAGTGTACACTTATTTCCAAAATAAACAACCATTGGTTCCTCTTATGTTTCAAGATTTATTCAAATAGTCTCACCAATAATTATCCTATAAGGTTCTTATATACATGATATTTAAGATATTAATTTAGAGTAAACATGGATTATAAACTTACCAAATCATCTGGTAACTTATTAATATTTAGATGCAAATAGTCTCCACATTTGAGAAAAAATTCATCAATATAAAAATAATTGTGTTTACTAAAATCATCAATATGTTCATCAGAGTAAAAAATACACCATTTTTTTGTTAAGCCATGAATTTTAGGTCAAATGTTCTTTTAAAAATGAAAATTCAACAATAGTTTCTATGTCACTCATGGAATGGTTAGAAGTGTAAACAAAAATTTATCATCTCATATATTGAATTCCATAAGTATACAGTGTTCTTAAAATCTTAAAAAAATTTAAGGACCAAAATTTTGTGTATATCGATGAAGATGAGTTTGGTTTATTGTATATACTTCCCTTATCTATCTGATAACTAATTCAAAATACCTAAATACCTCTAATTTTTTAACATTAATTTATATATCCTTTTATAAACTAATACATAAGGCTTAAAATTATATTTCATTATTATTAGTATTGAAAGATAATTTATAATCATTATGAAAAACTGTCCCTATGAGAGAAATAAGATAATTTCTTACACCACTACCATCTCATGAACATGCACCATCAAAATATAAGGTCCATAAATCTCTCTTAAAAGGCATTTTATCATTGTTATTTGGCTTCATCAAGATTTAGTAACTCATATGTAACAATTCCCATTTCAACATAAGCAACAATAGGAGGCATAGAGTCAACATGATTGCTAAACCAGTCTTCTCTTTGAATAAAATCAATTTCATTTCCAATTATAACCTAAGTAGTGTATTTTCCAAAAAATGCCTCTACCCAAAAGAATTGCATCATTTATAGGGATATATAGGATTTGGACATTATTAATACATCTTATCCTTTCATTTTGTGCAGCATTGATCACAAGATCATAAAACATACCACATATTTTTAGTTGGCATGAATCAAAGCTTGTGAACTTCATATTATCCATTTCATAAGATATAAATAATTTATTTGTGATAAATTTTAGAATAATATTATTTGATGCACCTGTATCTAAAATTTAATTATGTATGACTTTATCAATAATTTTGATAGATATATACAAAGGTGGCATGTAATTTGTAGTTGGATTATATATATATATAATAAAAAAATGATGACTGGCCTTCATTATTTTCTTTTTCTTCCTGAAATCTTAAAACATCTTTAGAATTTGGATTTTTAATAGCCTCATCGATTTTGTCTAGTTCTCCTAACAAACTAGCAGCCTACAATAATGAAAATCATGTTTTTATAGTGGATAAATCATCAATGATATTATAAGTCCCTACATATAGATGATATAGATGCATATAATTTTAAAGATTATAAGGAGCATATTAAAGGTTAATAAACCTCTAAATAATGTATCATTATGTTCATAATTCATTACATCATTATCTGAAGCATTATTCTCTATATTATTAACTTTATCCTAATTTTGAAAAGAATTTTGATTATTTTTTCATTGTATTAAAATTAGAATAATATTTGTGTCTATTATTAACAACATAATATTTCATCCAAAGATTCATTGATCCCACACATGTTTATATTGTTATCTAAATAAATTGAGATACTTTCATTTCCTTGAATATATATTTTGAATTTTTGAACAAATACACACATATTTGGATCATGATCTAATTCACAAACATTACAATAAAATCCTTTTATTAATTTTTTTTGAGGAATTGATGACTCTACTAATGAAGATGATTTATCATTTATTTTTGCTTTACAAAAACCAACTCATTACTAATATTATGAATGTCTTTTAAAAATTTTGTATTGTCTAAACTACACATGTTATAGTTCTATCATTGAAACCAACTCATTATAATTTATTTTCATATTCTATATATAAATTTATAGTTTCATCGTGATCCATAATATCTATATCCTTTATATACATATTACACTTTAAATGTAAAGCATTACAAAAATATAATCTTTACAACTTTTTTAATGCTATAATGTCACGTGGAATTTTCTTGTACAATCTAGTAAATCTACTAATAAATCCATTAATGGTTTCACCTTGATTAATTAAAATATTAACCAGTTCATTGAATAAATCTAAATCCTTTTTTGGTTTACCAAAACACAATTATAACCAATCTTAAATATATTTCCAAGTGTGGATAAAACTTATCGTAAAACTAATAAATGCTTGATATACTTTACTTTTCAAAGTCTACAAAAAAAATAAATAGAAAATTTCTCATTAAAAATATGAAGGGTAGAAAAAAATAATTTGAAGGAAAGTAAATGATCTTCCCATGAATCACCAGGGCTTCAAGAAAATTTAGGGAAGTTAAGTCCTTTTAATGAAGGTAACTTACCAGGATGAACACTAACATTGATTAGATTTTCATGAATCCAAGGATTGGCTAGGGGGTGATCAATGTCTTTATATGAATCACTTTCATCATCCATTACTTGTAATTAATTTATATTATTTTGAAGACCTATAATTTGATCTCTAACTCTTTTTCACTATGCTTTCTCTTCTTCCATTTGAAAATTTAAATTTAATAACTTGATCAGGTTGATTTATATTATGATCAGCAGAAGCAATAAAATATTTAGGATGAAATAATTCTAAAATAAAAAGAATTATAGCCCAATGATTAACATTCAAAATATCTTTAGTCTCAATTCTAATTTTATGATTATTTTTTGAATATGATTTTTAGTTTCACGTGTGATATTTGTGTGAATGTCAATAATTCTTGCATCTTCCAATTCTTCATTAATTACTTAAATTTTATGATGTAAATCATAAGGCTTATTATATCAAGTAAAATGAGTCAGTCTAGAATTGTTGCCAATATAATATTAAAGAATATCAATTAAGGATAGAATAAGAGGGTATGGTCCTCCAATGGTCATAAAAAACTAAAAAAAATAAGACTTCTACAAAGGATTTTCAAGTGGAGTCACCAAATTTGTTGATGATAAAAATTTTGACATCCCCTTCATCTATCATGAAGGTTAAGTTGGAATCATATCAGTCTAATAGTTAAGATTTTAACATGTTACAAAGGATCTAAAATATGCACAAATAGGTTTAAAATATTCTATAAAATATGGGGTACATCAAACACTAATCAATACCTCATTATAAATTTAGAAATCATATATTCTTTGTAAGTATGATGAAGGAAATAAATGTGAATATATAATCTAACCTGTCTAATATAAAATATCTATGAACAAGATAATATCTTGAAGGAAATATTTGTATTCCTTATAAATATTTATATTTTATTCAAATGCTTTAGAATCTTCATGTTTACTCATAAAAGATTTAAAAAAGAAATAAATAGACCTAAAAGATAAGAATAATATATTACAATGAATGCCAAATGAATGAAATTGAGATAAAATATAACATAATCACACAAGACACTAAATCTAAAGAAAAAAACAACATATAACTAAATCAAAAATTAAATACTAACCTAAAACTAAGACTTAAAATTAAATCTAATCTACAGATAAACTGAATAAAAGATTTAATGATCTAATAAAACATAATTTAATATAATGTGAAAATAAACTATAACAAAAATCTAAATCTATTCTAATAATTAAAATAATCCTAAAAAAATCAAGAAAATGAATGAATAACTTAGAGATTAAAACTTTAATATTTAAAACTATAATATCTAAACTATCAAATAAAATCTAACTACTTAAGAAAAAGACTAAGAATTTTAAGAAGACACAATAATATATATTAGCTAAAGTCTAAAAAACCTAAGAATAACTAACTAATCTAAATTAAAAATAATTACTTAAACTAACCAACAAATAAAACAAAATAAGTAAAATAAGATAAATTAAATAAAAAATAAATAGATTGCGAGTCTTCAGAAAAGAGTCATCTTATCAAATATAAAGTAAATTTATTGAGAAAAAATATTTTTAGTAAATAAATACTTAATATAAAAACCAATTCAATTTTAATATATCAACAAAATATCACATATGATAAAGTATTTATCAATATTGAAGCAAAGTAGTTTGGATTTTTCTCATATGACTACAAATCTATGATAATTAAGCATATTACTTAACCATCAAAGAATGTGTTCTTGGTTTATCTATGTAATGCTACTCCTTTTAATATGTCATTTTTATCTTATTTTGTAATATTTTCCTCAATAGATGGTTGAGAGACAAGTTATAAAATAAGTCTTAAAATCAAAATTAAATATTAATAGATCAAAGGGCACAAAATATAAATGGTTGGGTGATCTTAGACATCAAAACAATCTAAGTAAACATTTTATGCTAAAACATTTAAAACAACATAAGTGATTTAAATGAAAATTAAATACATCTAACACTAAATCATACACATTATCAATGAAGATCATGTGATTCACACCAAAATATATATAGTCTAAATTTTTTAACTACTCTCAAATACCATAATAAAGTTTTCAATATTATTTATCATATAAAGTATTTTAAAGTATCAAAAGAATAAAACTAAAGATCACTCAACATTTTACTCTTCCTCAGAATCTTATAGCATCTCAATCAATAAATATCCCATATTAGTTAGATACTCTATATAATTCATTGTTGTAGAAGGAAAATTTACCACCTTCACACCATCTTTATTATCATCAACATCAAATTCCATCTTGAATTTTTAACCATCTTAGTGATAGTTGGTGAGGTTGAGGGACTTATCTCCCACCTCTTATGGTTGAGAGGTAATGACCTTTATCCTTCAAGTAAATGTTAAGGAAAATCTATGAGATTAAATCTTATACAAGTTTTAACTAGATTAATAGGCTCAAGAGATGGAATTTTACAATTGAGAGGTACTAAGGATCGAGAATACAATTTGACATTATATTGTAAGTCATTTTTAGACAAAGGTTGATGGTACTGTGTAGAATGGTGGGAAATTTAATTATTCTCAGACTATAGGGTAGTTTGTATATGTTGAGTTGAGCCACTTAGATTTACACATCTAAGAGGATGATTTATCCAATTATGCCTTCTCAATCCTTAATTTTGTCAAGTGTTTTTGAGATTGAATGTCAAACTATCAATAACATTATAAAATGTGGGATTTGAGTCAAAAAAATGAATTGATATATGGGTTCCTCTATTTAAACTTCTAGGGAAATTCCTACCAGGCCTCTTACCCCTAAAATATTTTCCTCTAGGAGAAAAACTATGAGAAGATAAATCTTCCCTATCCTAACTCTTATCACTCCTCCATATATTACCACTAGAGTTATTAGAATGAGAAGGTGTCTAATATGCCATCTTCTAAAATATAAAACAAATCAAAAGCCTTGGTTACTCACCATGAAACTATTTTATAATATATGCCAAATCCATATAAATATTAAAATTTGAAAATCAGCACATTAACATTATTCTGATAAAGGACAAAAAAATTTCCTTCACAAATTCAAAATAAAACAAATTCTACTCAAAATCGACAAATTTTCCATTAGAAAAGGATATCTGACAAATATTAGCTATTGGTATGATACAAATATTCATATTTTTATGTCTTTAAATTGACTATGAATATCTAATTGATCTAAAATCATTACATTATCAAACTAAAAAATGCAAACTCTACATATCTAATTTATAATAATATAACCATGCTAAATTATAGATTTTCCTCAACCCAAAAATTTTCATAGTGTGAAAACCTATATATTTCAATTAAATCATATTTTCATATTATAAATTAATCCTCTTATGAAACAATAATATTTTCTTTATCAAATCTTGCATGTAAGAAAATAAAAACAATCATCTAAAAATTTCCATGTGCTTTCCTTCATAACTTTTTAACCATCTTCAACTTAAAACACAAAAAAATAAAACTTATATCTAAAAACCCAAAAATTTATGAAATAAAATTTAACATGCAACACCCATTTTCCATATCAACTTGTCGTAAGCATTTCCAACCAAACTACATATAAATGACCTTATATACTTTCCATTAATATTTATAAACCAACCAATCATAAACCATAACTTTCCCAAATGTTAGATAACCCAAAAAAAATCTTAAAACAAGAATAAACATGAAATTTCTATCTATTTTACCATATTTTCCAAGCAAAACCCACAACTTCATTAAAAATTAGATAATCCCAAAACTAAAACTCATTTATGCTTGACAAGCTCATAGAATCAAATAAATCATTACATGTATATGAATCATATTCAAAGAGATAAGCAATACACAATCACAATCTATGTTTATTTTCCAAATAAAAACTATAACCCAAACATTAAATGATCAAAAAAATAAAAATTCACTATAGACCTTATATATCTGTTCAACAAATAATTTTAAATCATCATTTATCAAGTAAAAACATATAGTGAATGTGATAAATTCAAAAACTTTACCCTATCTGCAAGTTCTCAAACTTTCTAGATTTTCTCTTTGCTTAGAAAAGGATGGTTAGAGGCATAAAAATGAGATTTTGTATAGATTATGATCCTCCATAACTATCTACACCATGTTTTCCCATTGCATTTGCTACTAAATCTATCAATACCTTACTCCTAAATTTGTCTAACTCCTTTGAAAACACAACTACTTGGATCATGACTAATGTTTCCACCAAAATAGTTACTAATAATCATGTACATCAGGCTTAAATGCCATAAAATCTATAGGCCAAACCCAATCTCCAACATAATTTCATATCTCCAAGCATTAAATCCAAAAAAATGCTAGCTAGCATGGTTTCAATCCATTGCTTCAAACTCTATGTAAATCAAACACCTAGGTCACTATTAGGTTCCATTTTTTCCTCCGTTATTTCCACCTAGGTCTACTAACATTTCACCCTTAAGCCTTTAGTTTAAATCCACTAACATTCAACCCTTTTAGATTCAAAAATACTTAGTTTTAAATAATACAAATTTAAACCAAATAATCAATAGTCATATTTAAGTTTAAACCAAATAACCATGGTTATATATTTGATTTAACAAAATAAAATATCCTAACAACTTATAACATTATCTAGTGTGAATAATGCTAGAAAAAATAATTTAACATATGGCATCATGATTGTAATTAACTTTTATTAATCAAGCCATGCATCGAATCATGAATGGTTTGAAAATTATGATCATTAGCATTGCATTCATAGGATCAAACAAATTATTCTAATATCAATTATGTACATATTTAATATTTTCATTGAATTCACTTAAAGATTTTGAAACCACTTATAATGATGACTAATAATTTCAATAAATATAGTAGTCATAATAAATAGTTTACATAATAATGAGTATTTAAATTAAATAATTAATTAAGACCCAAATACCAGTAGTTTTATATGTCACGATGTAAGTCATCAATATGAAAGAATCACTCAAAACTCTTGGTTTTAAAAAATAAAAAGATTGGATGTCAAAAATAGGCACAACACTAGTGACCTTGATAGTTATTTTTAGAAATGAAATGATGTAGCAAAAATAAAAATTTCTTATTTAAAGATGAAACACTTGAGAGTATGATGCTAGTTAATCATTTTTCAGGAAGTTAGATGGGAACCTCTTTAATAATAAAGTTATTATAAGGGATGAAGTTTTCAGTTAGTGTGGCATGAATAAAAGGATATATTAGACATGGAATTTTGTGTTGTATATACAATAAAATGTAAAATCATTAAACACAAATTTTGAAAATAAGTAATGAATTAAATACATGAATAACTAGCTCAATTTAATTTATACAAAAAACCATGTAAATTCTATCATGTAACATCTTACTATAATTGTATACTTAAAAAAATATAGTAGTATCCATGTACTTTCCTTCATTCTAATTAATAACTTGTTGATGTAATCGATATTGATCCATTCAAATATAATAATAATAATAAATAAATACAAACTAAAAGGAAACAAATAAAACCAAAATAAACAAAAAATGAATAGAGTTTTTGATGAAATAATTTCAAATGATGTCAATTGACTAAATATCACAGCCAGTTTCTTTCCATATATTGTAAATGAAAATAATTTTTCCAAAGTATAACAATAATCTTATATGGTCCCAACCAAAGCAAATCAAACTTATGATCCTTATCTGAATCTTTATGGGCTTTTATCCCAATAATGAATGAGATCAACAACCTTAGATGTTGTAATATAAACTTTTTTATCAAAAAAATTCTTCAACTTTATTTTAGATTCTTCAAACTTTTGTAAAGCAGTAATCTTACTTTTATCTAATCTTATTAAATCACTAATTCTTTGGTCAATTTAATTTGTATCTTTTGATAAAATATTGTAAATCAGTATGAGTAGATGAGATTTAAATCTCTATTGGTAAGGTAGATTCAAAACCATAAGTTAGCATGAAAGGTGAATATAATATAGCTACTTTAAAAATGGTCCAATCATCCCATAGTTCCTCAAATTTTTTGAGATTCCAACTTATTTTAGTCTAATAAATTATTTTGTGTATAATAAAAATCATATTTTTATTCATAGACTCAGCTTATCCATTCCATGGAGGGTAATACTTAGAATAATTACTAGAAATAATATAATATATTCCTAGAAACTATAAATATTTATTTTAAACAAATATAGGACCATTATCTAAAATTATCTCATAAGGCACACCAAATCTAGAATAAATCTGACTTTCAGGGAATAAAATAACTTTAGATGTAATTGAAATTTTTTAATCTTTTACTTCAGGCCATTTTTTTAAATAATTAGTTGCATTTAGTATATAGAATGAAAGCATCATATAATCTTGAAACTAAAACTCATCTATGATTAATTAACTCATATAATAAAATAAATCATTACATGCATGTGAATGAGTTTCATATGGTTAAAGAATACATAATCAAAATCTATGTTTATTTTCAATAAAAAAATTTATAACCTAAATACTGCATGTTGAAACAAATAAAAACTCACTAAAAACCTTATCTATACATTTATCAAATAATTTTGAATTGCCATATATCAATATAAATCATATCCTGACTATGATAAATTCCAAAACCCTACTTAGTCTATAAGTTCCCAAACTTTCCAAGTTTTGTCTTTACTTCCAGGATGTGGATTCCATAGAAATTTTGTCTAGATTTTGGTTAGAGATTCAAAAATGAAATTTTTTATAGTTTATTTTCATCCATAACTATCTAATCCATGTGTTCTCATTGCATTGCTTGTCAAATCTATAAGTACCTTAACATCAACTTTTTCTAACAACTTTGGAAACTCAACTAATTTGATCATGACTAATGTTACCACAAAAATTATTACTAAAATTCTACAAATGATGCATATAAATCATACTTAAATTCCATAAAATCCATCGACTAAACCAAATCTCTAATGTAATCATCGTATCTCAAAGCATTAAATCCACAAAACTGCCATCTATCATGATTTCAATGGATTACTTCAAATTACAAGTAAATGAAACACTTAGGTGACTCTTATGTTCCATTTTTTCCACCCCTTATCCTTCATTACCATTTCCACCTAGGTCTACTAACATTTTAACCATAGGCCTTTATTTTCAATAAAATAACATTTCACCCTTTTAGTTTAAAAAACACATAGGTTTAAATAATGCAAATTTAAACCAAATAATCAATAGTCATATTAAATTTAAATTAAATAACCATAGTTATATATTTGACTTAATAAATTACAATATTATAAAAACTTATAACATTATCTAGTATGAATAATGCCAAAAAATTCATTCAATATATGACATAATGATCAAAATTAACTTTTATCAATTGAACCATGCATTGAATCATGAATGATTTTAAAAATTATAACCACTGTCATTATAGTCAAAGGATTAAATAAACTATTATTATTCCAATTATATACATGATAAATATTTTCATTGGATCCATTTAATTCTTTTGAAATAACTTAAAATGTAGAGTATTAATTTTATTAAATGCAGTAGTCGTAATAAACATTTGACATAATAATGAATATTCAAATGAAGTAATGAATTATGGCCCTGATACCAGTAGTTTTAGGTTTCATGACGTAATTCATCAATATGACAAAATCACTTAAAACACTTGGTTTTATAAAATAAAAATATGGAGTGTCAAAAATAGACAAAACACTAGTAACCTTGCTAGTTATTTTAAGAAAAGAAATGAGGTAGAAATAATAGAACATTTGCCTATTTAAAGATGAAACACTTGAGAGTGTGATCCAGGTTAATTATTTTTGAGGGAGGTAGACATGTTAATAATAAATTTATGTTAATGGATGCAGTGTTTGATTAGCATGTCATGAAGAAAAAGATATATTAAATAGGGAATTTTGGGTTGATATACAATCAAATGCAAAAGCCTTTAACACAAATTATGAAATTATGTAATAGTTTAAACACATTAATAACCATCTAAATTTAATTTATAAATATAAATATGAATTATGTCATGTAACGTCTTACCATCATTGTATACTTATAAATATATAATAGTCTCTATGTACTTTCCTTCATTCTAAGGATTAAATTGTTGATGTAACTGAAATTGATCCATTCAAATAAAACAATAAGAAAAAATTATAATAAAAAAAGAAAACAAAATGAAACAAGTATAGCCATAACAAATAAACAAAGAATAGATCTACTAATGAATCAATTTCAAATGATGTCCATTAACTCAATATTATATCAATGTCTTTTTCATATCTTTTAAATGAAAAGCATTTTCCCCAAGTATAGAAGAAATTTTCTATGGTCCCAACCAAAGTGAATCAAACTTATGATTCTTAACTTGATCTTTATTGGCTTTATTTCAATAAAGAATAAGATATCCAAGCTTAAATGTTTTACTTAAAACCTTTTTATCAAAAAAATTATTCAACTTTATTTTATCTTTTTTAAACTTTTGTAAAGTAGTAGTCTTACTTTCATCTAATGCTATTAAATCACTAACTCTTTATTCAATTAAATTTGTGTCTTTTGATAAATATTGTAAAGTAGTATGATCATATGATATTGAAGCTCTATTGGTAATATATATATTTAAAACCATAAGTTAGCATGAAATAAAAATATCATGTATCTACTTTAATAATATTACAATTAGATCAAATGCCTCAAATATCTTAGGATGCCAATTTATTTTATTCTCACAAACTATTTCTTCATAATGAAAATCAAATTTTTATTTGTCGACTTAACCTATCCATTCCCTTGAGAGTAATAATTATAAGAATGATTAGAAATAATAGAATAACTTCATAGAAATTATAAATACTCATTTGAAACATATTTATGACTATTATCTAAAACAATCTCATAATTCACACCAAATCTAGAAAAAAACTATTTTTTAAGTAATGAAGTAACTTCACAAGTGCAAAGACCAAGCATGCAAGCTCCTTGATCAAGTCAACATGGTGAATAGAAATTTGTTGTCTAATATGTATATAACCAGGTATCAACATGGCATTAGCCACAAACACTATCAATTTTTGGAAGTAAATAATAAAATTAATGCTTCAACTTCTAGTTCATCACAAGCTATGAATTCAATTCCTCTAGCAACCTCCACCTCCATGCAAACACCTATTCATCCTTGAGTTTAAGGATAATTTTATATGTACATATGTAGATAATAGTTATATTTGTACTCATAATTTAATTACACTTAGATCATAAATCTAATGTTTCCTAAACTATTTGTAAGCATGCACATATTGCATTACATTATACAGATAAACTAATCTTGACATAGTTTTAATTAGGTATGAACATGCACACATTCAATTTTCATGATAAAATTAGTACTTAGCATCTAATACATAATGTAACCCTAAGTTCACATTCAATTGGAGGATTTGGCATCCCCTCCCAAAGCCAATATATTCAGGTAAATATACATTCCAAAGGGTTGGAAGTCTAATTAGTACAAGAATAAATGAGTTTTCATTTCCATGCAACTGTTTTGGTGTTCTTTCCTTCCATTTTTGTGTTATTGAGGTTTTAATTTCTTGGTTTTGTTAATACATTAACTTCAATTGTGCAAAAGTTATATATAATTTTGATTATTTTCACAATGTATTTCAATCTCAGATACATAAAATCTATTGAAAATTACTATATTTTATTGATTATTAAGCAATTAGTTCAAATTTTGTTAATATTATTCATGTACAAGAGTGTTTTCTTTTTGTTATAGTTTTTTATGTTTATGAAACAACTACTTTAGACACCTTTCTATTCAAATATATAATCTTATAGTTAATTTTGTATAATAGCAACTCTAAAGGGAACAACCTTCAGTTGAGACCATCAATTTTACTAAGCCATTTCCTCAATATTTCATATTTATGTTTGCTTATTAGTGTGAAATAGATTAAATAAACAAGCATTAGTTTCGGAAACACATGCCCACCTAGAAAACACCCTAGGAAGTGACCTCTTGAGATAATATAACCTTATTTTCTACTCTACCCTTCCATCCTTCTAAATTTTGTTTTGTTAAGACCTACCCACTCTATATTATATATCACATAATCCATCTTGATCACTTAGATTTTATTTATTTACTAGGATTCCTTTCACTACAAGTAAACTTGGTTAACAACCTGCATGCTCTATATTTTATTTCAGTACAAGGTTGTCTAATGCATACATGTAACTCATGCCCTGGAGTGGAGTTTACCTTTATTAATATCCAACAATTTAAAAGGCCACCTCATATAAATTTTAGAATGTGTAGAAGACCCACATCAATAAATAATTAAATAAATATTCTAAGTAAGATAATTATCCATTACCTTCGTTAGATGAAGTCGTCCATATAGTGAGTGGTTCATGAATGATGTCCTTCTTAGATGGATTTTTAGGATACAACTAGGTGATGGTAGAATCAAAAGACAAAATTAAGACAAAATTCACCATGAACTTTGGTACTTATGAATATAAGAGGATTTCCTTTCACCTAATTAACATAGGTGCCACTTTTCAGTGAGCTATGAACCATGCCTTCAAACGGATGAGAGGTAAATGTATAATTATTTAAATGGATGACCTCATAGTTTTTTCAAAATAAAAATTGATAATATATGTCACCTAAAATCAATCTTCAAAATATGTAGAAGGTTTGGTATTTCAATAAACCCCAAAAAGTGCATATTTAGTGTCACACAAGGAAATTTCTTAGGTCACATCATCACCAAATAAGAAATTATGATTGACATAGATATAATTAAAAGGATTTATAAAATTATTTTTCCAAATAGAAAAAAAGACCTCAATTTTTTATTTTGGAAGATAAAATTCCTAAGAAAGATTATATTAGGATTTGTAGAAATCATTAGATCTCTGAATTCAAATGCTCAATCATGATGCTAAAGTTTAATGGACATCATAGGCTTAAAACTATTTTTAAGGGATTAAATATGTAATATATCAAGTCCATGTGTTGATAAGTCTAGACTTCATCAAATACTTATTTTTGTATTCATTCACCTCAGAACATACTATTGCCATCATGCTCACCCAAAAGAAAGAGGAAAGTGGGCATCATGTCACATTCATGAGTAAAAACTTTAAATAATAATAACTTAGGTATTCCATGAGAGACAAGAAAATAATTTCCCTTGTTAAAGTTGTAATGAACTTTTAACATTAGATCTTGAGAAACAAGACCATCACCATTATATTGGATCCTATTGCTAAGCTCACTTTAGCACAAAAATAATTGGGAGAACATTTATAGGAGTTTGACATAGAAATCAAGCCTACCAGGATTATTAAAGTTAAAGCATCATTTATCTCATGATTGATCCTGACCCACACATCACCTTTGAAGAGTTTTGTGAAAATAAATTATCTAAAAGAGACTAGTATAATGACATTATTCAATACTTTCTCACATGTACCTACTCTCCATAGATCAAAAGAGAATAGAGGAGAGATTTAAGACTCAAAGTGTCTCACTACATGATAATAAAAATAATATTATATATAAATAATTATTAAGGCATCTACATGAGATGTGTATCATGAGAGGAAGATAAATAAATTTTAGAAAATATGAACCAACAGATAGGTAGTGGTCATCCCTCTAGAAACACCATAGCCCATAAAATCCTTAGAATGGGTTATTAGTGACCAAAAGAATTCAATTTCATGCTTGTTCATGTCATATCATGCCATGAATGTTATGCCATAGTGAAAATAGAAGTACATGTTTAAATTCCTCTATAGTTATTAATTGAAGGAAGACCATTCACTCAATGGGGCTTGGACTTCATTGCGGTCATCAATTGTAATTATTTAGCTCACCATATGTTTGTACTCACTGATATAGATTATTTCACATGATGGACTAAATTTGTAGCTAAATAACATTCAAGAACACAAGATGTGATCAACTTTCTAGAAGAAAATAACATAACTAGATTTTTTACTCCCACCTCTCTAATTTATGATAGTTGTCTACCATTCCAATTAATTGAATTTATTGAATGGGACCATGATAATAAAATCACAATTAGGTCATATCCTAACCATTACCCATAAGAAAATGGATTGGCTAAATCAAAAAATAAGAACCTAAATGATGCCATAAAAAAGTCTAAAATAAAGAAACATAGAGGTTGGCAGAATATACTGAAGTATGCATTATGGGTTGATCGAATAATATACTAGAAATCACTAAAGGCCTCACCTTACTTATTGGGCTATTGTAGAAAACATGTTTTCCCAATCACATTTAAATTAAAAACATATTAGTTTATATGGGAGTACATATAACCAACTAAGAATGTGAAGTCTTTATTTTTGTACATAATAGAAATGGAAGAATCAAGGACTAAAGCCTTACATAATTTTATTAAACATATGAATGTAATGAAATTATGGCTTAATGAAAGAGAAAAATTCAAAGCATTTAGAATATTTGATAATTTGACCTGGTACTTTTATGGTGTAAAAACCATGAAAATAATGGACATCATGATAGGTTTACCCCATGATGGATTGGACCTTATCATATTTCAGAGATCTTGGGTAACAATGTTTTATGTTTTAGGGACCTTCAAGGTAATGAGATGATATATACATTCAATGGAGCATTTTTGAATCATTGATTCATGGTTATACTATTTAGGGATGTCCTTTAAAAAAAATAGATATGGTGGCAAGAGTAGGATTTGAGTATTTACTATTTTATATGAATAGTTTTATGGATTTCATGGATTAGTTTTCTTCTTTCTTAGGTTAGTACTCCTAGTTTTCAGTAGTTTGATTTATATTTTAGCTTTATGAGTTTTAGATTAGACTTTTTAATTTGTCCTATGGAAATATGATTGGCTTACCTTAGAATGATCAAATAAAATATCCAACCTATTGGGACTTATTATAACATGTTTAGATGCTAAAGGATTAGCCTCTATGTAAACACATCGATGAAAGGTACACCAATTTGTTTCCTTTCAAGATTTTTCACCCTTACATTTTAGATATTTATACTTTATGTATATAAAAAGAAAATGAATCATGATCAGGCCAACATTGAGTACTTATATTAGGCATATCAAGTATACTTTCATTACTACATATAAAATTTTAAGTAGTTATTTTACTTTCATTTGAACGAATGCATTCCTCATTTTAATACTTGTTTGAGGAAATAACCACTGATATGGGTATAGTTTGTAGGGATAATATGGTAAACTTATGATTTCATAGATACCTTCACTTCCACCTATTAATTGTGTCTATAATAGAGAGATGTCTGAGAGGTCAATTCCATCTGCAATAATTATCAAGAGGTTAGTTTCTTAGAGTTTTCTTTTGTAGATCAATTAGGCCAATCAATTTCATCCATGTTATGAAGCCATATTATTGAGATCAAACTCATTTTCACCTCTCAAATAATATTTCAAGTACTATTACTCTACTATAATCAAGGAAAATTTTTCCCATAGTCTAACTACACCAACCACTCACCCAATAAACTTCTAGTAAGACAAGTTCTTATTTATTACTATTCACATACTTTTATTCCATTTTGCAATCATCCTAGCCCTTACCCAACTCCTAGAATTAATCTATGAAATCCCATCATTTAAATATTGATCAAACTAATAAATACATAGCCAACCACTGATTGTCAAAACCCAACCACTGATGGTCAGACATAATCGCTAATGGTCACCCCAATCATTGATGATCACCTATGGCACCAAAAATAAGCAACCTATTTTCACCCACCTACACCCAATGAAATCAATTGTTTTGTAATTTTAACTACTCATAGACCCCTTTAAGATTTTTTTAAACTATACCCTAACCCTTTAGTACTATTATTAATTAGTTTATCACTAATTTGATCATTTATAGTCTATTTTATTAGTGAGAATTCTTGTGTTCAATTTTAGTAATATTATTTAATTGATGTAAGTACCTTCTTTCTAGTTTTATCAACTTAACTATTTAAAATGTGTGGATTTATAGCCCCTAATGAATCTCTCACTTTTGGGATCTAGATACTGCTAGGCAATCTACCCAATTGTTTTTCTAATGAATGAGTTTGCTTTGGTTCTTTCTTATCTACACGTCTTCCTCCCAAGCCAAAGAGGAGCTATTCAAAATATTTTGATTCAATGAATACACAACCAAACTCATTTTTCAACATACCCATACTTATTTTCTTGTTTCCACTTTCCTATTAATATGAAAAAAAATCATTGAAACATTCTAGCATACTTGATGGGTCCTAGAGTCTTTACTTTTGTTTTCTTTGTATTTGTATGTTATTCTCTCTATCTATGATCATAATTGAAACTAAAATTTATTTTGGGTTTAAAATCAATTTCATTGATTGTGTTATTTGAACATTAGTTTAGTTTGAATTAAAGCACACTAATCTTATCTTAGCATCACTTTTATTGCACACACTAGCTAGAACACTTTCATCAATCAAACATTACAACAATTTGAGACAATGCTCGACTAGGATTTCATCACCTAGAAGTCACCTTACACATTTTTGATAATCTTACATGGAACTAATTACCAAATGGGTAACCAGCTTAGCTCTCTAGTTTAATATAAACCTTAGATATTAACATATATTGGCTAAGCACTTGACAGCCTTATCATTGTGGGATTGTGAAGTGAAGGGGTAGGTCATAATACCAAGCCACATATTGATTCCTATACAGAATATTTTGATCACCTAAACAACATAAAACTAACCATAAACTACTTCTATAGTACATAATCTACAAGCCAACAAATATGACACAAACTAAGGCATAATCCAAAAGTGAGATTAAAACTAACCTCGAGGCTTAACATACTTCATAGAGTGTTTCTTTATTGCCTTGATAATTTTTTTGTCTTCTTCTTGTTTGAGTGGTGAGTTTGTTCTTATTTTGTTTCCCCTTTTTCTTGTATCAAACTCTTAAATCAACCTCTTTTACCTCCTCATCTATGGATTACATCTCTAAGGTAAAATATTCACCTCATCTATTGGGAATCCATACTTTTCATCAAGTATTTACCTAAGGAAACATGGATTTTAACACTTTTTAGACAACAATATAGTTACACTTTAGTACTATCTGAACACACCCCCTCACCATATCCTAGTTTCACCTCCACCTTAGGATCCTCCTTATGGGATGTCATCCCACATTTTAAAGGGTATCCTTATTGTTGTGATCACCACCCAACCTTTAACCACCTAGTCATCTTCATCTACTAACCCCTTTGACACCACAACTAAAAACCAACCTATCCAGCTAATTTCTACCCTTACACTTTTTGCCCTTACTAATGAATCCTCTACCTTGGTGACAACCTAACAATTAAGCCATCATACTCCACTTATTATTGGATCATCCACCACTAGCACTACCAACCTCCCTTTTGTTAAACCTAACCAATTGGTCAATACCCCTTTACCAAAATTAGTGTTATCTATCCCGTATACTTCACCACCCATTAGCACAAATTTCACTACCTCACCTCTTGTCACTAACCCAACTACCACCCATACCCAATCCATAGGTACTACTTAGTATTTACCCATTTCACCCAATATAGGATACATACTTAACCCAAAAGGGTGTGTACCCACTACCTAATAACCATCATCCACCTACCCTACCCAGCCTCTAGCATCAACATTCCAATATGTGGTAGCCTCTCAACTACCAAACAATTACCAATATGTTTCCAAAACTCAACCATAATTTCAACCTTGTAACCCTTTTGGTACACCACACCAAACTAACTGAATGAAAATGCTCATGGACAAGATGACCAACCTTGAGTCATCCATTTCAGGATATCATAACATTTTATCCTATGATAAGATTTGTAGTGGACATATTCATCATTTTTTCCCCGTTAGACCTTACCCTCCTCAATGGGAGCTTTCAAAATTTACCAAGTTTTAAATCAAGGAAGACCCCCGACAACACCTTAGGGCTTTCAATCATGCATGTTACAAATTACTTATGATGTTTTTGTTCTCCTTCAAACCTTCCCTATGTCTTTATCTAACCCATAACTTCAGTGGTATATTACCCTCACCAATCATTCCATATTTTCATTCACCCAACTAGCACAAGTCTTATTTAATCACTTTTCCATTAACATTTCCAAGATGGTATCTATCATGGACCTTTATTCTATCAGGCAATTCTATGATGAGTCCTTTTTTGAGTTTGTTTCCTGTTGGAGAAGTTTGATAAATCAAGTATCATTCTCCTTCCCCCAACCCAAAATTATAGATATATTATCTTGAGTCTATGCCAAAAATATCTCTTCTATGCTATGTGTCCAAATCTTCATAAATTTTGATGAAGCTTTCATGATTTCACACCAATTAGAGAATTGAGCCATAGATGAGGGTAAATTGAATTTATGAAACAAGAAGTCTACCTTCAAAACCAATGATGCCTCTTCTTCTAAAATAGGAAACCAAGCTAACACTGAGACCAAGAAGAAGGTAACTACCAATGGGTTTGTCCTTAAAACTACCCCACCACCAAATGTCAATCATCAAAAATCTCCCAATCCATCTAACCAAAGATTATAGAACCCAAATCAAAGAAACTAAAAATAATTCACTCCACTTGGAGAATCTTATACCTCAGTTCTAGAAAAGCTACTAAAACCTAACTTTATATAACTTCCACCCATTAAACCTCCCAAGTAGTTTAATTGTTCTCATCTTGCACCTTCTTGGTACAAAGAGAATGACCTTTATGATTTTCATTAGGTAATTGGACACATCTACTGATGTAATGCTTTAAAGAATGTTTTCTAGAGTCTTATCAATAAGGGGGAACTCCTATTGGATAATCCCAATGCCCCTCCAAATTAATCTATTGACATATTTAGGAAACCTTTTCCCAACCATGCCCTTATCAAAGTTGAGGACACACAAGCTAAATATTGTCATGATGCTCACATGGTCAATATGGTCCTTGACACAATTGTCCTTAGGGAGCCTATCATCCAACCTACTCATTCCTCTCCCACTTCACCTATTGAAGTGGTGGAGTCACTTTCCCTTCCTTCAAAGACCCAAACTAAGGAGGTTATTTTTCATTAGATTCATTCATAGAGGCTTTAGAATCACCAAACATCCCTTTGCATATCCTACCTAAATAAATAACCATTCGTAAGCCACCATCTACCCTAACTGAAAACCAAGCCACAACTATGGACATTGTGACCAAGGGAGCAAATTTTTCACAAACACCCTTCACGGAGTGGCTACCTAGCCCAAACATAACTCCATTACATAAGGAAACCAATGATTATATCAAACCTCTTCCTTAACCCATATGTTTATCTTCAACACCCACTACCCAAGAGGCCATATGCATATACAAACCTTTCTCCAAACTCATTTAAAAGCTAGGTATGGCTAAAAAACTAGACATAGATCAAACCACTTTATGGTAATAGTTAGGGATTCCATACATCAAAAAACTTGAACATTATAAGATGTCTCTAACCAACCAATCCATCATTTCCCCACCACCTCTCAAACTAATCAAAAATTTTATCAACCCCTCACTTTCTCAGTCATCCAACGCAATTACCTCTCTAATGACCACACCACCAACCAAACCTTTCAAAACTCTTAGTGCCTTCCCTACTTAAAGTTTGGTTCACCCATCCTTGAAAGTGTAATTCATCTCACCCAATCCTATTCTCAGTTCTCAACCTACACCAACTAAGGGGATGAAAACATTTAAGGGTCACATGACTAAGAATCTACCTCCCTCTACCTTGCCCTCTATCTTAGGGCCTAACCCTTTCACCTTGATTAAAAATAAACCCCATTTTAACATATGTCACTCACTTCTATTAATTATGCCAAACCACTTATTGTCTAGTACACTAGTCATTCCTATATTACCAATAGTTAGACTATCAAATTTGACCACCCCAACTACCAACATAACCAAACCAAAATTGTCAACTAGAAATACCACCTTACCAAAACCATCTCTCACCAAACCTATTGCTACCTACATGCGCATATTACCAACCCAAACCATGATCCCTAAAACTTTATTAAATGTATATGAATCATATATGATGGTTTTTAAAAAAAAATTATAGTCGTCTTTCCTCACCTTACCACCTATCAAACCTTTCAATCCTCCTAGTTCAAAGCTAGCCTAGTACAATGATCATCAAATCTACTCCTATCTTAAGACAATTGGGCATGACACAAATAATTTCAAATGTCTCTAGGAAATTATCTATAAATTATATGATGATTATGATGTTTTAATAGATAATATTCCACCCATTCCTCCACCAATAAACCCAATAACCATTCACAAACAAATTCCTAATCCTCCGCTCTTACCTCATAGTGATGAATACCCAACCCCCCATCACACCTTGCCCCTTTATCCATACCATTAAGGTGGTAACATAGTCACAAAAAAAGGATAAAGGGAAGGACAAAGTGTCCATTCCATGGACATATACACCAACTCAGCCTAAACCAAACCAGATCCAAACCTCTACATCTGCAATTAAGCCAACATTTACCATCTTAGGCACCTCGAAGGCTAACCACTCTAAATCCATCAAGAGGGTCATTATTAAACAACTTCACTAGAACCTAGATAATATGAGCATATATGATCTCATTTATATCTCACCCCACCATCGACAACCCATGATAAAGGCTATGTAAGCTATTGAGGTTAGATGTAGAGACTCCCAACCTATAGAGGCCTTCATAGGTGCTCTCTAGCTCTCTACCCTTTTTACCTTCAAAGATTTAGAGATACCTTCTATCCACCTTAAATACATATATACCCCTATTTTTAATACAACTCATATCAACCAATCCTACATCAAATAGGTTATGATCAATGGGGGAGCCAGTATCAACATCATCTCTTCCCATGCCTAGGAGAAACTCAAGCTACTAGATAATGTCATTTCTAAAACTTCAACCATATTTAGATATTTTAATAACACTATGACCACTACCTTGGGAACCATCATCCTTCACATTTTTTAGGACCTTGCATACTACCCAAACTCTTTTATGTTTTGAAAGTGAATTTTAGTACAATGTTTTACTAGGGACACCTTGGATCTAGGCCATGGGTTATGTACTTTCCACCCTCCATTATTGTGTCATGTTTGAACATGAAGGGCAAGTTATTACCGTATAATCTAACCAAATCAATTTTATATCATGAAACATAACCTATCAACCTAATGACATTCTCTTACCTCCATCCAATGCACCATAAACATCCATCACCAAGCTATCACCTATGGAAGCTGAAGCCATTACCTTCCCTTCTATAAAATAATCTACCAATTCATCTACTATTTTAGAAAAAATAACCTTCATGAATCCATTTTATCCTACATTCAAACACATTACCATTGGATAATACCATCTCCTTACCCTTGATGCCTTCTAAACTCTGCAGGAATATGGAAAGCTCAACCATCAACTAGGTTATGATCTTAACATTAGAGCCATTATTCCTTTTGGACTTCCAAAATATCAAATCCAATTTATATATGGAGGAATTTACAAAAAACTTAATGTTTCCACCACCCACCCTTAACCTTAACCATTCACCTCTAACTTTTGTTACTTGGACAACCCTAACTTCACAAAACTATACCTTCATAGGTGTGCCTGTAAAGGATTTGGTTTAGGATTATATGAGCATAGACTACATATGTTGACCTCGATTAAGACCCATAAGCCTCATGATAAACAAAACCTTAGCTTTATTCTATGCAATAAGAATAAATCCATGTAACCTACCACTACCATTTTTGAAGAAGAGACCCCTTCTTCATGAACACCCCCTCAACCTGAGTATGAGGATGAGAACATCATCCCACCTAATTTTTTTCATTGACATGGTTACCCTTAGCCCCATGAATTATTAAAATGAAGGGGTACCCATTCATATCCATTTAATCCATCCTAAAATAGTATGAGAAGATTCTCCTACCATTTACACTATTTCGTTCCAGGATGATGATTTTATTCTCACCTACCTTGGTGTACTTGATTATTCCATCCATAAATCTTTACCTCTAGAGACCTTAACCATGTTGAGTGAATGAACTAAATATATTAACATAGGAACTCTTAATAAGCCCCATATTATCAAAATTGGTCAATCACTCACCTCTAATTAACTTTAAGACTTTTCTACCTTCCTCCAAGACTGTAGTATTGCATTCACTTGGTCATATGTTGATATGCCTAGTATTGTCCTAACCATTGCCACCCACAACATCATAACCAGTCATGATGCCAAACCTATCAGATATAAACTCCATCAAATGCATCCTTTCATAGCTTGCCTTGTTAAATAAGATCTCAAACACCTCCTTTCTATCAAATTCATTCAACCCATTGATTATCCTAAGTGGGTTTCAAACATCGTGCCTATCACTAAAGCCATAGGGGGACTAGGTATCTATGTGGACTTTCGTGAACTCAAACTTACCTAAATAAAATATGACTTTCTTATACCTATCATTAACCAAGTTGTTGATCTTACAATAGGCAATAGGATTTTGTCTCTCATGGATGGATTCTCATGTTAAAATCAGATTTTTATTGCCCTTGAAGATCAACACAAAATTGCCTTTATCACCCCATCAGGGACTTTTTATTATATATTCATGCCCTTTAGTCTCAATAAAGTTGGTATAAACTAACAATGTGTTATGACCTATATTTTCCATGAACTTATATATACAATCATCGACGACTATGTGGATGAGCTCCTCAAAAAATCCAAACTTCACAAATACCACTTAACCATTCTCAAAATCATCTTTGAAACGCTTATCCATTACCATGTCTAGCTTAATCCTAAGAAATGTATCTTTGGGGTCTTGTCAATAAAATACTTGGCTTCATCATTTTCTTTATTGGAATCAAAATTGATCCAACCAAAATCAAAGGCATCTACAGGATGCTACTTTTAGCCAATTTTAAGCAACTTCACAGTTTGTAGGGGAAGCTCCAATCCATTTACCACTTCATCTCCTAGATATTAGAATAGTGTTAACCATTCCATTACATCTTTAAAAAGGGAATTTATTTCAAGTGGAAAATTTATTTTTAAAATGCCTTTGATGTACTCAAAGAGTCCCTTCTATCTTCACCTATCCTTACACCTCCTAAAGATGACCAACCTTTCTAACTCTATATCTATTCCAAAAATTATTACATAAGGGTAATGCTTGCCCATCAAGATGAAAAATGAAAAGAGAAATATATCTATTACATTAGCCACAACTTGTTGAGTATAAGACTCAGTACACACATACTAAGAAAATGTGCTTGGCTCTAATCTTCATAGCCACCAAACTTTGTCACTACCTCATTAACCACAAAAAAATTGTCATAACCAATACTGAACCACTCAAATACATGCACTTTAAACCAAACCAAAGCCAATATATATCTAAGTGGCTCATGTTTTTAGCTAAGTTTGACCTTGAGTTCCTTCATCAAAATTCAATTAAGGGGCAAGTCATTATTGACCAATTGGTTGACACACCACTAATAGATAACCAACCTCCTCCTCTTGAATTAATATATGAGTCTATAGTAAGCCTAACTCAAGCATATTTCACCAATTAGGTAACCATTTTTTTATGGTTATAAATGTCAGTGTGGTGGTGGAGTCAGTATCATCCTCATCCCCCTAATTAGTGAACTACTTCCTTTATCTTTTAAACTTGACTTTAAATATAGTAATAATGTGGATGAATATGAAGCCTTAGTAATAGGTATCCAAACTGACTTAGCCTTAGGAGTCGTAATAATCAATATCTTTTGTGACTCCTAACCTGTGGTCAACCAAGTCAATGGCATTTAAAAATGTAATAATGAAATGATGGAACTATATAGATAACTAGTTATAAAACTTCTAGCACCATTCAAACACTACCATATTTAAGCCACCCCATGATCTACCAATGAATTAATTGACACCATGGTTTCTCTTACCTCATATATCCCATCATCACCTTCAAAATCCAAACTTTTAGTCATTATCCACTATGTCACCAAACCTTTTTATACCAAATTAGAAACTCCACCTATCTTTAATATGGAAGAAGTTCTACCTGACCTCTAGTATCAACAAACCTTTGACTACCTTCACCTTGGCATAATTCCCTCTGACCTATCTAAGAATTCCCATTGATAATTTATTTAGATTACCTCTAGTTATACCCTTATGGGAGGAATCCACTAAAAACATGGTTTTGATGGCCTCCTATTCTATTACTTTTATAGTCTTGAAGCCTCTCATGCTATCAAAGAAATGCATACTGGTATCTATAAGGGTCACTTTAGTGGACTTATTGTGGCCAATTCATCCTTTGTCTAGGCTATTATTGGCATACCATTAACTTAGACTACTATTATTATGTGAAAAGGTGTGTTAAGTATCAATAACACACTAATTTACATCATGGACCTAACAATAACCTTCATGTTTTCATGGATTTTTAGCCCTTTTCACAATGGGTTCTCAACATTATTGGTGAAATCAACCCCCACTCTTAAAAATGACACCATTTTATCATTTCCATGATTGAATATTTTACCAAATGGGTATAATATATTACCCTTGTCTTGACAAAATCTGAAAAGATTGTTGAATTTATCATCCATCACATCATCTACTATTTCAATGTTCCCCATAAGATCATCACCAATTATGGTAAATCATTAGTATATGGCCTTCATGACATATTTGGAATTAAACCTAGCTTTTCATCACCTTATCTCCCATAAGCAAATGGACAAGTATAAACCTCTAACAAAAGCCTTAACAATATGCTTAAAAAAATCATCAATGCCTCACATTAGGATTAACACTTACACATCCCTTTCACCTTATGTACATATTGTATTAAGATACAAAATTTTCTCTCATTTTTGGATTTGAGGTGGTATTGCCTCTTGAAATATAAATACCTTCTCTTTCCATATCTTTGCACGACCTTATTTTAGAAGATGACTATCATCAAGAATGTTTAGCCCAACTTGAGCTACTTGATGAGCATCATTTGGACACCCTTTCCCATCTTTGTGTCTATCAAGAATGAATAAAATGTGACTATAATAAACACCTTAAATTCTAAGAATTTAATATTGGAGATCTTATTCTCAAGGAAAATCAACATGCAACTAATATGGATAAAATCAAAAGGGGCAAATTTGATTTCATTTGGCTTGGACCCTACATCATAAACCATAAGTATGGATCAAGAGCTTCTCATTTTTACTCCCTCAAAGGAAAAATAAAACCTAAACCTCTCAATGCTTCAAATATCCATCCCTTATAGTGTTAAAAAGGAATCACAATCATCACTTGTCTAAGCTAATCTCAAACCTTGAATTCATATTCATTTCTCTCTTTTTAGGGGCAATTGACTACAACTGAATCATGTGATTATCCATCAAAATCATAGCCTAATATTAAACTATGGGTACCATAGCTCTATGCATGGCATGATTATCATAATACTTCCCATCTATTTGAGATCGGTTCTTATGGTTGTTGTTACCTATACCCATTTTTCACCTACTAGACTTTTATTTCAACGTAGTCTTACCTTCATAAAGGTAATGACTTCAGCATGTATACGCAAGTCTATGTCAAGAAAAATCAAACAAAATCAAAAGTCAAAAATAAATCATGGGTCATCCTTATCATTCTTAGACTACTCCCTTGAAGGATATTTATTAAAACCTTATCTAAAATTATAAAATAAAAGGTAGACTTCTCCCTTGAAGGAAAACTATCGAAATCATTTAAACTAAGCACATAAACTTAGACCACTCCCTTGAAGGATGGTTTAGTAAATAATTTGTCAAAGATAGAAATATCTTGGAAGCTTCCCACATCAATCAAGTTCCCCAACCCTAAAGTAAAATTAGAATAACAAAGAGTCGTAAGTAAAAACAAAAGAATTTTGAAATATACAATCACTTCTCATAATAGCAAAAATCTTGGAAAGTCACAATCAAATCTCCTCATTAGACTTCCCACATTAATCAATCTAAAATTTATATATGAAAATAGACTTGTTTATACTACCTCTTTGGAAGCCTATAGAAAAGGCATACTAGTCTCACTAATGATTCTATTTTCATCCATTCTCCCTCCACATATCATATGCATAGGACTATGAGCTTACATGACACATTGTGATCAAGATAGCTATTTATCCACCTAATCATGCTAATGTAAAGCATTTAAAAGGCTTGTCTTTGCTAGTCTAATCCAACTTTGGGTTTTGTGTTAGTCCTTACCAATGTAAAGGCATCGTGTTCCTTTTTCTTATCTTTTATTAGTTCATGTAGATATACCTCTCATGATTCTTATCACTTTCCTACACATATAGTTTCTTACCTACTTAGTTCATGTATTTTCATATTTAACTATATTCACATTCTACATCTATGATCATGAACAACAAACATCACGTAAAAAGAGTGAACATTATCAACTATGTCAACAAAAAACACCATTTATCTCTGTATGTGTCAAAAATAATGTAAGCATATCATAATAGACCATAAACATCAACCTATCCATTTACAATTATCACATCATATGAGCCTATAATCATATCATTACACTAATATACACATAAATCAAATCAATGAGCAAGACATCATATCATATACCATTTACAATTCCATCTATATGACCATGAACAAATCCATTACATTATCATATGAAATATATCCATCAATAACACATCCTATCATATCCATAAATAAAATCACGTCATAACTATCTTTCTGGCATCACATGCCTAAGCCACTAACTACAACACTAACATCATAAACCAGATGTTAGGAACCATAATCATAAACATGAGCACCACATGAACCATAAGCATCTATCATATATAACATCAAAAACCATACATCATATAAATCTACTCATCAAAAAATAATACATGTAACAATGTGTCATCTCTCTCAAAAATATATACATATTACTACATCATTTTATAGGTTGATATCAAAATAGTACATCATAATAATGCATCTAAACATAATCATGGGCTTGCACCACTACCATTGGCCCCATCTATGCTTGCACTTGTACCTAGTGGTGGTCCCCCTAGGACCCACACCTAACCTACTATAACAACCCATTGACCTAGAGTGTCTATCGATGGCCCACTAGCCAAAATAGCTCTATACTCTTCATATCTCATGGGTTGAGGAAACTAGTCTATAATCATCACCTTATAGTATATAAAATCCTTTATGGTGGCTAGGTACCATGATAATGACACTATCCCTAGTGGCCCTCATGCTACTACACCTATTCCAACCCTCTATCCCTATAGGTCCCTCTACTACATAGCTATACCTAGGGATGCCTATGTCTAGTCTCTCTCACCTATAATAGTGGAAAACTAAACCTATAGTATGGTGATTTGGCCATGTAGTGTAGACATCTATCCCTACAAAACTTCTATCTAAGTATGGGCCATAGCAAATACTACCCATACCTATCCATCCTGGTTGGCTAGATCTACATCTATAGTCACCATCCCTCTATCATCTCCACCCACATCTATCATTACATAGATCAGTTGTTACCAAGCCATATAACCATTTATGTAGCCTACATCATTTATAGGGTACCTAGTAGAAAGATCCTCAAAACCATCATTCAAAACTATTGGGGTAGGTTGGGGCACTAACAATTGAACCTTTGAGTCCTACCTTTTATACCAAGGATGTCGCCCCAGTACACCTTATAACAAGTCAAACTAGCTCCATACCTAATCGAATAGAATCAACTCAACCTCACCCTCTTAGTGGCCCACTATGCACCTATAACTCTACATAGTGAGGGTCTACCTCCTATAGCTAGGCCAAATTAAAAACTATAGGTATGGTCTCTAAGTGTTGTACCCATCTACTAATGCACCTAGGGCACATCCAAACTAATTGACATAATGTAATCTACCTCCCACCCCTGATACAACATATTCACCTCTCCATCTCATAAAACCAATAGTGAAATCTAGTTATGTGTACCCTCCCCACAAAAATCCCATTAGCCTCAAAATCTAGATGTGCTCATAAGCCTAGAAATGAAGAACTAGTCCCATACTAATACCATATCTCTGATGGTTTTTTAATCCCCACAACTCCCTATAAATCTAAACTAGAAAAATTGGGACCCAACCAAATACCATCCTCCCAAGAAATAACTCTGCCAATATAGCTAATAATACATAAGGAAACCTCTTGATACTCAATTATAAGATCCTAAAGTACGTAACCACAACCATCAATAACATGATCAATATCTTCTCCTCTAAAGTTCTCACATATAACCCTATGTAGCTAAACCCTCCAGAATGCCACCAAACCTAGTTTCTATCATCTCTATATAGATACTCAATATATTCATCACATTCCTCTTCCTCTATCTTCTATATCCCCTCACCATGTAAGTGGGAGTCAAGTGATCCTATGTACATCCTATAGGATAATAGTCATCTCCTTTATTATTAGTAAGAAGGTATTGGTATCAAGACCCATTCCCTCAATGAGTGTTACTATCATCGATGCATCTCTAGGAACATGCTAGTTGTGCCTCATCACTACTAGCCCTACATCCTCCATGTGTGCCCAATCATTTGTGGTCATCCACTTGAGAAGCATAGGAAAGATACATGGCACATGGTCATGCATTTGGATCTACCCTTGAGATTACACCAAACCAAATTCTAGTCTCATTTATTATTAATAAGCTTATCTACCTTACCTTTTTTATACTTGACCTATTCCCCTATCTCTCCTACACACCTATCTCACCCTAGCTACATTACTCCCTAGAAACATAAATTAGCTTATCAACCAATTGACCTTACCTAACCATTAACCAAAACCCTAGCCTTACCCTTAATTTAGCACTAACCTACTTGACCTAACCGTAACCCTTAACACACTTTGAATAACACCTAACCTTAGCAACCTAAACAAACCCCTACCCATTACCCTTACTCAATCCATTTGTAGACACCTAAATCTGGCTATTGATAACATCTAATTAGAATTTTGACCAATTTCCAATCAAAATGTATAATTTGGCCTAAAAACACTAAAACATGATAAATGATGTGAAATTGGCATATTCAAGTGTCTATTTTGGCCAAGGTATCCCTAAATGGGGCAATGAAATTTATGGGCAAGATAACTTTTATTAGATCATTTTGAGTCATAATGCTAATTTTGCACCTAGGTTCTCCAAATTACTATTTCCTATCAAATATCTTGCAACACATGCCTTTATTATTTTATATTAGTAACATCCTAAATGGGATAATGGTTCAAACACATATGACATCACCTTCCAATTCTAATCCATTCAAAATTTGGACCAATAATAAGGCATTATGATCAATTTGAGTAATTTGTGCACAAATTTCTTAATCATGCTTAAGAGATAATTAATCCAAATCAAGGCATAATTAATAATTCCATGCAAAATTTTTGAATAATTTTTTTTAAAAATGAATATTGAATATCCACATCATCAGGTGACCTCATTTCTTGGGAAGACATCCCTAGGCCATAAATTTCATATATATCAGGATGCATGCCTCCCATGCCTCATCAATGGCCTCCATGCCTCTTAATTTACCTTTCTTCCAATTTCATGATGAGGATAATTACATAATTACTTATAAAAATTGAAATAAGCCTTGATGGATGGTTCATGTTGATTCTACACATTCTCAAAAATATATAAATACAGAGGCCATGAACATCATTTCTAGCATATTTTGGTGTAAAGTTATAATGCACAAATATCTTCAGGAAGCCATTGGAACTAGTGTTACCATGCATAAATATCTTCCATAAGCCATTATAACTAGTGTTACCATGCTAAATTGATTCCAAACCAAGCCAAGCCACAATCCAAAGGTGCTAAGGAGAGATGGAGGTAGCCAAGCTTCCATTGTGAAGGACTTCATGAGCACAAGCCAAGAAAGCCACTATAATAAGCATTTTGGATAATCCAAGGAAGGTAAAAGAGAGTTTCTTTTACATTTTAGTTATGTGTTTTATTCATGTTTGTTAACTAATCTCTCCCTAGTCTCTAGGCCTAGAGATGTTAAGCTAGTTAGTGTTTTCTTTCATTTTGTTTTCATTTTGAAACTAATATGATACTAACCATCCTCTCTTGAGTCAAATTATTAGATCACATATGTCATGCCTGGTGGAATGAAGTGCATCTCACACATGAAATATATCCTTTTTCAACTTTAAAATTTTCATTTAGAGCATTAAAACTCTTGAAAATTGATTTTCTAACTTTGTTTTTCCATTTTTTATTTGTTATAGGTCTACACAGTAACTTTCATTAGCTAGTAAGACTGCCATCATTTGGATAGCTTAACTGACATCAATTAGTAAAACTAACATCAATTAGATACCTATCATTGGTCATATTGTTATAATCAATGTCAATTAGATAATCATCATCGGTTATAAAATGTAACCATCATTTATCACTACATTTTTCTTAAAACATAAACCGGAGATCTCTTTTTTTAAACTTCATTATTTTAAACCTAAAAGAGCTTCAAGGCTAAAGGGAATGATAACATTTTTGTTGTAGGACCAAGCTTGAAATTTTCTAAAAACATGTTTAGATCACCCCTTTCATGATTAAAATGAATTAGGAACATTATTTTGGGTGATTAAAGTAATATTTAGGTGCTTTGGTAAGTTTTTATCATTAATTTTCAAATTTACAACTAATACCAAGGGGTCAAATGAACACCACCTAATTTTCCTTTTGGGCTTAAAAATGAACTCACCCTTCCAAATATTTCTATGTTTACTTAGTTATTTAGATTAATTTTTTTTTTGTCAAAAAGAGTGATGTTCTATATACAATCTTCCATTTGTCCCCTTTACGGAACCCTTGAAATCAAAAGTGCCATTCCAATTACAAATTTACTATTCCAAGGCATAGGAAGAACATCATATAAATCACTCCCCAAAAAGTTGTCAAAGTTTGGGTGACCTTGAAAATGACCCTAAAGTCTTTCTCTTTTAGTCTTTTTTTTCATGAAAACTTGGCTTATGAAGGGGAATTCATTACCTCTCATGAGTTATTCAGGGAATATTTGACCCAGGGTTTCATCTCCTAGCATTTACTTCACTTAATCCTAATTGGAGTTTCACACAAGATTTGTCTACATTTGGACATCATACTACACTGAGTGAATAGAAGGATGTTGTAGTTGTAAAAAGGACTAGACCTTTTTACAACTAGACAACGCTGTGGTCACCTAATTTTCATGCTTGTCTTTTGCATTGTTTGATTTAAAAGTCATTATACAATTGATTACCCTAAACTTATAGACACCTTTATAGTTTTATTCAACCGCATTTTTCCATACCCTTACTAGGATTTGGATTATTATTTGTAGAGTATTTTGGTCATTTTTGCTTGGTATATTTTGAGACTAAAACTTGTTTATTTATTTGTAGATCCATGTCAAAATTAATTTGTCTATACATCACTTTTTTGTCTAAAGAGGTGTTATGCTATCCATTTTACACCATACTTTTTCCTTGAATTTTTTTCTAATCTTGTTTGTATGTGTGTCATTTAAGTTAAGGAGGGTAGTGTTATGCTGCCCAAATCATGTAAAACTATTTTGCCTTTGAGTCTTTGAAACATAGCATTAACCAAATCATTTGAGCATGTTTATTCCATTATGCTACTTATTTTTTTTCAATACTTGTTTACCATTGTATCAAAACCATTTGTTTTGAACCATGTCATGTCTACCACTTAGACCTTTGTCTTATGCCATCATGGTGTCTAGTCTTGTCTAACTTGTTTGGTCAAATATTAGTTTTCAATTAGCCTTGTCAATTTTGGATCCAAAAATTGATTTATTTCTATTTAAGCCTCAATTAATGGGGTTGATACATAAATCTTTCTCTTTTGGGTTGCTTAACTTTGGTTAATCAACTACCCAAATTTGAAAACTATTGACGATTTGGTCATGCCTTTATTTGGGAGAACAAAACTTTTCTCAAAGAACCTTTTGCCTTATGCCTTATGCCAACTGATCATGTTTATGTTTGATTCTAAGTTTTGGGTTTATGTCAATGTTTTTTCCAAAATTTTTAGATTAAATAAAATCACATGATACCTTTATTTCAAGTCTAGTTTTTGACGTTGTTTGGCCAAAAGTCCTAGTGTATGACTATTTGTTTGAGCCTAGATTTTGACTCCATGTTTGGATAAAAGACCTTACAAATAAAATTTTCCCTTTTCTAGTTTATAACTTCTTTGAAACACTTTGACCTAGACCTTTGACATTCCAATTTTTATTCAGAAACTTTACCTTTCATGTGTATGCATTTAAAATTAGACATTTGACATTAGGCTATTTTTTGCCAAGTCTTAGCACAAATAATTTTATAGATACAACTCCACTTGCACACTATATTATAGATATGACTCCACCTTTTGACCAAGTTAGACTAAGCTTGAACCATTTATGCTTTAGACATAGGCTTTTAGAGTCTGTAGAACTCTAAGCCTTTTTGTTTTAGAGCTTTCATCATTTACATGATATGTCTCACTGCACTTATGATAGAGTCATAAAAAATCTAACTTATGATTTAATGGTTGTAAAAATCCCATTAGGAACCCCTGTAGAGAAACATTTTCTAAGGATTTTTATTATTCTCCCTATAATACTCCATATGGAGAATATAGTCAAAATCCACAAAATCCAAATCCAGACATTGATTGGCATGAAGAGGCTTGTAAGGAGGACATTAGAGACCCAACTGTAGATGATATTGTTTGTGATATGGATCCATAACCTCTTTACAATAATCAATACATGAAACACAATCAAGAACTAGCTTATGAGCCAACTCACAACTGGGATGATATGATTTATGATGAAGACTTAGATGCTTTGGCTTATATGAGTAATCAAGATCCACCACATCATACCATTTCTATTCTAGGACCATAATGCCCAACTATTTCTATACCAAGAACAAGTATTTTATAACTCATTGAAAAGCAAGGCTAAGATAACCAACCAATTTGAGATGTTTTTGTTGAGTCAACCATTTGTGATAAGTCAACCTTTGATGAATTACCTATTGATCCTATACTAGTTGTCAAGGAGTCTCACTCTAATAAGCCAGTATTTGTTGAGTCACTTCTTAATGATTATAAACACCTTTGGGAAAATCATTACCTCAAAAATGTGCTTATTTCTTAAAGAGCCTCCTATTGACAAGCTAGTCTCTGAGGAGTTGTCTCTTAACCTTTTCCCAACCTAGAAGAGTCACACTTTACCAAACTAGTTTTTGTGGAGCCCATTATGCCATCATAGGCTGTTACTTGTCCAAAACCAAATATTCAACAAGACATCATTATAATAGAGTACCCATAAGATGAATAATTAGAGTTAGAGTTAAGTTATATTCTTGACATGACATCAGATTTACCATTAGAATCATAATCAACATCAATCTCAATAATGGATTCAAATTCCCTTAAGTTAGAATTACATTCAAAAGAATAATATATTTGTGACTATTACAACATTGTTTATGTATTCCTTGTAGATTAATTTGAATAAATTTGTGATCCTTCTATATTTTTAGAGGATGAGTACTTCAACTTTGACACAAGTTATCCTAGTATCTTCTATAAGGATTATGCCACCTCTCCCCATTCAATTAGCATTCCACAGGCCATTACCATCAACCAAAATACCCATATCATTGACATTCTATCTCCCATAAGTGTCGATTGGGATAGAAAAAATCACACTTTGTTGAAATGCATCCATGGAAACATAGTAGTTAAAGAAGAGCAAGGATTCCAAGACCACATTCATGTACCAGAAGAACACTTTCCTAGTGAAACATTTTTGGAAGTGCTAGGGGACAATCAAAGTTAGAACTCAACATCTTCTAGTGAAACTTTTTCAAGAGAAATATAAGAAAATAAAATTCAAAATCCAATTTTCATTAGTGAAACCTTCTCAGGGGCACTACGGGACAATCAAGACAAATTTATTGGTGAAAACCTCTTTGAGGCACCAGTAGCTGAGCGCAAAAGTTCTTCACCATTAGATGAAGATAGAATAAAAGATTAAATCGAAATAGCTTCTTATCTATAGCCTAATCAGATGGTGGATAATATTAAGGTTAAATAACATAAAAATATGATGGTCCTATCGAGAGAACAATTCTTTGACCCTATCATAACCAAAATTTTGTGAAATGTAGCATCAACAACATTACGTGTGACTAAATGTTTTGATATTCATTTATTTCTCTACAATTATACGTTCCATTATCATCTACCATTCCATTTCAAACAAAAACCTACCTTCCATTCTTTATCCCTATTTATCATCCATGGTCTCACTTTCCTTTGTAGAGGCTACAAAGATACGTTGTCTTGATATTTGAAGGAATCAGAATTAATGACCAATGAAGATCACAACAACATTCTCAAAATCCAAATCTGTAAGCCATTTTTGATAGATCATATATTCAAATGAGGTGTTTGATAGCAATTAACATGATTGATTATTTTTTTTGTATCATTTTTTGATTAGGACATGCATCTCCCCATCAACAAGAACAATAGAATAAAAAACCATACCCAAACCAAAAACATGTACCTTACCATTTTGCATTGCCATTGTCATTATTACATATACATTTACCATTGTTTCATTTCTTATTATTAACCCTATCACTTAGGAGAAACCCTTTTACCATTTTATATAATTTATCAAACCATCCCTATCCTTAGCAAGACCATGCCATTTAACCATTCCATTCCTATCTAGATGAAAGCATGTTTTTTTTGTCATCCTACCCAATCCTATTTTGATATTAGTTCCTTTGGTTCTTCTTGAACCTTTTGTAGGGGGATTTTGATGAAATTTCAGTAATCAATCAAGTCTATATTTTAATTGTAGTCTATGAAATTACTGTGATAATTGATTTGGTAAGATATTTTTCATCCTATCAAGTTCATTCATGTAAGCTTGATTATAACCATGTATGGGTAAATCAGTGTCTCACCAGTCTTGCAACTAATTATAACTACTTATGGGAAAATTAGTAACATTGACCTATTCCATTATATCCTAGTTATAATCACCGATGGGAAAACTAGGGAAACACTTATTTATCATACATTTATGCATCACCTTGGCATCACTATTTTCATTTGACTAGCCATTTGCTATATATGAGAACTTTTTGGGACCTAGTTGGTTTTTCCCTACCTTTAGTGTGGATGGAATTACTATAACTTGAGGTAATTTTAGAACTATGTGGGTCATGCTCAATTCATGTTGAGGTCACCTCAGTCCCCCTTTCCATACACTCTTAACATTTTGTGAGAAACCTAAGCTAAACACTCTCACCATTTTGAGAGCAAGTATATTGTCATTCTCTAATGAGTTAAGATACCTCAAAATGCCAAAAACATTCATAACATTTCAAAAATACAAATATATTTTTCTTATCTAAGCCTAGTTAGTTATCCTCGATACGCCTTACTAGGGCATTATCATTGTTAGGATGATTTCTTTTGATTTTGTTTTCAATATTTCTATTTATTTATTTATTTGTTTATTTATTTTAGGTTTGTTATTCTTTTTTCTATTTGTTTGTTTGTTTGTGTGCTTGCTTGTTTATATGCTTTCAACATTGTTTCCTTGACTAAGTCTATATGCATTTATTAGGTTATTCCTTAAGCATAATATTCTTGAGTCCATACATATTCATATGTCAACATTTTCATCATGGTTTTTATCATTGGTGCATTATTTTCTAGTGTTTATTGGATCAAGAGTCAGTCCTCTAGCATATTTTGGGATAGTCTTCATGTATTCTATCATGAAGCCTGCCATTACATGCTACATCAAAAATTAGCTTCAGGAAGGTCTACAATCAATGGAGCCATGAAATTTTCTCCTTGGCACCTTGGAAAATCCTTCCATCCCACCCTTGATCAAATTAACCTATTGGCCATTCTAGTTGTATCATTACTAATAAGGATGAACATCTCCTCATTTGTGGGTGTAACTAAATCATTTTTAATGATAAATATTATTATTATATCCATATCTTTCATCAATTTTCACCCACTCATATTTAATATTTATTATAGGTTATATCCTTAAGTTATTCTTGATAATCATCCCTAACTAGGGCACCATAAGTTTTAGAAAATCCAAGTCTGCTTAATGATTATAACCACCTATGGGAAAATCATTATTTTGAATTTTATTCCTAATTATAACCAGCTTTGGGAAAATTAGAATCCTTTTTACATTAATGCATGAAAAAAATTTCTTATTTAGATTAATCTCAACCATGGATTAATTCCACCTTTCTTCTTATTTCTTTTCGAGGGACCATCGATCAACAAATGTCATGACCACTCCATCAAGGGGGAATCATCATAGGCTTCCCAAAATGATTTGGAGCTTTGTTATTTAATCATCATCTTATTGTTGGCATACAGTCCATCTCTCATTATTTTAGAAGACATTGCTTTGCCTATGGTTTGCAACATCTTCTCAAATAGGGGTAAACTATAGACACCTAAATATGGCCACTAATAATCTCCAATCAAGCTTTTGACCAATTTCCATCCAAAATGTACAATTTGGCCTAAAAAAACTAAAACAAATTAAATTATGTGAAACTAACATATTCAAGTGCTGATTTTGTCCAAGGTATCCTTAAATGGGGTAACACAATTTATGGGCCAGCTAATTTTGATCATATCATTTTGAGTCAAAATGCCAATTTTGCACCTAAGTACTCTAGATTGCTATTTACTATCAAATATCTTACATAAGATGTGGATTTATTATTTTATATTGGTAACATCCTAAATGGGATAATTGTTCCAACACATCTAACATCACCTTCCAATTCTAATATAGTTAAATTTTGGACCAATAACAAGGCATTTAGATTGATTTGAGTAATTTGTGCACAAAGTAATTAATCATGATTAAGAGATAATTAATCCAAATCAAGCCATAATTAATAATTCCATTTAAAATTATTTAATACTTGTTTTTATAAATGAATATTGAATATCTACATCATCAGGTGACCTCATTTCTTGGGATGACATCCCTAAGCCATAAATGCCACAAATATCAATATTCATGCCTTCCATGACTCATCAATAACCTCCATGCCTCTTAATTTATTTTTCTTCCAATTTCATGATGAATATAATTACAAACTTAATTACAAAAATTGAATTAATCCTCAGCCACACATCTTAATCTCAGGATGGATGGTTCAAGTTCATTCTAGGCATTCTTAAAAATCTATAAATAGAGAGGCCATAAACATCATTTCTAAGATATTTTTGTAAAAACTTATAATGCATAAATATCTTCCATAAGCCATTATAACTAGTGTTACCATGCTAAATTGATTCCAAACCAAGCCAAGCCATAAGCCAAAGGTACTAAGGAGAGATGGAGGTAGACAAGCTTCCATTGCCGAGGACTTGATGAGCAAAATCCAAGAAAGCCACTATAATAAGTATTTTGGAGCATCCAAGGAAGGTAAACGATATTTTATTTTACATTTTAGTTGTGTGTTATATTCATGCTTGTTAACTAAGCTCTCCCTATTTTGTATGCCTAGAGATGTTATGCTAGTTAGTGTGTTTCTTTCATTATTTTTTCATTTTGAAAATAACATCATACTAAGCTTCCTCTCTTGATTCAAATTCTTAGATCATATAATTTAACCCTAACCACACCCTAAATAAATTATCAAAACCTAACCATCAAAACCTATCCTAAATACTTATCCAAAATCCCTACCCTATCCTACCCAACTACTAGTAGTCATACTAATCATCGATAGTTATAGACCCTAACTTCCTAGGGTGTCAAATATTGATGGTCAAACCTAAAAATTTATGGTCACTTGTGGGCATTCCATGCCTGGAATTCCCAAACCCTCCATAGGCACAACCAATTAACAAAACTTTAAAATCCTAGCCTAAACACCCTAACCACCTAGTATATTACCTAATTCACCCACCCACCTTGTAATTCTACCATTTCACCCACAAATTTACACAAAAACCTCAAAAACCCCACCTATGGCATATAAGAAAAATAACACATTTCTAGACCCACCCACCCAAACAAATTCAATAATCCAAAAACAAGGCCACTCTAGCAATTTTAATTCACCCCATACCTCATTCCATGACCTCCTCCATGGTATGAGCCCATTTGTAGGTGCCTTGCTATGTCCTCATTCTCCCTACATCCTATACCCACACAATCACATACACACCTATAGCCAATGAGAAACACCCACCTTGATAAACACCTTCTTTGCAAAATACCCAAATCACCCATGTCAAAGTCAACAGAGTAAAATAGTAAAAATAGTAAAAATGAGTCTTATTTTTACTTTTTATATATCTAGGTTATTAGGGTTTCCCATAACCATCAAATTTCACCTTCTATGGACCCTGATCATTGATGATTAAGAATCCCTACAAACCCCAGTTTCACTTTTTACCTAAAAGCTACCATTCTTAACACACTCCCAATTTTTTACCTACTTTTAGAGATGCCTTTCTGCCACTATCTTGACCACCTCATCACCTCACTTTTAGTGTCTTTTGGCTCATCTAGCACATAATTTAGTGACATATATTACTTTTTATTTCAAACATAGTGATAATATTACCATGTTGACCCCTTGTGCATTTTGTGCCACCTCGTGCATACCGACTTGCTTGTGTCTCACTGAGAACACTTCCTATCTTGGATACCCATGACACTTGAACCATTTATGTTTTACCTAAGAACACTTCATTCCACTTAAACATGATAATCACTTAAGATACTTGCACTTATGAGTGTTCCCACCCACCATGCCTATAGGCAATCATGTGATTCACTTGTCACTTGTCCTGCATAACACCAACCCTTATTTTGACCAACCTTGGTAATTTTAGTATTTTCATGATCTATGCTATCAAAAAATTTATCAAATTTTATGCACAAGTTTTCATCTCAAATGCTCAATCTCATATCACCAACTCTTGTAATAATTACATTTGTAATAATTATTATGAATTTAGGTACTTAAATTTTTATTTTATAGTTCAATCAAGCCAATAAATGTCATCCACATTATTAAGCCATGTTATTAAGATCAAGCACACCATCACCTCTCAACTAAGATTTTAAGTACCATTACTCTGTTGAAATCAAGGCAAATTTCACCCATAGGCTAACCACACCAACCACTCACCCAATCAACTTTTGGTAAGACAAGTGCTTGTTTGTTATTATTTAGATACTTTTATTCCATTTCAAAATCATTATAGCCCTTACCTAACTCCCAAAATTCATCTATGGAATTTCATCATTCATTTATTGATCAAACCCAAAAATACACAATCAACCACTGACGGTCAGGCATAACCACTGATGGTCACCTGTGGCACCAAAAACTAACAACCTATTTTTACCCACCTACCCCTTATCAAATCTAGTTTTCTATGTTTTTGACCACTCCCAGATGCCTTTAAAAATTTCTAAAGCATACATTAACACTTTATAACTAGTATTAATTAGTTTATCTCTAATTTGATAGTTTATATTCTATTTTCTTAGTGACCATTCTTGTGTTTTGATTTATTAATCTTCTTTAATTGATGCAAGTAGCTTCTTTCTATATTTATCAACATAACTATTTAAAATGTGCGGATTGACATACCCTAAGGAAGCCATCACATTTGAGATCTATTTATTTCTAAGGAATCAACCCAACTATCTGTCTAACAAACAAGTTTGCTTTAGTGCTTTCTTATCTATAGGGCTTCCTCCAAATCCAAAGAGGATCTCTTCATAATCTTTTGATTCAATGCATGCATAACCAAATAGGTTTTTTAACCATACCCATACTTAGTTTATTCTTTCCTCTTTCCCAATAATAATCAAAAAATTCATTTAAAGAGTAAGAATACAAAGGCATGAAAGAGAATGAACCCACGATACCTCTATCAGGGTTATGGATGTCTTTTTGACAATAGAGCAATGTAAGAGATTCCCTATTTTTTTAAAAAAAAATTCTCAAAACTAGAGTGAAACTTATAGTTATACTAGGTATTTACTAAATTCCACACAATAAGGATAATATTAAGTCACTTACACATAGATCGAGGGTAAATGAAAAGGAAAGTATGCTTTATGTGGCTATTGGGAGTCTCTTTTGCATATCTAATTTGATGATTCTATGTGTAATGGTTCATGTTTAATAAAGAGTTTTTAGACAAAGGTTCTGATTTCTTAAATACCTAGGAGTATCTCTCATAAGAGCCACTATTTTTTGTACCAAACATACCCCCATTCTTTTTTCAGAATAGGGACCCACTCTCTTTCATAAATAGTCTATATCCCTATCTTGAAAATCTTCTAAAGGGAAAATATTTATGGATTGAACTAACTTTGTTATTTAAAAAACCATGAACATGTTTTATTTTATTTAGATCAACCTGTTAATGGTTTTTAGAATTTATGTATATGTAAGTCTCAACTAATATTATTTGCAAAAGGGTCTTCAATGATTTTGTTTAGAAATTTCATTAAGAGAATTTTATGACTCATTTTGGTCTTCAATTATTTTATTCAGAACTCTCATTCAACAAACTCATTCAAAACTATGCTTAATAGAATTGGTTCTCCATAAATTTTGTTTAGAGGCCCATATTATATAGTTTTTAGCACTTCACATTTATATGGACCTTTGTAAGAATCTACTCTTAAGAGTTTTCCTTTGGAGGAATTTTTCAAAACATTTGTTCAAATATTCTTATTTACAAGATCTCTATAGTTTTATTCTCCATATACCAAAGAATTTTTCCATTTAATATTAAGGACTTATTCTTTATGAACCAGGTTTTCAAAGTTCTACACTTTGGATTATTTGGGTCTTCCAAGGATTTTCTTAGAAGTACCCATAGGCAAAGTTACTTCAAACAAAATGGGTCTTTATTTAAATTGTTTGGTTAATTTATCCAACTAATTTTGGTCTTTTTAAGTTTTGTTTGACAAAATGGTTGAGCAAGAACACACCACATTTTGGTCTTATGGGAAAGTATTTAGTGTTTTTACTCAAAATACTTATCTACCTTGGAATCATTGTTATATCTCGATTCCTAACTCCTAACTATTGGAATCCACATGACATAGTAAACCCAAATCCAAAGAATAAAAGAAATGACACTTGTAAAAAGTCAATGATGAGGCAATCTTACTAAGAATCAATAATGCCTACATGTCATACCCACCAAATAAAGTTTAAAAGTTTTAATTGAATAAACAAATCAAAGTTATAGATGTTGGACATTAATGGCACATGAAATAAAAATGAAGTCTAAAGATATATCAAAGTATTTGCAATGATGACATGCCCATTAATTTCAAGATATAATTTTAAAATAATTTCTCCCATATGATCAATCCCTAGCTAGAAACATTTTCAAACTAATAGTATACTCAATAGAACTAAGACGTTAACTTGAAAACTAGACTCGTATCGACATAGTCGAATAACAATGGCATCCTTATATAGAGTATTGTTGGAAACTCTACCACATTTAAGGTTTTTATATCTAATATTTAACTAAATATAAAGATATATTCTTTGAGCCCATAATATTCAACAATTATTCTAAAAATTACTTGGCATGATGGAAGGTGATAAAACAAGTTGGTGTATACACACATGAAGAAAACGTGATTCCAAATCAATGGCATTTGGCTTCAGACCTCCTCCTATTAAAGAATCAAGAGTTACACTTCTTAGTAGTGAATCTAGAGGTCATACCTTGCATTAACCTCCTATGTGACTTATTCTTCATTAAGAACATAACTAAAGGATCATTTTTACACCATTTAAATCATAAAAACAATCATTACATACATCTTAGGTGATGCATTTCAAAGGTAACTCTCATTCCCTATTTTATATGCCACTTATGATTTACATATGTTAGTATCATGGAAGAAATAAAAATCAATTAAGAAGATAATCAACATAGACAAGAAATCCTAGGGAGGTCATTACTACACAATGTCCTACCTCCTTGATATAGTCCTTTGAATATTCCAAATTCATAATGGGTCTCTTTGGAATCTTGCTCCAAACTAAATCAAGAATCATATATGTGATTATTCTTTTATACACATATATGCATACATTCACAACATTGTGTGCATTTTTTATGACATGTACCCCCAAGTGTGGATGTTACTGTAGATACATTTTTTATTATGGGAGACTAATAGTTTTACCTATATTACACCATTATCATGGTTTTATGACACAAATTAGTGCCTTTATGCCTGACCAAGTATGTCCCAAATAAACTGGTGGATCAATAAATTATCTATCAATTTTGGTAGTATAATGATAAATACATGTATTATAAGAGAAATAAATATTATTTTTATGTATCCCACCATATGAATGTGAGGATTTGATACACACAATGAAAGTAGTTTCATGAATTAGGTATGTATAAATAATATTATTCATTGGCTATATTAGCACATAGGGACTTAGATCACCATGGTAAAGTATAGAAATGTATCAAGAGACTTAGAATTGACTATTAAAATGAGCCTTATGACCATTATTTATTATTCCTTAATGCTAAAAATGATGACCAATTCAAGGAAAGGGCATAATAAATTAATTTTATAAAAGACTTCTTTAAAATTATTCAAGGGCAACATTTTATTTCTATATTAGAGGCACAAACTAGACTCTCACTAGCTAGAATATGGGAATCATTGGAATTATACGTTAATAGACCCTCTCATCCATCAAAGGATCAAGGAAAACCCTCCCGAACACCCCTTATGACACTTAAAGCAGTAAATAAGAAGACAAAGGTGTCTAATACCTCACTTAGGGAAAAATAAGAAAATCTTATTTGTATTGAATCTTTTAATTATAAGGGCCCTACCCAATCATATGTTACATCAGTCATATAGGTTTTTTATGTGGTTACATCAACCATATCCACACAATAATCATCATATACATCTGTCATGCCAATCGGTTTCTACATGAGAAATCTAAGGGCACAATCACCTCCATAGAGCCTTTTTATTAAAGCACCATTAGTAGAGGTGGCCATATAAGAGGAATCTAGATGTAAATATGATGAAGATATAAAACTTTAAAGAGACAAGATCTTGAGCGTCTAATACACAAATGGGAAAATAACACTACATCAGTATTCATTAGGTGAGAAAGCAACCCCTTCGATTTCCACTACCCCTTTTGTATTGCATGTTTATATTTTTAATATTAGTATATTTGATCATATTTCACTCATTCATACTAATACAACTCCCCTCTTCATCCCCAAGGTGGAGTTTTTTCCTACAAAATGAACTTCTCAATGAAACTTGATAGTTTTGAAGTTAAAGGAATCTTGTCTTAACCTTGTTTGTTCCTACTTACTAGTTAATCTTACTCCAATTACATCTTATGAATATATTACTACTAATCCTAATATTTTTACTTCCACTACCATCCCAAACCCTAAAAATAAGTAAAAATTAAACAAATAAGGTTATGGGAATAGTATCAAGTATTCAACTCCATGTGTCATCTCCTCAGCTAGGTATACCAGTGTTTCCCCATAGTTCCTCTTGAGATACTATGGTGATAATGACAAAGAAGGCTTAGAAGAAGAAGCAATTTTAAAATGTCCACCAACTACATCAATATGGTGGAGTGGAATAGACTAAAATCATTTGTCCTTCACTTCCTATCCCCTACTAGAAAAACTTTGAGGTAGAAATTAGGTGAAATATTGGGTGAGACTAGAATTTTAGACACTCAACCTATGGATCCAACCTAGATTTTCCTCCCATAATTGGAAAAAAATATGCATAAAAGGTTTATTAGACGACTAAAATTATATTCATATAATTTCCCATTATAATTTGTATATTTTAAAAATCCCAGGAGTGTGTAGAGTTTTAATAAGATAAAACTAGAAGATGACATAGACAAAGAGTTCATAGTGGAGGAGAGACAAGAAATATTTAAATTATACTAGAGAAAAGATATAAAATTAGGGTAGTCCCCATAGATATAGGATTTTAAATTTTATATTAAAACTCACAAATATACTCTAGTGTAAATACATGAAGGAACCAGAAAGGCAAGGAGAGAGCTAGAACAAGAACTAGAAAAAATAAGGGAATAACAAAAAACTATGCATATTCTAGTATAAATAGATATGAATGTTGATAATGTTGAATCAAGGTTGTATAATATCCTTGAATCTATTACTAGAATAATGGAATAATTGTCACATAACATAGTAGAAACTACTAAACTGTATAATTCTATGAAAGTAGATGAGAATAAACTAGAAATTCTTATTCCTTTTACAACTAGTAAAGCATATGCACACCTAAATCCAATGGCACCATTAAAGGATACCAATACCCTCAATTTTTTAGTAATCATAACATATAATACTGGAGAGTGTATAAATACAGTTGAGAAAATAATTCCTAAATACTCAGGACATGAAATTCTCATTTTTCAAATTTTGGATGAACTAAAGATTTCATAAGTAGGCTTATCAATAAGTCCTATTTTAAATAGATCTTAAAAAAGGATTCAAAAATATTTAAACATAATATAAAAGGAAATACATTAAACAAAATAGAAAATGATCTATTTTTTTACTATAAATAGGCTTTATTTTTCTCAAAACATGTTATAAAGGTTGATATATTTAGAAGTAAGTTCATAAGTATAAATATTGAGAATGAAAGGATACTTAGAAAAGTAAATAGGGTGCATAGACCTATGTTGATTAATATAGATATAATCAAGTATCAACATGACATTGGACATATGCACTATCATGTTATGGAAGTAAGTAAAAAAGTTGATGCTTCAACTTCTAGTCTGGCACAAGATACAACATCAATGCCTCCAGAAACCTCCATCGCTATGAAAACACCCATTCATCCTTGAGTTGAAGGCTAATTTTATATGTACACATGTAGATAATACTTATATTTTCATTCATAGTTTACTTACACTTATAAAATAAAGGTAAAGATGACAAAACTATTTTTAAACATGTACACATTGCATTGCATTGTATATGCCAACTCATCTTGACGTAGTTTTAATTAGCTATGAGTATCCACACATGCAATTTTAATGTTAAAATTATAAGCTAGGTTTTAAATATGTAATGTAACCATTATTTTACATGAACTTAGAGGATGAGGCATCCCCTCCCAAAGTCTATATATTCATGTAATTATAAATTCAAAGGGTTTAAAATTTTTATCAATACAGGAAGAAATGAATTTTGATTGTCATACAACCATGTTGGTGTTCTCTCCTTCCATTTTTTATTATTAAGGTTTTTATTTCATAGTTCTATTAATATAGTATTTTCAAGTGTAAAAAAGATATGGATAAATCTAATTTTTTCATTGATGTATGATAATATTAGATGTGCAAAATTGATAAAAAGTTAGTTGATTTCATTAATTATTAAGTAATTAGTTCAAAATGTGTTGATATTCTTAGTTTTTAGGAGTGCTTTCTTTTTGGTATAGTTTTTAAGCATATGGAATAGCTTGCTTAGATGAATTCATGGTCTAAGATGTAATCTCCCAATCAAGGGTGTAAAATATCAACCTATAAGGAACAACATTTAGTTGAGACCATCAAGTTTCTTATATTTTTTTCCCTCAGACTTCATAACTATGTTTTCCTGTCAATGTGCAATATCTACAAGCATTAAGTGTTAGTTCTTAAAATACTTTTCCATCAAGAAACCAACATAGGAAGTGATCTCTTGATATCATATAACCTTTTTTATGATCTACCCTTACCTCTTTTTGAATTTTGTTTTATTTATACATACTCACTCTAGATTAGATATCACCCATCCATCTCACTCATTTAGGTTTGAATTATTTCCTAAGATCCATTTCACTACAAGCAAACCTAGTTGACAACCTGCATGTTCTCTTTCTTATTCCACCACACACTAGAATCAAAATCACTAAGATGGGTGTGGGTGAATTATTTTATATAAACTAATGATTCAATTCCTCTTAATCATACATGAACCGTTCATACAAACATGAACATTTAACAAATCATATGTAGCCATACAAGATCATGAAACACATTATATATGTGGGAAAGCATGAAGGGGAATAAAACCCACCAATATCTACAATGGACTATAGTCCCATAAGAAAAAATTCAATATTTATTGAAGCACCAACCCCAACTAGTCAAGTACCCACTCAACTATTCTTTAGCAAGCACCAACAAGTAAGGAGGCACCAACCCCCTAGATGACTCAACAATAAATTATCCACTTTAAAATTTTGATCACCTTAAAAAAAACCTTTTTTATCACACAATAGATGATAATCACATTATTTATCTCTTCTCACTCTTCTATCTATCTCATATTACCTTTAAGGCTTCTTTATTTAACTAGGTCTCTTCAGGATAGAGTAGGTAAATATGACCTTGATGTTCATCTGCATTACCCTTATTATATATTCATGATTGTTTCTATACATCCATATAATGGTATAAAATACCTTCTTCATCTCTTCAAAGTGTTATTTCCTTCGCTTACACTTTCATATTAATAAAAATTCAATGAGGCCTTATTCTTATAAAATACTTTAGCTTATACACATTCACACTTGGATTAAACCTACAATAGGTATTATATAACATTTCGTATGAATCAATCATTAAAATAGGTCATCCAAAACATAAAATATGAAAACCTCTTTTAGTCCTTAAGGAGACCTAATTTAATTAGGCCTTTATTAGTACATGTTACGCTTTGATCTCCTTAAAACACTTTAAAAATACACAAATGATAGGAAAACTTAATATACCACTCAAATATATATATTTTAATCTCATATTAGCAACATGATACTTTCTAGCTACAACCATCATTTTAAGCACACCATTAGTACTATTTACATTAGGCATTTTCATAGTATATACACCCTACATTGGTCAAACAACTACACATATCATGTCTTTTCACATTATTTTTCATATGAGACATTGATTGGAGAATATTAACCTTGTTCATGTTAGCCACATCTTGGTTTTACTTATCTTGGTCTCATTTCTTGCTTGATTAACATTTTTGTCCATAATCAGTCATCTGGAACCTTTTCATCAATCATTCTACCTCAGCTAGGTAATGTTTCCCATGTCAATCTTATTCCCCTAGGTTATGAGTCTATAGGGCATGATTTTTGGGATTGGACTATAGTTTTTTACCTTAGGGTGTTTCATTTTTGATGATCTTTTCCTTCTACATTTTGAGTCCCAATGGTCATTTCTCTTCACTCAAGAGGTCCTAAACCCTTCTTAGCCCTTTCCTTAAGTTTTTTTCTTCTTTTTAATGTTGGTAAATGAAAATAGAGATCTAAAATTCAAAATAAAGAGTCTCATATATAAATCAATTCACAAGGAATTTTATATCTATCACTTACTACTTTAGCATAATGAATAATTAAAAATTAGTCAATAGTATAGCTCAGCATTTTGCATCACACAGATTTGCATGTTTAATCAAGGAAGGGCCTAAGTGAAAGTTCATTGTTGTATCTATTATGTGAATTTATTATGCACATTACCTAAGGGTGAACTACATTTATTCAAAGACCCTAGCTTTAGGGTTAATGTAGGTAGCAATCATGACAACATGGGTTTTAAATCATGTGATCATACTTCCCTTAACCTAGTTTTTCCCCCTTTTACTTTTGATGTGTTTTTTGTTTCATGTGTGTAGATAAAACTTAGGTTTGAAGATTAAAAATATATAACAATTTTCATCAACATTCAACATCTAAAATTTCACATGTAGGATCACATAGGAACAACACAGAGAACCCAAAAAAATCAAGTCTCTATGAGCAATTTAGACAATATCAGTAGAAGAGGACAACAATGTTGGACCCCAAAGTGTGATGTTTTAAATGATCCTATCATTTCACCAAATGAAATCTAGATCTAGGTTCTTGACATCTTCTCAATCCTACACAATAGTTTTTAGGCTTTGAAATAGTCATCTTAGTCTATTTTTTTAGATAAGTTACTTCTTTCCCTATGTAAATGATTTGATCAAATTGATATAAGAATTGTTTTTTTTTATATTTTATTAGATTTTACCCATTAATACAAACCCTTTATTTTTTAGAAACTAACCCCTAGTCTCCCAAAAAAATAAAGCATTTGTTGAACCTAACTTACTTTGAATAAATCTAAAATGCTAGGTACCCTTAGGGTTTTTCCTTCATATTTTTGTGCAAAAATTCAATTTCAAATTTTTTATTTTTGTATAATTTTTTTTGAATTTTATTTTATTGAAATTTATTTTAGAATTTATATTATTTAAATAATTTTCAAAAATTCTAAAACCTCAACCCAAAATGCTGGATTTCCAATCTAGGTCCTTAAACCCCAAGCTTTACTTAAAATTTTTAGATAAAAATTTTAGAATTTTTGTAAAGTCTTAGGAGTGTTAAAAATATTTTAAAAATATCTATGTTAGTAGTTACTCTTGAAAACAATCAATTTTAATTTTTTTATTTTTATATAAATATTTGTGCATTTATCTTATTCATATTTATTTTAGAATTTAAATTATTTCAATAATTTTGAAAAATTATAAAACCCTAACCCAAAACCCTAGATTTCCAAACTAGGTCCTCAAAACCCAAGCCTTCCTCCCTTACAATTTTTAGATAAAAAATTTGATATTTTTACAAATTGTTTGGAGTGTCAAAAATATTATAAAATTATCTATGTTAGTAGTTATTCTTATATTTATCTACTTAATATTAATTTTACATATTCTCTTTGTTGAAAGAAATAAAATGACCATAAAGGCACTTTTGCCCTCTCATCCCATAGATCAATTTCTATTTTTTTCTCATAGTTATGACAATGAATGGCTTAATTTTCAAAATTGCGCATTAGCTAAAAATGTGGAAAATGATTTCATTTACAATGAAGATAATTACTATTATTGTAATGAGGAATATGATAATACATATGAAAGTGATAATGAAGAAACTGTAGATGCATCTTATTCTCTCAAACCTATCTATATTCTTCCCTCTTATAAAGAAAATAATTTTGCTAAATGGGAAAGGTACTTTTCACCTCATTCTTCTACGCTACACCAAATTAAAAAAATAGTCATGCATTTCCAAGTGAATCTCTCATTGGTGATAACTTACTTCCATTTGAACCTAATATCTCTCTCATTTGCTACTTCTAAGTTCAAATTACAATAATATAAATGAAATAGAATCAAATTACCAATGCATAGTTCAAATGATACATCTCATGTTCTTAACTCTACTTTGTCATCTCAAACAATGGCAAAAGAATGTTTAAATGATAACTCTCTTACTCTTACTTCTCATATTGAAAATGAAAATAATGCATACACCATATTAAAGGATAACATAAATGTAAATAGTATTCCAAATTCATATGACAATTTATTACTTATTAAAAAAAACACCATCTTCTCTTACCCCTCCCCCTAGTGATGATGGAAGTGATAATTAGTATGCTAGTGAACATGCAAATGAGAATGAATATAAACACAACTCTAATTATGATAATGTATGTAATAATGATGATTATTATGCATATGGAGAAGGAGAAAATGTATCTCATTCTTCTAACTCTTCTCTCACTCCTCTCAAACATAATGCATTAAAAATATTGCTTATACTTCTATACATGATTCTATTTCAATTTATTCATATGTTAATGCTAACATCACATCCTCTACTCAATAATAATGTGATTCACTAAATAATAAAGATACAATAAATATATAAAGACACCCATACTATAGTAGCACCTATTTCTCACTCTTCACCCAAAAGAATGGTATTTCACATCCCTCTATTAAGGTCCAAGTTAACATTTATCCAAAGGTTAAAGTGAGTATACCCCCTCTCTATGATCCAATTTCTAAATGTATCATTCCCATGTCTAAAATAAATGATCAAATTCAATGATTAAATACACAACTTTAAGATACTAATAGACCATCCCATAAGATTATTTCTTTGATGCATGCAGCTGGTAAATTACAACACCAAGTACATCTCCTTACATTGGAATATAAGTCTTATAAGTCTTCAATGGATGCCAATGAATTACATGGTAACCCTCTTCTGAAAACATTTTTCAAAGGTTCATTGCATAAGTATTTATAGATACCATCATTTCCTCAATTTGATGGAACTATATATCCATTCATACACCTTCAACCCTTTCAAAACGATTTTCCATCTCATGCAATTCCTTTGATTATACTTAAGTTTTACTAGAAGAAACTAGTGGGTAATGAAAATAATTGGTTCTTTCATCAACTTTGTGTTGGTTCCTTACTTACATATGATGATTTAGAAGGGGCATTTCTCAGATATTACATAGTAAACATGGACCCTCATGTTACATATGAGAAACTTATCACATTGCATTAGAATACTTCAGAGCCAATTAGTGATTATATATTATAATTCAAGACTCACATGATAATATTGATCTATAAACTATAAAACTTATAGATTCAACATATATTTATTAAGGGGATTTTTCAACCACTCCTAGAGCATATATTATATCATACAAAGTCCTCTTGTAGACACTTATGTTATATAGTTTTAGACTTGGAGAAGAAATTGGGATTGACTGAATCAGATTCAAATGATCAACTCACTCTAGATTTCATAGAATTACCTCCATCTACATCTCATATCACACAAAATCCACCATGTCTAAAATAATATAGGAGATAACAACTAGAAAAGCAACTAGACAAGAACATAAAACTAGTTTCTAGAGAACCACCTATAGTATACACTACAAATAATAGAAATAGGGTACCATTATAGTGTAATTTAGATTAGGATAGCCCATATGTCATATTATCAAAACTAATATATAAGAGGTTAATCACATCACCTTATACTAATTGATGAGATCCACATCTCTTACATAGATAACCACATCAGGGTTTTTGTAACTATCATCATATCTATGGATACAAAGATAATGATTATTAAGGACTTAGAGATCACATTAATAGATGTGTTGATAATGACATCATAGTATTAACATAAGAGGCATTGATATCTCCTCCATCATGGAACCATAGATCTCATTCCTTCATGACTGATTCATCCCAAAACATTCCTTCATAAGAATCATCAGTAACTCATCATGAGAGTAATGTGGTTTTTAAGATAGAGCCTTATATTATATCTCCTATCCCACCTACTCAGAGTGTTTTGAGACTAGTATAATGAGAGCACCCTACATATAGTAGTAAAATCTATGGAGTACATAGTGTAGTTCCATATACATATCCATCACAATCACATGCACTGTAATAGAGTTTTTAGGGTCCTATCTCATATAGTAACCCACTCTAGTTTAGATTATATGAACCCACATTATAGATTACTACTCTAGATAGATATTATCTATAGCCAATTTTCTAAGGTCCTATCTCATGTAGTAATTTGATATGGTTAAGATTAGATTAACTCACATTGTAGAGTACTACTTGAGATAAAAATGTACTACAACTATGTTTGTAGGGGCCTATATCATGTAGCAACCTACTACAATTGAGATTAGATTATAACCTATCATAGGTTATAGTTCCATCTCAATCTATTACTAAATAATATGCACCATAGTAGAGGCCATATGGTGTTATTTCATGTAGAAATCCACCATGATTGTAGATAGATGAGCCTACTTCATAGCACACATTTTTAGTTATGCATCCATTGAGATTGCATATTATAGAGTCTCTATGTATAGCTATATTTAGTAAACCATAGACAACATCAGATACAAGGCATGTTCCTACATATAAAAATTAGTATGGGCCCTTGTTCAATTGGCCATTAGGGTTCAAATAGTGATATGACACACATTCATACTAGTGTTAATTCATAGATTCACTTAATAGACAATAATGCAGCCAAAGTACTAGCTAGACATTGTATTCTTGAGTCACCTACTCAGAGGGATTAGACTCATTTTCCAAACATTGATTAGCACACAAATGATCACATAGATTCACTTATTGGGTGATGATGGAGCTAAATGGCTAGCCTTTGCATTCTTGAGCCACTATCAGGGAATTGAACACAAAGTGATATGCACACAGTGATATCTTACATCCCCTTCTACTAACAAAAAACATTCCTAGTTCCAAATAACCATCCCTAATGAAACCAAATTATCAAAATCCCAATCTTACTAATTAAACCAACTCACTTTACCAAATCAATTTAAAAATTACAAAACAACAATTTTTTTTACTCACATATGATTCAAAATCAAGACTAGCTTCACACTTATAAAAAATAATCAAATTTCATCCCAAATACCCTTTTACCAAACATATGCAACCTCAACATCAATTCCAAATTAGATGTTTCTAGTCAACCATTTACAACAAATATACCAATATGCTTCAAATTACATAACATAATATGCATGTGTCCAAATCAAACCAATATACATACATACATATATACATATACATATATATGTATATATATATATATATATACATACATATATATATATGTATATATACATATATATATATATATCTATATATATATGTATGTATATATATATATATGTATATATATATATACATATATATATGTATATATATATTTATGTATATATATGTATGTATGTATATACATATATATATATGCATATATATATATATATATAAAGATATAATATATGTATATATATATATATACATATATATATATATATATATATGTACATATATATATATATATATTACAATTTTATGAAACATATACACCATATCAAGTATAATCAATCATGAATGGGAATCATGCCATCACTCTTAGTCTCACTCTCCCCACCAATACTAGTCCCATAATCCACCCTAACACTCAATGGCCCTACACCTTCTTGATTTGATACATGCCTCTTATGATGACTCTCTCACTATATTAGCTAACTATGCTCCTCATTCAAGTTCACATATTACCTTTAAATATATATATATACTCATCCATGATGCTAATGCTAATAGAACCAAAATTAGGAGGATGCATCTTATACCTATCCATCTTATCTCTTGTCTTATATCTCTCTTATACTACCCTAACATATGAAACTATCACTATAACAATCATATCAAATAGATTTTAATGAATTCCAACCATGAGCCTCACTCACTCTATCAATCCTTCCTCCATTATAACATTAGGCACATGCCATGTGAGCTCTCAGAGTGTTGATTCAATGATGATCTCCCAATAATCATTATCCTCACCTCTTACCTTTGCCTATGCTCTATCCCAAGTACCTCTCACTCTACCTACACATAAAATATGACACTACATTAGCTATATACATTGAAATCAGACTATAAGCATAAACTTATACACAATTCAAATGTAATTAGTACTTACCTCTAATCATCTACATTAACTCAATATCCTCATACTCTGGAGAATCCCTTACCTCAAGAGGGTACAATAGAGTCCACCAATGCCTATCCACATATAGAATTTCTATAGCCACATCCCTTACATCCAAAGGTAATGGTGCTAGCTCAACATCTATAGGTCTTGTATGAGTTCTTACCCTCACAAATTATCATGCACTCCTCACCCATACCCATGATCTAGTGACACATCCTGTGGTACCCCAAACTATCTAGTCATGTCTTCATACTAAAAGTGCTCATATAATCCAAACCAACAATCATGTATCCAATAATTAACCCACATATATCATAATTTCACTCCATCCTCTGCCCACCTAGGAAATCCTATATAAGGCCTCCATATGATGTCACCAACCACCAATTTATCTAACATTCACCTATAATTATCCATCCCATGGGATCAAATAACCAATTTACTCATCCAACACTCACCAAATGGCTATGGAGGTGCCCAATTTTCTGTTGGTAATCCAATATACCACAAAAAATATGTACTCATAGGCCCAACAAAGCAATAAGGTTACTACACTCAATCCACCACTAAACAACTCCTATGTAAACTTATAAAAATCCCTATGTATATGGGATAAAATAATCCTCCCCCATGAGAATACAATGCCATATACCTCCACACTATGCATAATCCTATGTATCTTGTATGAAATAGACACTCCACTCCCATCCATAATAACAAATGATGCCAATAAAATAGACAACCACTTTTACAAGTATAGAACACTAAACTACACTATAACTGATAATAGTACATCACATCACTCCCTCTTTGATGTATACCTAAGGGCACACTAGAAAAATACAATGATGCATGATCAATGGCATCATCACCCATATCATCTTGTACCATCACTCACCACCCACTAATCAATTAATGCAAAATGTGATACACATCCTCTAGAGTCATAATCATCTCCCCTATAGGAAGTCATAAATTACATGTATATGCATTCCACCTCTCACATATGGTAGTAATTAGATATCAATCCTACTACATTACACCTAGGTCACACACATAACCCAACCCTACCCTATCCATGATAGCTCTCTCATCAATAGATAATGGTAACATCATTAGGGTATCCATCACCTAGCCCATTTGGAACTCTCTCATCTACACCTCACCCTACATCAGTTAGAAATAACATACCCATAAATCAATAATACTAAGTCAAAATACAAGCAAAAATAACAATAATTAGCAAAGCAACATCTCATAAAATCCTACCCATTTGACAAAAATGGTGTAGAAAGGATATAAGAATTGGATAGGAGCACTAAAACATGGAAAACAATATTGAAACTTGGATATGTGTGCTATTTATAGGACATGAGTGTCAGAACAAGAAAAAAAAAATAGGCTACTTTTAAGATCTCAAAAAAAGGTCCAAAAACCTATAAATAATTAGGCATCTGAGCTACTTAATAGGGTCACATCACCATCAACCTAAACATGGGCCACCAAAAAATTGAAATATGTCATGGTAAGTGCTCATCTCCTCTATTTTTTTCTCACTCTAGAGCTCAAAATCTCAACCTAGTCAATACACAAATGAATTGAGAATCATTCCAATTTCATATATTAGACAATTTTCTCAATCAAAACAAAATATGATTTTGCCCATAACTCAAAACCTATAAATCTATTTTTAAAACCATTTTCTTCCATAGCATCATGATAATGATACCTATGACATCACTCAAACTTCACTCTCCTACTACCTCATATTCCTTCTATGTCATGAGCATCTCTATAGTTATCTTCTACATAGAGACACACCTTAGTCATCACCAATAAAAAATTGTTCTACTTTTGACGAATTAGACTAATCAATCAAGCAACCTCTCAAGCTATTCACAGCATGCCAACATTGTTTCTATTATAATGCCAATTGTCATCACTTTTATCTCAACCTCCTCTATCATAAATTTCATCCCTCTCCCCAAAATAAGGGCATAATTCCTACTATTCTTATTTATACACTTACCCAACTTGCACATCCACTCTCATAGATGGATACATCATGGTTCATACATGTCTAGCAGTTAGATTATTAGATTTAGCTTAGAACAGTCAAGATATACAATGATTTAGATTACATGGGTCATTCAATACTACTCAAGACATTCAGAGGGATATACCCTAATTTTATAGATACATAGACTATTTAGATATGGTGGTCTAGATCATATGGATCCATTGTGATTTTAGCTTGTAAGTACAAAAACAATTTTGATAAAGTGGTTTAGATTATATGGATTCATAGTTATTTTGATATAGATATAGACTTATATAATATATTTTGGGGCATGTACATTACTACACATCTCACACATATAGATTCATACAACATGATATAGTTATACAATCAGATAGCAGACTATGAACATAGTACAAAGCATAGTGTTTTAGTTTCCAATTTTGTACATAATGCATGACAAGATATGTCATATCAAATGTGGTTATATATATATTACCAAATTATTTAGATGCATCACTCACATACCATATTTGTGTGCATGGCACATATGTTCATGTTATTCATCACTCAAGATTATACAACTGGAATAGCAAGACAAACTATTCTATTCTTGTACATTGACCAAAATTTCATATTACACCTAGCTATACCTAGGTTGTCACTAGGTTGGACTGTATAGCTATCTATAATGGTTGGTCTATTACATTAACTATACATAGACTACATGAGTTTTTATGGGATAAAGGATAGACATTTGTTTTGGGACTCCAAGCATTTCTCAGTTCCAATTTAGATATTCATAGTGGGGGCATGACAAATTTTACTCCTCATAGCATATATATTTTTATACACACATTATATATTACATGAGTTTATGTGGGATAGAGGATAGACATTGGTTTTTGTCCTCTGATCATTCCTCATCTCTATTCATATTCAACATAGGGGGAAAGCATTACCCTCCTCCATGATTACATAGATTCCACATTTATATTTAGTATAGGGGACATCCATTTTAGGGATTCCTTCTTTCTCTAAGAACTATTTGGCTCTCCATACACTTCCCTAGCTAGGAGGTGAGTTAGACCCTTGCAACACATTCCTCTCCATATTAATAGGTTTAGGTATGCATTTTATTTTTTCTTATTTTACTCTAGTACTTCATTTCATTGCATCACTAGAATAAAAGGGGGGTAAATGTATGCACCCCAAACTAATAAATCCACCACACATATAATGTATTTTCATAGTCTTTGTCAGAAGAGACATTGATTAGATAATATGATCCTTGTCCACATTATACATGTCTTGGTTTTACTTATCTTGGTCTTGTTTCTTTCTTGAGTCTCCTTTTTATCCATAACTAGTCATTTAAAACCTTTCAATCAATCATTCCACCTTAGCTAGGTAATGTTTCCCATGTCAATCTTATTCCACTAGTTTTTGAGCCTATATGACAAGAGTGATAAGATTATACTATAGAGTTGTACCCTAGGGTGTTCCATTTTTGGTGCTCTTATCATTTTTTATTTTGAGTCCCAATGGTCATTTCTCTTCACTCAAGAAGTCATAAACCCTTATTATCCCCTCCCTTAATTTTTATTTTTCTTTTAAATATTTTATAATATGAATAGAGATCCCAAATTAAAAATAAAGAGTCTTCTATATAAAGGACTTCATAAGGAATTTTATATCTAACACTTATTACTTTGGTATAGTAAAGAATAAAAAATTAGTCAGTAGTATAGCTCAGCATTCTACATCACACATAGATTTGTATGCTTGATCAAGGAAGGACCTAGGTAAAAGTTTATTATTACATATAACATGCATGTTGATTATTCATGGTCCCTAAGGGATAAATACATTTTATCTAAGACCCTACCTTGAGGGTTAATGTAGGTAGCAATCAAGACAACAAGGGTTTTAGATCATGCTATCCTACTTCCCCTAGCCCAATTTTTCCCCTTTCAATTTTGATATGTTTGTTGTTTCATATGTGCATATATACCTAGGGTTTTAAGATTAAAACAACTCTATAATGATTTTGATCAACATTTAGCATTTAAAATTTCATAGGCAAGATCACATAGGAACAACATAAAGAACCTAGAAAAATTAGGTACTTGTTACCAATTTGGACACTAGTGGCAGAAGTAGATAATAGTGATAGACCCTAAAGTGTCCTATTTTTATTGGTCCTATCCTTTCACTGACTGAAATATAGATCCAAGTTCTTGACATCTTCTTAGTCTTGCAGAATAATTTTGAGGATTTGAAATAGTTGTCTTAGTCTATTTTTCCAAATAAGTTACTTCCTTCCATATGTAAATGATTTAATAAAATTGATAAAAAATTTGTATTTTATTATATTTTACCCATTAATATATAACTTTTATTATTTCAAAACTAAACCCTAGTCTCCCAAGAAAATAAAACACACACAAAAAGATCTGTCTTGAATAACTGATGATAACATATTATTTATCCACACAATCATACCAATAAATCACATTTAAAAACTTAAAATACCTAAAAAAATTTACTACATTCATTATAATTCATCATACAGGGAAAAAATACTCAAAAACACTCCTACAACTTGCTCGCTTAGAACTGCTAGTTTTCCTCAAAGACTAGTCATGGTGAGTTAGACATCTAACACTTGTATAGATATTTTCAATGAATTATTATGCATGTATATGAAAATATAACATATTCATACCGACTTAAAATATATAATGATAACACATTCCTAATCATATTCTCACCTATGCATGGGTTTTTCATTATTTCTACCATTAGGCCTCTTAGTGACTAGATAACTTAGATGACTAGTATATCACATTTGAGGGTTGGAATATATATATATATATATATATATATATATATATATATATATATATATATATATATATATATATATATATATATATATTATAATCCTTCATCAACATGAAACATCAGTCTTAGCTTCATCTTCCATCCATTTTCATACATTGACCTAGTCATATCTGACTGCTATAACAAATCTCCAAGAAATTAGCACTTTCTTGTAGGGTATACTCACACATCTAACAACTCAATCACACCTAGAGGTGCTTGGGAAAGTTTACTAAAACCTCAAATATATTACTTGAGAATACCAATCGATTATTGGATCTTTTGATCAACATCTTCAACATCAGGTCCTTATTAGGTTTTTGAGAGGGTTTAAACTTATTTCAATTCTTAATAATCATTCATAAAGCATAACCCCTCAATCCAATCACAAATTCCTATAGCTTTTAGATATGACCCTTACCCATATACCATAGACAACTTAGGTTCCTATGCAAAGGTTTGATGAGAAAATTATCATAATAAAATACTTCTTAGGTTGAGAACCCTTCATTTTGATCACTTGAGAGACCTAAAAACCATGTTTTATTCCTTGTCTTTTATATTATGATCTCAAAGTACATCATCAAACTTTAAATAACATACCTCACATTTTAAAATGATTACATGAGCTCAAACATCTTGAAATCTTATCATGACACCTCTTTAGGCCACACTTTCTATCTTTGTTCTTTAGACATGACTTACAAATCACATTAGTTCTTAAAAATAACCTTCATGCATCTCTACATGCATTATCCACCATCTCACATACTCAATAAACCTCATACATGATTAAACACTATCATACATCCTTCATGTGCCTTGAAAACAATTCATGTGCTAAAAAAACTTCATAAAACAAATCATACTTGTGTGTACTCATATAACCAAGCCACCATGATCATACCTTATTAGAAGGCCTTTTCATTTCATGACAAGGCTTAGGCTACTCAAAGACCTATATATTCATGCAACCATAAGGAATTATCTACCTTAAAATTATCTATTTTATTATAACATCCTTCAATGAAATCATTACATTAATTCTATTTGTCACATCAAAACACTTCCAGCTAAGCACACTCTCTCAATGACATCAAACTTATGCAAGATGTACCATTGACATCAATTAAAATACTCAAAAATCTCCCCCTTTGTCATTAATGGAACCACTCTAAAAAAATTCTCTCAACAAGTAGGTTATCCCTCATTATAAAATTTATCCCCCTTTGACATAAATCACAAAGTTAACTTTGTAACTCCTTGGATCACAATCCTTGCAACAAAAATATTCAAAACACAAGACTGAGTTTATGAGTCATAATACAAACATGATCCCCCTATCTCTATGCATAAATTATTGGAAAAACTCACATGCTCTTGGAGATAATGAACCACCTAATTAGACCCCCTATGTACTTGTCTTCTTTAATGATTTCTAGGGGTAGGAATTATAGCTAATTCCTATTTTAAGTTTTCAAATGTTATCTTTGGAAGTGGTTTGGTTAAAATGTCTTTAATCTGATCCTATGTAGAAACATATTCAAGTTTGACACTTGGTTCACTTACCTAATATCTTAGAAAATGATACATGATAAAAATGCGCTTAGTATTTAAGTGCATGATAGAGTTCTTTAAGATGCTTATCTCAATTTTATTCTCAAAATAGATATGGATAGGACCATCATACCCTACCTTGTAGTCTTTTAGGGTCTATCTCATCCATAAGACCTGAGTGAAACATGAAGCTACTATAATGTAATTAGCCTCATAAGTGGATAATGATAATTATGGTTACTTATTTCTTATCTATGAAACTAGACACCCACCTAAATAGAAATATCCTCCACTAGTACTCTTCCTATCATTTAGACTTAATACCTAGTCTGCATCTATATAGGCTATCAAATTGAACTCCATCCTTGGATACAAAAACCCATACTCCATAGTCCCCTTGAGATACTTAAGTATCCTTTTTAATATATGTAGATGATTTTCCTTTGTATCTACTTGAAATATTCCCACAAGACCTACTACTTACATGATGTTAGGTCTATAATTAGTGGTGTATAACAAACTTCCAATAATTGACCTATATGACATATGATTAACCTTTAAAGACTCATATTCATTGCCAAACTTATACCCTATGATCATAACTATAATAACAACCTTGTAATATTCCATCTTAAACTTCTTTAACATCTCTTATATGCAATTGGCTTGTGAAATGAATATAGCCTTTTCAAATTGAGTGATTTACAATGTAAGAAAGAATGATAGTTCTCCTACCATGGACATCTCAAACTCTTTGTTCATCACCTCTACAAAGCCCTTTGTCATGTTCTCATTATTTCCACCAAAGATGATGTCATCCACATAGACAACTATTATAAACTAATGGTCATCTTTTAACTTTATGTATAGATTACTATCTTTAACTCCTGTTTTTAATCCTTGATCCAACAGATACCTATCCAACTTGTCATACCAAGCTCTAAGAGCTTACTTTAGACCATAGAAATCCTTTTTTAGTATACAAACATAGTCCTTATCACCCGATAGTGATAACCCCTTAGGTTTCTCTATGTACACCTCCTCTTCCAAATTCTTGTTTAAAAAGATAGATTTGATATCCATCTATTATACCTTGAACCCTTTGAATCCTTCATATGCTATAAAAAATATGGTGATATGCAATCTTGCTACTAGTGCTAAGGTCTCATCAAATTATACCCATTAAAATTATGTATACCCATTGGATATAAATACATCCTTGTTCCTAATTACTTCTCCATCTTCATTAAACTTGTTTCTAACCACCCATTTCATGCCAATGACATTTTTGTCATTAGGCCTAGGAACTAGTTCCCAAGTCTCATTCTGATCTATTTGGTTTAAATCCTCATTCATACCATCTATTCAAAATTTGTATTTTATTTCTTATATGAGATTATTAGTTTCAATATTAGATAATAGATCAACATTATCTTGATTTAGATTAATTATCAGTCTTCTCCTTATTTACATGCCTCCATTCTTGTTGCCAATGATTTGAGATTTAGGATGATCTATTTGAATCTATCTTAAGGGGACTTTTGAATCCTATCTCTCCTCAACTTATTATTTTTTCCCATTAACCTATATAGTTTATTATTCATTATTAAATTCCAAATTTTCTAAAGTATCATTTAATTATGAGTGATCTCCTTGTCTCATCAATATTCAAATTAGTGCTTTCCACTATCTGTATAAACATAATATTTTTAAACTTTTATTGATTTCTAAAACTTTGTATCTTATAGGAACCTATCAAGTCTTGATATATCTAAGTGAATGCCTTAACTAGTGCATCAAGAAGGGGATGGGTAGACAATTTGTGCTTTATAAAATTATTGTCCCTTTTTCCACTTTCCATCTACACACTCATATTCTAAATACATTAAACCTAAGCTTATTATTCTTAGCCTTACCCATTCTAGTCATTTTCCTCTTTCCATCCTCCTTTTCTTGCCTTGATTCCCTTTTGGATAGCTATTTATACTAGGTTCACTGGGTCGACCCTATATAATCTAAGGGTTTTTTGACTTTTGGGGTTTATTAGCCTTTTGGTGAACTAGCTCAAACCTAGTGAATTGTCCTAGAAAACATATGGGGTCAATTGGGTTGAGCCTATAGAGCTAAAAATTTTGGGAGGATTTAGGTCCATATTCTCCTATATATACTAGTTCATTTACAACCATTTAAAATAAGATAAGTGAAGAAGAATAAGTTTGAATGAACATATTCTTATTGACCATTTTAGTTGAATAAGAAATCTCAGGGTTCCATAATTTATTCAAAGATAAAGATCTTGTATCTTGGAAAAGTATTTTGGATGTATAGATGGGTTGTGTAGCCTATATCTAATTTTTCCTTATTATCCTTACATACCACAATAACCTCTTGTGAATCACCTTAGCCAAGGGAGAGATTGACGTTTGATATGTTTTTCTTCAAGGAAAGTATTCCTAACTTTATTTCGCTTTTGTAAGAGTAGATAAAATATGTATTTATGCTTCTTTATTCAATGTATTAGGAATTTAAGTACATTGATGTGGGTATATGTCTTCTATGCTTGTTTAGTTTACTTGTTTTTTTGTTTCTAATCCCCAATTTGTGCCACAAGCTTTGGTGAGCACTAAATTAGATTTACTTTCTTTTTATTAGAATAGAGTGAACATTAAACCTTAGGACTCTTTTAGGGTTATTATGTGATTGTGTTAGATTTTAGTATTTTTAACCCTACCTCATATGGTTTATTTTGATAAGTGATACCCTTATTGGGTCTAGTGGATCCCCATATTGGTCATGCTCCTATTTAAAAAATGTATTCCCAATCAGAAGTGTAGGTATGTTTTATCTTCTTTGAGCTAGGATTGATTTATAGATATGATGCATTTCTAATTGCATACATTCTAGTGAACTTGACATGAAACTAATCCTTACAATATTTGTTTCACTTTCTTTCATTATTTTTAAAATTATCTTTATCATATATTTATCATATTGAATCAAATCTATTGAACTAGTTCTAATCTCTATGCATAGGTTTTTTGGAACAGGCAATTGGATCAACTTAGATGATCTAATATAGGTTTCCAAACTTTTAGTTCACACTAATACATCACACTAGTTAACCCTTTACACTTTCAAGCATCCAAATTTAGCTACTAGGCTAACCCAATCAACCTTGTACATTCTAGACACTCAATAGTAGGTTTATGTAAAGCTTAATAGACCTAGTTAGTAGATTTTTATAGCATATTCCAAGGTTATTAATTATCAATCTTAATTTTTAGAATCTTTGATCAAATAGGGTTCCTTTCTATCTCTCTATTTATTTATTTTTTATCTTTCTTTTCACATTTTTTTGTCTTTAAAACTACCCTTGCAAATTAGGTCAACCCTACCAACCTAGTTCTATGTTATGTGTGTTGTCTGAATAACTATGTTGACCCTAGTCTACCCTATTCATTTTTATACATTAATTTTTTTTTACAAGTTTGACCCTATCGACCCTAGTCTATATTTTGTGCATATATTGTCAACACTATACCTTATTTAAAGCTGGAATTAACCTTATATACTAGCAATTGATTCACTTTCTTTTCTTGTTACTTGCATGCTTAGAATAATTAATATAGTATAATTAGGGGATGTTTAATTAAAGTTTTAGTTTCAATATTTATATTTTAATCACACATGGCCAAATCACAAAATTTAAACAATTATTTTAACATTTTTCTTTGCAAGTCCAACCTACTTGGATTTCATCACAAAGGGGGAAGTTGACTTGATACTCATGTCAAGTATAAATCATGGTTAATTGTATATTCTAGCTAAGAACCTAACACCCCTATCATTGAGGTTTGTGAAGTGAGGAGATAGGCCCCAATACCAAGCCTATATCATTACCAATATATTCCCCTTCATCCCAAACTACCTAAAACCATCCTTAGATTGCTATCTATTTCCTTGCTTACAACTAACATCCCATCACATTTAAACTCATTTTATTAATAATATAATAAAAATTTTAGGTTGACCAATTAGTTATCTCTTTAATTTTCAATTTTATTTCTTTCTCTTTGCTCAATTGTGTGTGAAACAACTTACATTAACCATCTTTGGTGCAAGGTTTTGTATTATGTGCCTCAATTGGATTGGCCAATGTTGATCTGATTGAATGATTGTTTCTTTTTAGTTCTTACTTTCCTAGATTAGCTTCAAAAATTGTCTTATTTTAGTTCATAACTTGTTATCAATGTTCTGATTTTTCTATCTATTGTACTAGGTTGACCTCGTTGACCCAGTACCCTTTTGCCAACCACTATGTATTATACAGAATCAAACTAGTTGACTATGTACTATCTTTAACCCCTTTTAATTCTTTTTTAGTATTTTTACAGTATAATGGAGCAACCCATTTGACCCTATAAAATATTTTATTCCTTCTTTTTATGCTAGGTTGACCTAATTGACTCTATACTATTTTAGTCACTTCTTAGTTTTTTACTTTCTCATCTTTCTTCCTTTCAATTCATCATGAATTTTTTTCTTGATGATAACACTAAATTCTACTTAGAAAACATGATGAACTTTACCAAGCTCATACATTTTTCCATAGATAGAGTAGGGCTCCTCTTTTGGATGTTAGTAATGTTCATATTGCCACTTGCACAATGAACTATGGGACCCCTCCTAATACCTATTTACAAAATAATTCTCTTTTTTATTAAAGGACCAACCTGAGTTAGAGTATACTCTTTAAATTATCTTCTTTATCTCTAAATTTCCTCAACATCAAGGAAAGTATCCTTCTACCATTTACAATCTTATAATTAGTGGTCAAGTCAAAGATACTCATTTACCTACTCCTACATTCTCAATTAGATATTGGGGTACCAATTTCTTTGATTATTAGCCTCTTTATTAGATTATGACCATTTATCATGCCATGACCTCTTCTTCTTTCCTTTCTTCTACCTCCATGCCTAGTATCTTAAATAACATGGTAGGTTTTACATTTAATGAGCCACTCTTGAGATCCAATATCTTGAATCCATCTAATAGTGAATTGTTTGCTACCCAAGGAAATCAAGCTTCTAGTGATTCTTCATCTCAACCATTCACTAGTCCATATTTTACTACACAATAAAATTTTACCACTAGTGCATCACATTCTCATAATTCCTCTTAAGCTCCTATCAACACTAATAGTGGTACCTAAGCCACTAATACTAACACTAATTCCAACCCTAATGTTTATAGTAATGTTAATCAAACACATAATTTTTTTTTGAAAACTCTCAATAAAATGAATAAATTTCAAGCTAATAACACAAATCAAATGATGACAATGCAAAACCACCTTCTCCACCTTAAATCTCATCCACAATGAATGGCTTAGGGCACACATAACCAGAACGTCCCCCCACCTCCTCTTCAAGATTATCAAAGTACTCTTATTCCTCAACCTATTTGGGTCAACAAAACCATTAAGCATCTTCAAAGTGGACCTCTTACTACTCAAATTACTAAAATTGACATAGGAGGTATAACACCTACAATTTATTATAATGGATCAACCGATCCTACACTTCATCTTAAGACATTTGGAAATATTTATAAGGGTTAGGTCAAATTAAACACTTTTTTATGCTAATAAGATCCTTTCCAAAGCCCTCATAGGTGTGCCTTGGAGTGGTAAAATTATATTATACCTCATTCTTTTACTAGTTTGGAGGATTTAGTGAATGCTCTAGTTCAATAATTCCAAACTAGTGATCTTCCCAAAAACACTTTGGACAATTTCATAAATTACAAACAAAAATACTCAAGCCTTTTTTTAAATATGGAAGACTTTGTTTTTCAAATAAATTTTAACATAACATGGCCAATGACAATATTTTCCATGTCTTTACCAATTCCCTTTTATATAAATTACAATATCAAGTTTGCTCTCTCTCTCCACATACCTTGGGGGAGGTTATTGACCAAGGTAAACATCAATATTTACTAATGAATCAATTTGAGACACCCCAACCTTCTCCTAGTCCTCATCTCTTAATTAAGAAAAAAAATCACAATGTTACCAATGATGGCATTACATATTCTTATGAAACCAGTCATAATCTTCATGTTCTCATTCATACCCCTTCGTCAGAACCAACTCCCCCATATCAATAATATACCAAGCCTCATTTATGTTCACCAAAAAACATTGCATTTATAAAACTCTATTCTCATTTGAATTTTGTAAGCATTTACCTTCTCCTCTTCTATGAGAACTTGACCCTACTTATCCTATGAAATCATGGTATGATCCTAACAAGTTTTGTTGGTTTCATGGTAGTTAGGCTCATTCTCATGATATTAGTAGACAACTTCAAAATTTAGCTATGGAATTTATTATTTTACCTAATTTTTATCATTATTCCATCATTTTTAATCATCAACAAGTTTATGAGAATGATATCAAAGACTATACAGCACATGACAAAACTCAAGCCTTGAATCAAGTAAATGCTCAATTATATATCTATAAAGACCCTCTTCCTAATCATAAAAATATTCAAGATAATCAAGATAAAGCCACCCCTTACACTAATAATGTTGAAAGTCTTATTGAAACAACCTATGAGGATAATGTGGTTAACATGACTAATATGCAAAGGGTGGTTGCTTTTATTGATTCTCAACCTATCTATGCTCCTCCTTCATCTAAAACATATAATTTTATCGAAGATTCTTCTCCAAATCATTTAAATGAGTTGGGGCTAGATGACCTTATTAATTTTGATTATTTAATTTTTGATTCTCTCTTGTATAACACTTCCCATTATATTTCTAATACTATTCCATCATTTTCCAACACTAATGATAATCAGGCTTTTATTATACCATTTCTATAAATCAACTTGAACCAACTACTTCATCAACACAACATTATTTCCAACCTTGTCCTAAACCCTTTTCTTCTTATTAAAAAAATTCCAATTTACTTCATCTCCTCCTTCCAAGGACCTCCTTAATCATTATACACCTTTATCTAACAACATTCTTATGGGTTAAGATAAGTGGGATCCCATAGTGTATCTCAATAACCTCCCATACCAAATTCCATTCCTTAAACTTATGAGAACTTATCCATGTCATAGAAATAATCTTATGTAGCTATTATTTGAGATGAATGTCTCTCATCTTCCCCTATCAAGATAGGAGGTAACTTTATCTATACTCAAGGATAATATATTACAACAATGTGTAGAGATGTCTATCAAGGTTGATGAAATTATAAACACTTCTCTTTATTTAGAATTTCATATAGCCTATATGATTCTTGATAAGAATTTTATTCATGCAGATAAACCTCCCTTATTTATTAACATCCAAATAGGTGATATCAAAGTTAAGCATGCATTAATTGATGAGGGTTCTTGAATGTGTGTTTCTTCTCTGCATTTCATTAAGACTTTTGGGTATTTATAATATAATCTCAAGTCTACACACAACACCCACCAAGGATATGATAGAAGGCAAATGCCTCCTCTAGGTTGTGTGTGGCTCCCCATTACCATCTCACCTATCATTTTTCATGTGAAGGTGATGATCTTTAACTTTCCCATTTATGATAAAAATTTTCTTGGTAGGATACTGAATCACCATATGAGAATCATTGCTTCTTCCACCTACCGATGCATTAAATTCCCTCATAATGAAGCCATTTAAAGGAATTAGGGTGACACTAGCACTTATAATTTTAAACAATTCTAACATCATGGTGTCTTTAAGGTTCCTACTCCTGAGCCTTTACCAAGAATTCCATTATATGAGTCTCAACATCCTAACTTTCCCATTAATTCAACTTGAGGTTAAAGTGGGATGAATCCTGAACTCATTGGGAACATTCCTCCTAACCTCTTAGATTCTAATGATGATGAACCTAATGAGATTAACTTAAAGATTAAAAATTATGATCTCTCTCCTCATCTCATCTCACAGCTTCATACATCCTTAAAAACTCACCCTCACAATCCTCTGTATGATGACATTCATGTATTCTTGACCAATAATAGGCATTATATTCACCATACTTCATCAGATGATAAGGTTATCCCTACTTATGTCACGAAATTTCACACCCTAGATTATGATGATGGTTATTGCTTAGATGATTTGTTTTTAGGTGACCTTGTACAAGCCCATGATGCTAATAATCTGTAATATCATTCTTCTCTACTTGAGTCTTTTCATATATCTCATCATTTTCCTTCACTTATAGTTACTCATTTTTGTATTTTTCCCCTTTATTACAAGATAGATATGGCACCAAAACCTTCAATTTTGAAGGATCCACATAGGAAAATGCTCATAGATCATGTTATGATTGAGTGTTACTATTTTTATAGGTACCCTAACCCTTGTATTTGGTTTAACCATAAGGTTAGTGTGACTCTCTTTAGACCTTTTGTATATCCCACTCCTTCCTCAGTATATCATTCTATAGTTGAGCCTATTTTCCTCTCCTATGGTTTTTAAGCCTACCCCTATTTATAATTCCATTATTCCTTATATTAAGCTTAGTTTTATTGCTTGCTCTTCATCACCCTCCATTAATGATGGTTTTCTTCCTTTACCTAATATAGCACCATTGCTTACCAAATAGACCGATAAGTCATTTCCCTCTGCTTCTACTCCTCTTACACCTCCTTTCATGAGTGATTCTACTAAAACCACTTGCAAGTGTATATGATGCTTCCATGGGATAGATAATAATTATTTGAGCCATTATCACAAGATATGATAATATATTAATACCTTGCATCCTTCTTCCCTATCATCTACCAACGCCATACCTCCCTTAAAGGAACATCTTGAATATATACCCAAGTATGGAGAGGTATATTGTCTATCATATATATGTGTCACCCATCATAATAATCATTTACATATCATTTAACATCTTAAGGATCACCTTATAACCATTCCTAGACCATCTACCACTCACCCATAGGTCATCCCCATAATAAGGCTCCTCCTTCTACCATGATTCTACCTCCTATGGTTCCATCACCTCCTATGGTCCCTTCATCACCTTCGATGCCTCCACCCATGATTAATTCACCTATGGACCCTCCCTAAGCTATGGATCTTTCTCCACCCATGAGTCCCTCACCCATAAATCCTTTTCCACTACTGACTCCTACATCTCCTATAGAGCTTGCTCCCATGCATTCTCCTAACCATCCCTTGCCTAATTTCCCTCCTCAACATGATCTATCGAGCATTGCTACATTTTTTGGAGGAGATTAGAAGAGAATTATTTTCCTAGTATTCATTGAATATTGATGAGACATTAGCAGTAGTTTATCTCCATCTTCATAGAGATTTATCTGATGTCTTAGATAATGTGTGTGTAGAAATTTATTAGTATTTATGAGCACATGCATGGTGCTTTCACATTTTTATTTGGGTTGGATGTGTGATCCAATCTTACCTTTATTTATTTATTATATAATTTAACAATGTGTCAAATTTTTACTTCTCATATATGGTGATCTTACTTGTTTTACTATATCTTGCTTATCTTATCATTTATATTTCACATATGATTGTCTTTATTTATCATTACTTTGTCTTTCTTGCTTGATTTTTTCTCAAAAATCTTTTTTTTCCTCTTCATGATTATTTGATTTCTTAGCTCCATTTTTCATATTTAATTATCATTATGACTTGGTTATACAAACCCTATTCCCTTTGGTCATTATCTCCCTTTTACCATGTGATTAGTTAGCAAAAAGTCTTACACATTACCATCTCCTTACACTAGTCCACTTTTTACTTTTTATTTTTCCCTTCTTCCTTTTCTACAAACTAATAATATACATGTTTTAGACATGAGATCACATGCCAATTCATTATTAAGCCTAAGTGTAGTTAGTCTTTGTCTTTATTTACTTAGCTTCCTTTAACCTTATCCCATAGATCATTCATGCATTTCACTACATCTCTCATTATTGGTCATTCCAAATCCATATGGAGGAGGAATCTTGAAAATTAATAAAATGTTAAAATCCAAATCATTTAAACTAAAATGCAATGATACAAAAGGCTAAATTATTTTTAAAATTCTAATCGCACTAAAAAACATGATTCAAAGCACATCTCCTTCTTATAGTTGAATTCCAAACTCTATAGTTGGCCTTAAAATATATCCAAGGTCCTTTATGGTGTTGTATACTAGTAGATTATAAAAGGAGAATAAAAAAATCTTTTAGTGATACCTACTTTCTCATGCAAGTAACCAATCTTCATAGTAATCGACAAATCTGTAAGGGGTCCTAAAAAATGGAAAAATATATTTTGGGAATGTAGGTCCATTTTAATTTTCTTGTACCAATCTACCTTCATGAGTTGATCTTATTAGCACACCTATTTGCCTAAAAATTTGTGTCTATAGTGAACATGTTTCCTTTTTTTGGAAATATTGTCATTGATGTCAAAGGTCTAACATTATTGATAAAGGCCACATTGAATTTAATGGTGTTTTTAATATTTATATCTTATCTAATGTGTGTTAATATTTATTTAATATTAATTAATATATATATTTTTTGTATATAAGACAAAAGAGGGCCCATGGAGAAGTCAAAGAGTCACGGGATAAAAGGCGAAAGAGGAATGGGACACATTTTCTCATGAAGAGTTATCTTGAGGAATTCTAAGAGTCACCATATGAAGAAAAAAGAGAATATGGGACATTTTTCCATGAAGGGACACTTTGAGTAATACAAAAAGTAACCAAGACAAAGATAAAAGAGGAAAGGACACTTTTGCTTATGAAGAGTCACCATATGACTTTTCAAATGTAAGGATACGAAGGGTCATGTAAGTTTGACACCATTTTTCATGAGGATTTAAGGGTCAAAAAGGGTGAATGGCAAAGGTTATTTGGAAAGCTATAGATAAAGGCTTGATAATCCATTTATAATATTCAAGAGAGTGCATGGTTTGTTTTTATTTTCAAAGAGAGAAAAGTAGGAGATATTGTAGAGTTCTATTATTTATGAAGTAAGGAACACTGAGAGATAGTTGTGCTTTATACACAAGAGATATTGGTGATCCTATGGATTGGTACTCAGAAATGTTTTTAAGGGTGGGTACTCTTGTGTGTTGGTGCTCACAAATAGTTGTTGTGTTGGTACTCAACAAAGGGGTTGGTGCTCCTATAAGTTGGTGCTTTCAAAATTTGTAATTTGAGTTGATGATCATTCGTATACTTGAGATTTTTCTCCATGTTTTTTCCCACTTTGGGTTTCCACATAAAAATATGTTGCCTCTCTCTCTCTCTCTCTCTCTCTCTCTTGTGTGGTGCATATTATTATTTCAATTTTATTGCATATATTGAATATGTGGTTAAATGGTTAAGTAAAAGGAATTTGGTTAAGAAATAAGATATATAATATACTTATTCACCCCCCCTCAATATATTTCATACTTAACTATTGGTATCAGAGTAGGTTCCTTCTAAAAATGTTTTAAAACTTGAAAGAAGTTTTGGAAAGCATGATGGATGGATCACATGAAGGGTTTTATACAAATAAGAGACCTTTGTTTGATGGGACAAATTATGATTTTTAGAGCATAAGGATGAGTACTTATTTGATGGAACTTGGATTTGACATTTGGCAAGTAGTGGTGGAGGAATATGAAGAGCCACAGACACTTGTAACTACTTTGGGAGAAAAGAAGGCAAGTGAAAATAATGTTAAAGAATTAAAATGTTATTTTATGTGGTTTATGTGAATCAAAATTTTCTGAAGATATGAAATGTAAATCTACTCATGAAACTTGGGTAAAACTTGAGAATATTTACAAAGGTGATGTAAAGGTTTAGCAAGCTAAGCTTTAGACTTTCAAAGATAGTTTGAGATTATGAAGATGGAAGATGAATAAAATATAACAAGTTATCTTTTACGAGTTAATCAGATTCAAGGTCTTGAAGAAAATTTATAAGAATCAATTATGTTTTAAAAAGTTTTGAGATCTCTACCATTGAGATATTATGTAAAAGTTTTAGCAATTGGAGAGATGAAGAATTTAACCAAGCTAAAGATAGATGAACTATATGGTATTCTTATGGCATATGAGATACGAACCAAACAAGACAAACCCTCAAAGAGAGAAGCTACTTTCAAGACATCAAAAAAAGATAAGGGTAAGACTCAAGAATCAAGAATTAATGTATAATTCTATCAATGATACAGATGAAAATAGAGCTCTATTCATTTGAAAGCCAAAAAAGTGCACAGGTAAATATCAAGGAAAATTACATTTTAAATGTTTTAATTATGAAAAAATTGGACATTTTACAACTAAGTTCATAGATAAGGGTAATGATGATAATTAAGAAGCAAATTCTACATACAAGGAGAATTTCAAAGGAAAATTCAAGAAGGAATTTGAGAAGAAGAGTTTATATTCTAAAGATCCTAGCTTAACTAAATATAGTGGAGTTAGTGATTCAGAAGAAGAAGAGATTATATTCATGGCCATACATGAAGATGCCTCTACAACAAAAATTACATATGATCAAGAAGAAGAATAGGATGAAGCCAAAATGAATCTGGAAGGAGAACTCATATGTGTCTTAGAATATTTAAAAGATCTTAAGAATAATAATCAAAGATTAAAGATACAAATCAAAAAAAATGAAAAGGAGTCAAAGGAAATAATTGAAGATTTGAAATTACACTTTGAAGAAACCAAAAATAATGAAGAAGATCTAACGACATAGTTGAAAAAGGTAAGTAAATAATATGAAAGGTATGTTATTTAAATTGCTTCTTTAAAAGTAGATCTAGAGAAAATAAATAAAGTAATCAATGATAGAGTAGCCAATGATTCAAAATTTGAGAATAGCACTAATATGTTGATTAAGATATTATAAAGTCAAAGATCAATGTCAGATAAGACATGTATCATATTTGAAAAAGAGAAGGGGGAGGCCACTACTTTTATAGACAAGGAAAATGGAAAGAGCTATGTTGAAGCTCTTACAAAATATGACATCAAAAGGGAAGAAGTTAAGAATACATAGAACATCTCAAACAAAGAAAGCTAGAAATAATAAAGATACAAAAGGTAATCAAGTCATAGATATGCAAACATGTTCTATTTTTATGGTTATAATTTTTATTGTAATGGATATGGTCATAAGAAAATATAATGTCAAAAAGGGCTAATAATTTTAGAAATAAGGAGAATAAAAGTCAAGAAAAGTCAAGCAGAAGACATAACTCTTGTTCTCCTCTATTAGGCTTTAATGAAGAGGCCATAATATGTTACAAGTTCAACAACTTAAGACACATAGCTTGGTAATGTAGAAGTGTGTTTGAGTTAGTCAAGAAGGACCAAAATTTCAAGGCTTCATTCATCAAGAAGAAAGTTTAGACAATTTCATGGTAGAAAAAATAACTAGAAAATATATGTTGGTACAAATGGATTTGCATCTAAAAAATGAAAAAAATGCATGGTTCATTGATGGTGGATATTCAAGGCACATGACATGAGACAAAATCAAGTTCATAACCTTAAATAAGATCAATGGTGGCATAGTTAAATTTAAAGATAATACTACTATCAATATTGGTAGAAAAAGTACACTAAGTTTGGATAATGGTAGAACTAAAATTAAAAATGTTTTGTATGTAAAATGTCTTAAGCATAGTCTTTTGAGTGTATGTTAAATATGTGATCAAGGGTATGCGTTAAAGGTTTATGCATAGGTTTTTGAAATTAGGAGAAAATATTTAGATACATTGATTACAGATTCTTAGAGAATAGGGAAAAATTTGTATATGATATCAGACATCAAAGGTCAAAGATGTTGTTTGAGTCAGATTGAAGAAAGTTGGCTATGACATAGGAGAATGAGTCACATAAATTTTGACAATCTTGTCAATATTAACAAAAAGAAAGTATTCAAAAATATTTCAAGTATTATAAATCCATCTGACATGCTTTGTGAACCTTGTTAGCATGGGAACCATGACAAAAGGTGGTTCAAAAAAAAAGAGTACTTGACCACTCAAATGTTAGAGCTTGTTCACACTAATGTATGTGGACCTATGAGAACTCAAAGTACTAAATGTGAGAAATGTTTTATGTTGATTATTTATCATTTTTTATGTATGACTTGAGTGATGTTTGTAAAGAAAAAATAAAAATATTTCAGACATTTCAAAGCATTCAAAGCATTAGTTGAGAATGAAACTAGTTTGAAGATTAAGTTTTTAAGATCAAATCAAGGAGAAGAATTCATGTTAAATCAATTTATTGAGTCTTATGAATACCATGGAATAAAAAGACATTATTCAACATCCAGAACTCCATAGCAAATTGAAGTAGTTGAGTGAAGAAATAGAATAGTTCAGGAGATGGTGAATACAATGCAAAATGAATTGAAGATACTAGATAAATATTGGAGAGAGGAAATTTCTACAATAGTGAATATTCAGAATAGATTATTATTGAGATTAAATAGTGACAAGACTCATTATGAGCTATGGAAAGAGAAACTAGTAATAGTTGATTATTTTAGAGTTTTTAGTAGCATATGCTTCATAAAGAGAATCAACAAAAAACTTGGGAAGTTTAAATCCAGAGTAGATGAAGGTATATTTCTTGGTTATTATTGAAAAAGTAAAGCTTATAAATTTTATAACAAAAAAACTAAAAAAATTTATTGAAAGTGCAAGTGTTAGGATAGAAGAAGATGGAACACAAAGAATCAGTGATCCAATAGACATTCTTGAAATCATTGAAGAGGAAGATTTTGAAGAATAAGATAAAGATGAGAAGAAAGAGAAAAAGGACACAAAAAATCTATCTAAATATGTTTATAAAAATCATAATGAAAGTGACATCATCAAGGAAATAAATGAAGGAATTCACACTAGAATAATGATGGTAAGTGAATCTGAGCAAGTTAATTTCTCTTTTTTATCCAAAATTCAGCATAAAACTTTTTTACAAGATAGACATGATAATCATTGGGTTAAGGCTATGGATGAATAATTAAATTAGATAGAAAAGAATGATACTTAAGAATTAGTACCTAGACGAAAAGATCATAATGTAATAAGAAAAAAATGGGTTTATAAAAATAATTTGAATGAAAATGGAGAAGTGACTAGGAATAGAGAAAGATTAGTATGTAAAGGACATGCTTAGATTGAGGGAATAGATTTTGAAGAAACTTTTACACTAGTGACAAGGCTAGAGGCTATTAGAATGTTTCTTGCATTGTAAAATTTAAAAATTTAAATGTATTTTAGATGGATGCCAAATCTACCTTCCTAAATGAGAATCTAGAAGAAGAGGTTTGCATTAAGCAACCTAAGGAATTTATTCTCTCAAATATTAGTAGCCATGTATGCATATTAAATAAATCATTGTATGAATTAAAAAAAGCTCCCAGAGCTTGGTATGCAAGACTTGATAAGTACCTGTAGGATCAAGGTTTCAAGAGAAGATTTGTGGATAGTAATCTCTACATAAAAATAGAAGGTGAGATCAATTGATTATTATGGTATATTTTTATGACATAATTTTTGGAGGAAACATTGAAAATATGACAAAAGAATTTTCTAATAATTGTAAAAATAATTTGAGATGTCTATGCCTGGAGAATTGTCATTTTTATTAGGATTGCAAATATTTTAGCTAGATAAAGTAAATTTCATATCTCAAAGTAAATATGCCAAGGAAATGTTGAAGTAATTTGGTTTTGAGGATTGTGTACCAGTTGGCACACCAATGTGTATAAGAGATAAGGTGATCAAGGAAAAAGATTCACCTTTTGTAGATCAATATTTGTATAGATCTATGATTCGTAGTCTTTTATATTTGATAGCATCAAGGCTAAACATCATGCATGTAGTAGGTATGGGTGCAAGATATCAGTCATCTCCAAAAGATAGTCATATTCAGTTGGTGAAGAGAATATTTAGATATATCAAGGGGACATTGGATTATGGATTATGGTATCCAACATGCAAAGATTTCACTTTGGTTACTTATATAGATTTAGATTGGTTAGGGTGCTTGGATGATAGAAAGAGTATAAGTGGAGGATCTTTATTCTTTGGTGATAGCTTAGTATCATGGCTAAGCAAGAAATAGAATTCAATATCACTTTCTATAGCTAAAGCAGAGTATATGGCAATGACTTGTACTTAAGTGATTTGGATGAAGCAAACTTTTTAAGATATCAAGGTAAAATATGATGAACCTATTTATATTTTTTGTGACAACACAAGTGATATTAATATTTTGAACAATCTAGTGATGCATTCAAGAACAAAAGATATTCCCATTAGATATCACTTATTGAGAGAGTATGTTGTAGATCAATATGTTAAGATGGAGTATATTAGTACTATAGAACATATTTTTGATATTTTCACAAAGGCACTTACAAAAGACACATTTGAGTATCTATGGGACAATTTGGGAGTAATTTCTTTTACTTCCTAACATTGAGGTTTAGCATCAATTGAGGGGGAGATAAGTGTTAGCTCCAAGTAGGCCCTTTGCCATTGATGTCAAAGGGGGAGAATAATAGGTACAAGTATAGGTGTAGTGCAGAAACAAATATAGGGAATATGTATAGGTTTCTATAATAAGAGGGAGTTACTGTATGTTTTTTAGATGGTAATATGTGCAAGTTTTAGGATGTGGCATTTTTAGTTTGAGGTTGCCATCAGTGACAAAGGTGGACATGATTATAAATATTGTCTTTAATGTCAAATGTCTATAATTTTTTTCGATAAAGGCCCTATTGCATTTAATAGTGTTTTTAATATTCATATCTTGGCTAATTTGTGTTAATATTTATTTAATATTAATGAATATATTTTTCATTGCATATAAGTCAAAAGAGGGTCCATGAAGAAGTCAAAGAGACACGAGGTAAAAGACAAAAGATGAATGGGATGCATTTTATCATGAAGAGTCATCTTGAGGAATTCTAAGAGTCACCATATAAAGAAAAAAGATGGTATGGCACATTTTTCCATGAAGGGACACTTTGAGGACTATGAAAAGTCACCAAGATAAAGATAAAAGAGGAAAGGATGCTTTTGCTTATGAAGGGTCACCATATGACTTTTAAAATACAAGGATACAAAGGGTCATACAAGTTTGGTACTATTTTCCATGAGGATTGAAGGGTCACAAAGGGTGAATGTCAAAGGTCATTTGGAAAGATATAATAAAGGCTTGAAAATCTATTTATAATATGCAAGAGATTGCATGGTTTGTATTTGTTTTCAAAGAGAGAAAAGCATGAGATATTATAGAGTTATATTATTTGTTGAGTAAGCAACATTGAGAGATAGTTGTGTTTATGCACAAGAGGGGTTTGTGCTCCTATGGGTTGGTGCTCATAAATAGTTGTTCTCTTGGTGCTTGGCAAAGGAGTTGGTGATCCTGAAAGTTAGTGCTTGAAAACTTTATAATTTGAGTTGATGCTCATTCATATAATTGAGATTGTTATTGATATTTTTTCCCACTTTGGGTTTCTACGTAAAAATTTGGTCTCTCTCTCTCTCTCTCTCTCTCTCTCTCTCTCTCTCTCTCTCTCTCTCTCTCTCTCTCTCTCTCTCTCTCTCTCTCTCTCTCTCTCTCTCTCTCTCTCTCATCTCTCTCTCTCTCTCTCATTCTCATGTGGTGCATATTATTTTTTCAATTTTATTGCATATCTTAAATGTGTGGTTAAGTGGTTAAACAAATGGAATTTGGTTAATAAATAAGATATATAGTATACTGAGTCACCCCCCTCTCAATATAGTTCATGCTTAACACCTTTGTACATAGATGACCACTAGTCACTTAATGTCTTCTCATGTCTTTAGTATGCCTCCTTTCTCCTAAGGTCTTCTCATAAGATGCCTAAGTGTTGATTTTTATGATCCCTTTTTCATTCCCTTTATTTGTTATATTTCCTCTTGAGAAATATTATTTTTCTACAAACCAATCCCTTGGGATTTCATTTATGAGTTACATTATAATATCATATATAAGACTTGACCATCCTCACAAATTACCATATTTTCCTTCTAATTACCCACATCCTTGATTACTTGATCTATCATATTTGTTCCACCCCAGTGGTGTTCTCTTTATGATTTACAATGTAAGATTATGGATAGGACCTAATGTTTCTAAAAAAAAGTTTCAATTACCTAAGTCATAATCCAAAATTACACATGTCAAATATAAGATAAGATTCGATTGATTATGAAGTTACACGTTATTGACATGATTCATAGCTTGGTTTAGTGTGTTTTATGCTTAATTTATCTTTCACCTTTTTATCTTCTTATTTTCTTAGTGCATGTAAGAATACAACCATTTCCTAAAATTTTCATACTTCTCAGCCTGAATTAGTGTGATAAATTTAAGACCAATCTTTTGCCAATTTTGTTTTTATTCTATAGTTCACAGCATGATTTAGTATAATTTATTGCCTTAATTGATTTATTTTTATCCCATGTGTGCCCTTTTACATTCCTTCCATTTTATTACATTATTTTCATACTTACCAATTTGAATTAGTATGATTTTACTTATTTTAATTTGGTACAAAATTATTTCACTTTGGTTTAAAAACAAATCCCTTTTTACCATATTGTTTTACCATTTCTTAGTTATTTATACTTAGTCATTTCTTTTTATTACACATTTCTCAACTTAAAATAGTGTGTAGTACATTTTCTTTATTGATTATATTTTTCCAAATCCGTTTTGCCTATATCTTTTGAATCATGCATGTATCATAAATAATGATAGAAAAGAAACCACATCTCATATATTTCATATAGCATATAAAAAAAGTTAACATACATATGCAATAATGAAATATATCCAAAGCATCCATTACCACAACCATAATAAATCATAATGATGGCATACACAATTAGCATAAATATGCCAGAATGATCCATATAATATATATATATATATATATATATATATATCATTAATTTGATAAAACAAATACATGGATTCAAAAAATAATAAATCATAATGATGACATAAACTATAAAGATGCCATCTAGGATCTTAGTCCCTCTAACTATCCTTATAGGTGTGCTACCTACACATGTGACTATATCAACTAGGTTTGGATCTTTATTATCCACATCACAATGGATAGATACACATATCTCACCTTAGCCAAGGCCTAACATGCCTACATATCACCTGCACCCATTTGGTGGCTACATCCTCTTTCTCTATGCCCATATTTATTTCATTGCCTCCCCATCTAATCTAAACTAACTCACTTGAGCTAGGGTAGATGGTATAATAGGGTCTTATAATATAGTAGGTACATATGGCTATAGAGCCTTATCCAAGATTTCATGGAGTGTTCCCCTCACCAAGGATCCCCATCTCTCCTCTATATCCTTACCTATGCCTAAAAGATCATACCAAATGGATATTAGATCATTATTACATCTCAAAATGTATATCTATCTCTACTTTCAAACAAAAACTTAAAGAAATAATTTAACAATATTCTCTTACCTATCTATGTTTTGGCTACTATGGTATTACCATTTGTGTGACCAATATCATATCTCCCCCATATATGTGGCCTCCAAGTACCTCATCTATAAGATACCTCATTAACTCAAATACCTTTATTATGGTTCACATCCATCTCAACCTACACCTAAGTGGTCTTTCTATCATCCATTCCTCTTCTTGTTCCTTTACTAGATCATTAGGGATGATATCAATCTCTACTATCTCCTATGTCCTCAGTGGTCATAGATCCACCTTCTATGGAGTTGGTAGTAGTAAATATAATATCTCTGCCTCCACCTACCTATCCTCCTACTCTACTCCTCATCATGTTCAACCAGTCCATGGTCATTCATGATGTGGTCTAAGTGTCAGTCTCATTATTAGTGGTCATAGTCCTCTCCTCCCTCGTGGCTCTCTCACATGTTGAGCCTACTATTCAATCATCAATATCAGTGTCATTATATGAGCTATACCAATCTATCCAAGTAATTATAATATCAAATGTGGCTCTTTCCACCAATGTGTAGTATTTAACCACCTCTATCTTTACTGTCACTAGTATAAGTATGTGATAACTCACCCATGTAGTCACTATGTGCTAATATGGATACCATATTATGTTTGTGTGTCTCACTAAATAAAAAAATAGAATGTGGGGCAAAACCCACATTACTTGCTCTTATCACCCTCTTTACACTCAAGAAAACCTATCATCAATTGCATGAGGTATCCTAGCTAACTGATACATAGGAAACCTCTCATATATCCAAGATATCAATACTATGATTGGTCTAATATTCTTTTTACCTCTAACCAACATATCCTACAAATCATGTATGAGATAGACCTAGATAAGAGATCCTAGATCATATATAACTTGCTCTTCTATCATCATCCTTCTCAAGGCTACCACAAATAGTGGTACATCACCATCCAAATTATGACATACCACCCATTATGTCATAATCCATATCATAGATTTATAGATATCTAGAATCTTTGATGTTATACATCAACCATATTAACTCTCCATCTTCCTAAAATCATCTCTGAGCCTGTAGCCCACATGGCTAAGGTTATCCTCTCTTTTATGATGTTTGGTATCCCTATTGTCATTGATTATCATACTATAGGAATATTTATGATGACATGGACATCATTTAGTGTGATGGCCACCTCTATCATGTCCCCATCCAACTCCCATATGAAGGTGTTAGTCATTCATTCCCAACAACTGAGAACATGACTAATAGATCGACATTTATGGGGACCCTACACATATCAGCTATGCCTCTTAGACCTATGGATATTAGTCTATCCCTATCTCCATCTAAAAATCACTCTAATAATGTTGTTAACCAAGACACATCCACCAATCTCCATAAACTTCATTGTCTTTGCAACCAAGAAACACTAAAGGATGTATCAATTCCTTCATGTCATGTATAGTCTTAATACATTCTTTTTACATTTTAAAATAAAAAACAACCCTAATTTCTTTTAAAATTATAATTTTTTAATAATTTTTCCCTATTTATATCCTACTTAGTCCTTATTTCCTTCTTTTGGTCATTTTAGATTATTCTATCCTTCTTTCGACCTTCTGCATGCTTTTCTATGTTTACTTTAGTTCTTTAGTCAAACTAATTTGACCAAAATTTTCCTATTCTACCCTAGTTAACTTAAAAATATTAGTCTCATTTTGACATCTAAAAATGTTTAAAATTAAAAATTACTTAAAATACACTTAATTCACTACAAATTTCAAAAATTGGTTTGAGATTCATAGTTGCATACTTGTAGTGCACTCGTTGCTACCCCTAGGTGTTCCTCTCATCTAGATTTTCATCTCCTCACCATCCTAGCTCATTTTATCTCTAGAGATATTTTTTTTCTCCTTCACAAGTCAAAATAAAAAATGACTTTTCATTTCCCCTATTTAAAAACACTTTTCAAAACTTAAAATTTTCAATTATTTTTAGGTATATTATTTATTTTGTTTATATCTTTGTTTTTACTCATCCATTTTTAAAACCATAAAATTAATTAGATTCATGATGAAATAAATATTTCTTTCCACTATCATATTTGTATTTTCCAAAATTCTCAATTTTTGGCTATTTTTTGCACTAACTTGTACATGTTCACCTAGTATTCTTCACATGAGACACCTTAAATTTCTCTTATAGTCTACTTATTTATCGATAGCATTAAGGTATGATTTTTAAAATTCTATCATTTCATTTATATTAATTACTATTTATTTCACTTTACTTAACATCAATGTTGTGTGTTATCATGTTCTATCATCAAGCACCATCCCATGTTACACTTACATGACATGTGATGAGCTTTGAGTGGGGCATATGTAAACACATAATATTTTTGAACTTTTATTGATTAACGACACTTTGTATCTTGTAGGGACCCATCGAGTCTAAATCTCTCTAATTTCACACCTTAAGGTGTGAATTAGGAAAGGGGTGGGCATATTATTAGTGCTTCATAAGATTGTTGTCTCTTTTTCCACTTGCCATCTACACACTCATCTCCTAAAAACACTAACCCTAAGCTTATTTTTCTTAGTGTTACCCATTATAGTCATTTTCCTCTTTCCATCTTCATTTTCTTACCTTAATTCCATTTGGATAGTTATTTGTAATAGGTTGATAGGGTCGATCCTATATAGTTTAGGGGTATTATCACTTTTTGGGTTTGTTATCCTTTCAGTCGACCTAGCTTAGACCTAGTGAATTATCCCCAAAAACATATAAGGTTGACTCAGTCAACCCTATACAACCAATGTTTCCAAGAGGATTTAGGGAAAAATCTTTCTATATATATAAGTTCATTCCCAACCATTTGTAAGAAGAGAAGTACAGAAGAATAAGTGTGAAAAAACATTTGATTATTAACCATATTACTTGAGGAATAAAGCTTAGGGTTCCATAATTTATTTGGAGATATGGATCTTATCATTCAGGTAATTATTTTGGATGAATAGATAGGTTATGTAGCCTAGAGTTGATTTGTCTTTGTTATCCTTGCATACAACAACAATCTCTTATGAAGCACCTTGGCCAAGGGAGAGATTGAGGCTCAACAGGTTCATCTTCAAGGTAAGTATTCCTAACTTTATTTCTCTTTTTTAAGAGTAAATAGATAACATAGTTTTTATTCTTTCTTCCATGTATTAATATTCCATATACATTGATGTGATTATATGTCTTCTATATATGTTTAGTTTAGTTATTTATTTTGTTTTTAACCCCAACTTTATGCCATAAGCTTTATTGAGCACTAAATTATATTTACTTCTTGTTATTAGAATAGAGTAAACATTAAACCTTAGGAATCTTTTAGGGTTATTGATTTACTATGTTAGACTATAGTATTTGAAACACTACCTTACATGGTGTATTTTTAACAGTGATCCCCTAATTAGGTCTAGTGGATCCACATATTGGTCATGTTGCCACTTAATAAATGTATTCCCAATGAAAAGAGTAGGTATTCTCTATCTTCTCCAATATATGATTGATTTATAGACATGATGCATTTCTAATTGCATACACTATCTTTTGTAACCTCTTTTTATAACATCTATAGGATAAGTTTATTGATGAGTATCCTAAGAATATACCTTCATCATATCTAGAATTAAACTTTCAAAAGTCTTCATCATCTCTTTTGATGAAACATTTTCTCCCAAACACTCTAAAGTGTTCCACGTTAACAGGTTTTCCTTTCTATAGTTCATAATGAGTCTTGTTTCTATTAGTTCTTATATGTTATTATTAAAAATGTAGACTATATTTCTTACTAACTCTTTCCAATATCCATCAAATAATATAGACTCATTTATAATAGTTTTATCCATTTCTTGAACTATTTTATTCTTTCTTTTCACTACCCCATTTTGCTAAGGTGTCCTAGCTAATGAGAACTATCTCCTTATTCTATGAACCTCACATAAGTCATCTAACTAATTGGACCAAAACTATTCTCCTCTATTAGATATTAGATAGTTCATCTTCCCATTATTCTCAATATAAACAAGAGACTTGAATTCTTTAAACTTTTTTAGACATTTTGAATTTTATTTAAAGAATGCTACCCAAGTCATTCTTCTATAGTGATCTATAAGTAGCATGAAGTAGTTATCTCCTTAAATACTTTGAATTATTATAGGCCCATAAGTATTACTATGTAATAACTCCAAGGATATTTTTTTAGAGTACTCCTTAGAATTTAACCTTATTCTAGTTTTCTTATCATGTTGACATGTCTTGCAAAGTATTTTTATAGGTTTGGTGATCCTAGGCATGTTATTTAAATACTTATTAGTGCTTATCTTAACCAGATTATCAAAGTATGATGACATAACTTACTGTGCCATATATAAATTTCATCCATATTTATCATAAATCATATCTCCTTCTTTATCTCATTCAATAAATATAGATTGTTCTCAGTCCTCTTAGAATTGGTAATTAGCCTTCTTAATTCAGCTCTCATTATATCACATCCTCTATCATGAAAGGTTAGTGTGTGTCCTTTATTGAACATTTGACTTACACTAATTATGTTATGTTTCAAACCTTACACATACAACACATTTTGTGTCTTGGTCTTCCCATTATCCAAACTCAAGATTCCCTTTCCAACTATATTAATAGTTCTGTTGTCTCCAAACCTCACTATTCCTATAATATTCTTCTTCAATGAGATGAAATTATTTTTATCTCCTATCATGTCGATTGAGAAAAAATATCGATATGCCATTTCATACCCTCATCTTAAATGTAAAATGAAATCTGAGCTAGCATAAAATCCTCTTCAGTTTTCTATTCCTCCTTAACAACTAGTTTATCTTAACTCTTGGGATCAATATGATCAGTCCTAACTTTCTTTGGATTTTATACTGATGTTTGAATCATATAATGAACTATAGGATATTCATATATATATATATATATATATATATATATATATATATATATATATATATATAAATCTTGAGGTCCTTCTAACTATATTAGAACATAATATTGTAATGTGTCCCATCTTATGACAACTATAACAAATAATTTTTTTATACTTACCTCTTGGCTGATCATGCCTTTTCCCATGGTTCTATGATAACTTATCCATTATTTCTTTGGGATACCTAATTAGTATTTAAATATTGGTAATATTGACTTGTTTTAACTTCCCACACTCTTTCAAAAAAATTCTCATCTTGTCTATGATCTTCTCATGTTCAACCTTCAAGTAATCTAGTTCTATCTTTAACTGGTCATACTCAGCTTCCTTTGATATAAACCTTATGATGACACCTTTTAATTGATTCATGAGAACCTTGATAGTATTATTTTTACAATTAAAATGATCAAGGGCACTTATTATCTCATCTTTTTATTCACTGTCATATTAGACTTCTTCATCATACATGTTGTCTTTTCTTTTTTATCACTAGACATATTGTGCTTATTAGGATCACCTTCAAGTTGCTAGACATGATTCAAAATACTAGGATCTGATACAAATTATTTTAATATCAATCACTAAAGGTTGTGGGGGTGAATTATTTTCTTCAAAACAATCATTAAATGCCACTTAAGCATACATGAGCCATTCATACAAACATGAACATCTTGTAAAGCATATGCAACCATACAAGATCATGACAAAAATTACATGTGGTAAACCCTCTAGGGTAAGAAAACACACTGATATCTAAAAATTAACTATAGTCATATAATACAAAAACAAATCTTTAGTGAAGCACCAACTCCATATAGAACACCAACCCTGACTAGTCAATCACCAACTCAACTAGGCTTTATCAAGCACCAAATTCTAAGGAGGAACCAACCCCTTATATGACTCAACACCAACTAAGCCACCCAAAAATTTTGATTACCTTTATAAACCATTAGTTTTTACATAATAAATTATGATCACATTTTTATCTCTTCTCACTCTTGTATTTCTCTCAAACTACCTTCTAGGCTTTTTCGCTCAACTAGGTCTCTTCAAGATAGATTAGGTCATATGACCTTGATGTTAATATATATTACCCTTAATATATATTTTTGAAAGTTTATATACACCCATATTATGTTATATAATACCTTATTTATCTCTTCAAACTTTTATTTCCTTTGCTTGCACTTTCATATTAAAAAACTAGTCAATGAGGGTTATTAGGCCTTATTCTTATACAATCCTTTAGCTTATACACCTCTTGGTTGTAAATACAGACTTAAAAAATTGTATTAACCTTAAAATAAAATTTATAAAACACTTATTACATTGATAAATCATTAAAATATGTCATCCTCAACTTAAAATACCAAAACCTCTTTTAGGCCTTAAGGAGACCTAATTCAATTAGGCCTTCATTACTACATGTTACACTTTAATCTTCTTGAAACACTTTAAAAATTAAAAAAACAATAATAAAAATTAATATAAAACTCAAATATACCTATAATATGTTCATCTTATATCCATGACACTTTCTTCTCCAATAACCATTTGAATCACACCATTAGTAGTATTTATATTAGGCCTTCTAACACATAAAAATGCCTGTCTTGAATAACTAAAGATAAAATATTATTTAGAGACACAAAAATGATAATAAATCACATACATATAACCTAAAAAACCTAAAAAACTTTAGTAAATGCATTATACTTCATCACATAGGGCAAATAAGACTCAAAAACACTCCTGTAACTTGCTTAATCAGAACTACCAGTTTTCCTCAAAGACCAATCATGGTGACTTACATGTCCAACACCTATATAGATATTTTAAATGAATTATTATGCATGAAGATGAATCTATAAAATCTCTAGAACATATTCAAATATAATCATCATATGGTCTAGTGGAAATTATTGGTCTTGTAGACCAATTTATTGACCTCATTACACACAGACCTCATTGAGCTAGACAAGTCATTTAGGCATCATCATTTTCACAAATATATCTAACATCAAATATTTACAATAAAAATTAATATGACATACTAGTACAAAAAACATATCGATGCATTTTTTCATCCCTCTATCATGATGACACATTTCTAATCATCGTCTCACTTATGCTTAGATTTGTCAATGTTTCCACCATTAGGTTTCTTAGTGATTAGCTAAATGGATGAATGGTTTAACACACTTTATGGATACAATATGTCTATAAAAATTTATGTACATTAAACATGAGTCTCAATATTCATCCTCCATCCATTTTCATACTTTGACTTGGTCAACTCTAATATCTATAGCAAATCTTATAGAAATTAACACTTTCTTGTAGGGTCTACTCATACACCTAACAACTAAATCACACCTAAAGGTTCATGAGATAGTTCAATAGACCCTAAAATATCTTACTTTATCATACCAATCCATTTTGGATACATTTTATCAACATATTCAATATCAAGTCCTTATTAGGGTTCTTAGAGGGTTTAAACATGTTTCCATTATTAACAATCATTGATAAAGCATAGCCCCTAAATCCAAAAACAAATGGCTGGAATTTTTATCAAGGATCACTCCCCATCTACCAAGAACAACTTAGATTCCCATGCAAAGGTTTGATGAGCCAATGAGAAAAATAATACTTGAGAATGGAAAAGATATTGAATTTATTTATTCATTTAATAATTAGGATATAAAGGATGATACAATTGATAAAAAAATGTTCCAAAAAATAATTATATATATATATATATATATATTCTATGAATCATATTGAATTTAGTGTAAATAATGCAAATTCAAGTGTTCTTAATATTACAAAATAATAGGTTTAAAATTCTTCTAATCATAAACATCCATAATGTACACATTTGTTAATTCAAAGTGGTTCATGTGATTTAATGGAATAGTTTACCACACATAATATATTATAAATAGCCTCTTAGAATGATCACCCACCATATGCTTCTATCTTGAAAAATGTACACATGCCTACAAATTAACCATTCTCATATCCCCTACTTTGTTCTTATTAGCCATTTATCTCTATATTTTATCCTAATCCAAATATCCATGATATTTGTCCTAAAATCAATATAATTCACATCCTTTTGGATTCTACTTACTCACTTTTACATATTGGAGATTTATACATTTTATGGATTTTATTGAGATTATATGATCACATACACTTACATATACATATTACATGAACACACATTTATTATTTCCCATTATACCCATGCATATATTTATCTTGACATATTCTATTGAGCTACATTATCTCAATCCACATATACATCAGGGTCATATTATTTGTTTTAACTTTCTTCGCATAGCCATTCTATCACATCTAGTGAAAACTAGGCCTTGACACATGTTATTTACTTTTTAAATCCCTCCCAATATTATATTTTTAAACCATCATCAATTAAAATTAATTAAACATATTCAAAGATAATTTAATATATGAAAATATAAAAATATAAAAAATAATAAAAACTAAGTAGTTGAACATGGAATGATTACTAGATTACACTATTTACATATGTTTTTTATCACATGTTTACTATACAGAACATTACATTCATATAGGCATGTATTTAATGTTATATGAGTGTGATGTAGGACATATAGGTTACACATGGACATATATATGTTAAATATTTATCTACCCAATAGCCCTATTGATATTGGCAACATCTTATTCCATAAGTTTCACTATTTAAGGTTATATATTTTTATAACCTCTCTACCATGTTGATATAACTAAATTTATTAAACATATTTTGTTATTTACTCATATTTAAAAACGTTATACATAGATATAATATTATAATATGATGTGAAATTGATACATACCAATGGTGTATACTATTAATTAATTATTCTATACTCCATTGATGTTGTTGCTTTTACATGATAATCTAGTCATTAATTATTTATTTTGTGTGGTCCTTTCCATTTTTTCTTACTAATATTTTTTTCCCTTACATATGACCCTTGGGATTTCTTGTTGTGTCATATATTTATAATTTTCATGTGGTATTTATACTTGTTGGTTGCAACATATTTATGCCCCTTTTATGTGACCCTTGGCCTTAAGTGTTAAACTAACTCTAAATATTTGTTGTGCTTGTTGAAATTAATTGATGCCATGATACATATCATGCACCTTGAATACATAGTATAATTAAAACTATATATATATATATATATAGTTTTAATTATACTATGTATTCAAGGTGCATGTATCAATGATGGTTACTATAATGTGTTTTAGTTACTAGAATGTGTTTTAATTATACATATATCTAAACATTATACATATGTTCCATACATTACATATCTTACATCCATTCCTTGATTAACATATACATTAATATGATGAAACAATTTCCACATGTCCATATGCTTATACATTATGTTATATTTATACATGACACGGAATAATTGATTTTTATTTTTAGATAAGTTACTTAAAAGACACATCCCTCATATAAAAATGATGAATTATAGTGGAATTGTCATAGAGACATAAACCTCCATGAACAAAAAATTAGATGAATGTATAAATTTTAGATATTTATAATGGCTTAAATATCATAAAAGTTTAGATACATGATATATATTTACACATCATTAAAAATTATGGCGGAATATGAAATTTATGTGTTCTCTATTTATAGATATTTGATTATATATTCATACACACATGGGTGGAAATACATGGGAATATGTACATAATTTAAAGTAACATGAATTATAGGTTTCCACATACACATACATTTGGGATACATATTATTATATTAATCTTATATATGTATAAAACTCTATATCAATTGACACAAATTCATGGGGCATGATAATGGGTCATTCACACATACACATTTTCAGATTAATGAGGCATGATAATGGTTCATACACATATGCATCAACATAATTTAAAATGAAATGATAAATTATTATCATTCCACTTTATATTTATCAAAATTATAGTTGTGATGAGGGAATTAAAACTATTTTTTCTCTTTTGATCATGTATTTTTTTCTACATTGAGTAAACTCAAGTAAAACTATATAGTAAAATATGCAGTCATGATGGAGGCATGTACATTGTTCATTCTATTTCAATATATTTTTATTTAACATTGATTTAATTGAATTAACTTGAGTTAAATGGATCGAAACTATATAATTGAATCTATAATCCATCTAAAGTGGTTGATTCAAGTTTACTTTTAGTGAACCCTTCATGTGGTTCCCCTTTATTTGTACTTGATTATTTGGGTTAGTAAATTTTGTACATTTTCCCATATTTATGAGGTTTAGGATATAATTCCTATAACCCAATGGATTTCATAGTTGCAAAAATTTTGGGCACAATTACCATAAATTATCCATGTGCTTTAAGAAGGAACCATAAATTTTCTAGAGTTCAAAAAGAGGAACTAATCACCAAGTAATTAAATGGAAAGAACCTTTATAAAATGCTTCAAAAAGGAAGTATCATCTCCAAAAGAATTCAATGGAAATATTGTTTTCATGAACATGTAGACGTATTCCTTCCTCACTCTTTAATTTTCAAAATTTCAAGTTCATAATTCATTTTTAAATTTATGGACATTGACACTTAAGTTCATAATTAATGATTTTATAGTATTATATCCCTCTCAATAACACTTAGGTTTTCAAGGTGAATGAGGATGATGTAATTTTTTTCCCAAATAATCAAGTTTAATAATCACAAATTTTTTTTGTGAATATGCAAAGCTAACCATATGGTCACAACATCTCTTTTTCTCACATATAAATAGTTTATATTGACCCAAGTTTGATAAAACTATCCCTTTGGAGAAAGAAACATAGTTTTTGAGCTTGATGAATCACATGTGTTCTTTATTATGTTTTCCACTTATAAAATATAATCACATCTAAATATTCAACCTTAAAAATTAATTATTTGATGTTATTTTTTATTTAAGAATGTAATGATAATAACAAATAAACTATTGAAAAATGATTTTGATCTATAGAGTATACATATCTAAAAAGTTACAAATATATATATATATATATATATATATATATATATATATATATATATATGAAAACCTATCTCAAATTGATTTTATGTTGACTTTTAAGGCTTACTATGGATGAAAATAAGATGAAATGACCCTTAAACAGTGTTTTAGCTAAAAAATTCAAATTGTGTTTGGAAAAGGACACACTATGAGGAGAGAAATGTAATTTACCCTTTAATTTAATTTTCCACATCTTAATTGACTATATGACTAATTTTATTATCTTGGTATATGTGGTTAATTGTGAGAGCTTAGTGATTGGTTGTTTGTCCCAACTTGACACATAGAAGACTTAAAAAACCAAATGCCTATATCCTACATAATAAACCAAATATTATACCAAATATAAAAGGGGGAAATTATACAAGGGTATTAGCTAGTATATCTTCATACAACCTTGTATAATCTGAATGTTGCTTATATATCCCAAAAGGGGCTTACACCAATGTAGTTCGCTCTCCTAGATCAAGTGTGTGAATCTTGATATTTGATATATGAATGCAACTAGATAGATTAACTTAAATTATTTATAATTATTTCCCTTAAATTGATTTTAAATTAAATTAAAATTTATCTTATGATTTTTAAAATATAATATAATCAAAATTGGAAAAAATAATGTTCTTTTACTCAATGTGCTATATAATTTACAAGTGATTACCAAATGTGTTTGGAGAGGCCTTGATGTTTATATATATATATATATATATATATATATATTTTAAATATTTCCATTAACTAACATTTATTAAAATCATGGGATGGGTAATATTAAATGTCTTAACTTTAAAAAGTTACTATGGGTGTGGAGAGCAAGGCCAGACTATGGCCTTTTTTTGGTCTCATCCCAGAGGGATAAAGACTACTATGATCTATTAAAAATGAGTCTATAATAATAATAAAGATTCCTAAATGATGTTTCCAGTATGAAAAATAAATAAATGGAAAATTTAAGGTCCTATATATATTTCAAGTTAAAATAATGTCAAATATACTAAGATAAGGACGTCAATATTAAATAGTTTCAAGAACTTAATGAATAAAATTTAGTGTCTAAATACCCCCCACATTTTATATTGATGAAATAGAGTGTAATTACTATATTAAAGGAGATGAAAACATAAGTTCATATACACGCTTTAAATTTTGATGTGAAGTTTAACTGTGCAATATGCCTCAATGTAAAAACCTAAAAGAAATTTACTTAAAGTAGTTGCTACCTATATTTGACAATTGAAAAGATTAAACTTGAAATTTAAATATTTGAATAGAGAAAAAGGAAAGAATACACCTAAACTAGTATGTAATATAATTTATTTACAACTTGAAAATGAATAAATGTGTTACCCCTTGTTGATGCGTTTAGATAAATGTTGAACATATGGTAAATTGAAAGTTAACATGTTTCAATTTCAAAACTAGTGAAATCCATTGAGTTGGCAAGATTAGATGATCCAACTATCATATTAATATGTAGACAAATCTATAAAATAATTGGAGGGAAAAATTTTAAAATGTGTCTTAATACAATGGAACCATAAAACATGGCTCACTACAATGGAAAAATTGAAACCATAGATTTTGAGTGTCACTAGACTCTAACATAACCCACTTTAAAAACAAATAAGTCTCACACCAATGTAGATAAATCTACATTATATTTCAAAATTTTAAACTTTTAAAACTTAAAAATATGAAATTTTCATGTAGGAACATGAGAATTAATGAATACCATTCCCAATATATTTGTACTAAAATTATATTCAATTCCAAATAAATTTGTAACTATTTAAAACTTTTGACTTGTAAATTTAGGAATGATTATAAATGCTTGGAATATTCCCCCATAATCTTTAAAATTTGAAACATTTTGAAAATTTGAAATTGTATTTTCATTATTATTTTGATATGAGAAGCATATCTCAAAACTTAAAAATATGAAATTTTCATGCTGGAACATGAGCATTAATGAATACCATTCCCCACATATTTGTACTATATTTATATTGAATTCTAAATAAATTTGTAACTATTTTAAACTTGTGACTTTTAAATTTAGGAATGATTACACATGCTTCGCATATTTCCACATAATCTATAAAAGTTGAACCATTTTCAAAATTTGAAACTATATTTTAATTATTACAAAATTTGTTGTTCATGAGTACTTTAATACTCAATACAATCACATTGTGATTTCCCCTTTTGATATGAGAGACATACATACATACATACATACATACATACATACATACATACATATATATACATATATATATATATACATATATATATATACATATATATATATATACATACATATATATATACATATATACATATATAGATATATACATATATATATATATACATACATATATATATATGTATGTATATATACATATATACATATATATATATATATACATACATATATATATATATACATACATATATATATATATATGTATGTATATATGTATACATATATATATATATATGTATATATATATATGTATGTATATATATATGTATATATATATATATGTATGTATATATATATATATATATATATATATATATATATATATATATATATATATATATATATATATAACATTAAAGCACATACATATCATGAAAAAAGAGTACAAATATAAATATTGTATGATGTGAATCAAGGCACCATAATAAAAAATAATTAACATATAATAATTTTCATACAATGTCATGTAATTTACATATAAGGCCCAAACGGCACATACCAAAGATTTTAATGTCAAATAAACACACAAAACCAAAGGCCACACAGAAATTACATGATGATACAAGTAAGAAAATGTATGTGTTGCACATACAAGGCCAAGGACCACACACGATAATAAAATAAGTCCTGACATATCATGTAGTAAATTAATAATGTAAAAGTAAACATAAAGTAAATGAGACTAGTCCACATTATTAGTCAAGGAATGTGCATGCTAACCACTCAAATATATGAATGTGAAACATGGATAGGGACTGTGGATTCTTTTTTATTAGTGGTTATTCTAAAATATTGGTATGATGATATTCTATTTCTAGCTTGGATTATGTACATGGAGTATATATTAACATAATATAGGCTAACATACCTAAATGCTAAGTATAGATTTCATGGTTACAACAATATAGTTTTTAGGATTGTATATTCCTATTGGTTGTAGTAGAATGGGTTGAATAATATTGTATTATTACCTTTTGGTTATTTTTACTATGAATTCATGAAGGTTTGAGTGTAGTCTTTTGGTATCTAGGATGAACGTGTAATGAGTGCCTTAATAGTATAATGATTTGTAACTAAGATTCAATAATTGGTGATTATTAAGATGGTTATGTGTTTTATATTATAGTTTATATATTTTGTGAGTCAATTTGTTTGAAAATATTAATTTCCATGAAATTGATCTATCTTCTATGTAATGAAATCTAATTATTGTGTTATGGATTGTTATTACATAAGATATTTATGTAATAATATCATTCCTTAGAATATATCTATGATCTTATTTCAATACTTACAAAAAATATTATGTTAGTTAATCACTAAGATGTCTTTCCTCTACAATCAAACTTCTATGTATTCACAACTAATTATTTCCATTGTGTATCTATTTAAGTAGAATTCCATAGGATTACCTAAGATTTTGATAAAAATTTGTGATCCTAGTATATAATTGAATACCTTAAAATGTTTTCTCCTTTCTCACAAGATCTTCCCCTAAATTACATGATTTATACATGTAATTAGCATGTTTTTTTTAATTGAGGAACTTCTACTAACACACATCAACCATATGTATCATTTTCATTGTTGGAAAATGTAACAAAATATAAAGTATGAGTGATTAAAAACACATTTATATGATATCTATCTCATCATGGTAGAGAGGTTGTGAAAAGATACAACTTGTTGAAGTGTTAATATATAAAACGAGATGCCCTAAAATTAGAAATAATGGTGGGTAATAAGGGAATCAGGACTCAAAAAACATGTAATAATATGTTTTGTATCACTCTCATATACCTAATTAAAAATCATTGAGTATTGAAAACTAAAATATATTATCTAATTAACTTAAAATAAATAAAATTTGTAAATAAGTAAGATCTAAATATATTAAAATTCTTATAAAATCCTAACTTTGAAATTTTACAATTTTATTTTTTTTATTTTTGATATATATGAATTTTTATGAGTTTTTCCATATTTCAAATTTTTGTATTTTAAATATTTTAAAATGTGATAAGAAGGCTTCAAAAAAAGAATAAGTAGGATGATTCAAATAATCTATGACAAAGTTCTTAATAATAGAGTCAAAAGATGGAAGGCAAAGAAAAGTGCCCCCAATTTATGGGTAAATGAGTCATAATGATGTAGCATACATCATTAACATATATAAATATATACATGAGCCATACAAGGTTAATCATGTTAATTTAATATCAATAGAAGGCATTAAATGATAAGTATCTAATAGTAAGCAAGTGGATTGTCATGAAGAATGTGCATTTAGAGAAATATAAGATAATTGTTTTTAATTGTTTAAATCAGTTTTAAAATGTTAGAGATCAGGTTCCCAAAGTGAAAATAAATCCAAGTTATATAATAATGCTTGAATGTTTGGAAATAATAAGTTAAAATGAATGAAATAAAATAAGCAATGTACAATGGAAAATGTAAGTAGCTAACCAATAAATTGATTAGAGAAAATTTCTCATGGAGTTCTTAAATAAATAATATACCCACCTAATTAATTTCTTGATAAGTAAACAATTGTGATAAGATGCTATTAAATATATCTATACAATGCATTATAAAAAATCATAAATGTCGTATGATGAAAATAAGTCATAATCGTATTATATGTAATTGTTGGACTATGCCATGCTTTATGTTCTTGATTTATGTTCATGTTCTATTTTTAAATGGTGATCATTTCACTATCTTGTTCAAATTCTAGACAATCATTATTAGTACCAATGTAGCTTCCATTATTCTTTACCATGATCTTCCAAGGATTGAATTTTATTTCCCTAAATCAGGATAAATGTGAAGTAATGTTGAACATGATTTAGGTACAAGAGTGATTGGTAATGTGATATATCCTATGGAATTATTTGGTTATTTATATTTAATAATATGTTTTATATCATACTCAAGATATTTGAGAATATTAAAGATACATATATTATATTCATGTGAGTAACCAAAAAAATAATGATTTTTTCCATCAATATGTGGTTTAATAATGAAAGGTTCCATATATGAATAATTTTGTGTTGTTAAATCTTTTATAACCATATATATGTGAATCACCTTATAAATTGACTCTTTATTTGAAATTCATTTATTAATAAATCCATTTTTGAAAAACATTTGGTCCTACTTTGGTAATTGTACCTTTAAATATTGTTATATGTGAGTATTTAATTGATCCTTTAATACCTTTTCCTTATGATATATATTCACTATTTTGGATTAAATTGATTATGATATAATATTATAGTTGTTTGAAGTTTTTTTTAGATCCACTTGATTACAAATACATGTTTTTCAATTATCTTGTATATAATAAATATCTCTATATTCACTCATTCCAACATATGTAAATAAGGAATGATATATGTATTCATCTTCATCAATAGCATTTAAATTTTATTTTCATAGTTGATAATATATAATTCCATGTGTATCATCATCATCACTACTATAGTAATCCTTAATCTTGAAAAATGAATATTTGGAATTAACCAATACCGGTAGCTCTATAAGAGGATATTATGTTTTGTATAAATTAGAACTTGTTTCTCTTCATTGATAGGTTATACTATTTATGTATAAATTTATACATTTTGTGTATCTTATTTCATAGGATATTTTATTTACTTAGGAATTTGAGTAACCTATGGAATTTCATTTACATTACCTGATTCACCCACTTAATAGGGATAAACATTTTCCATTGGAATTGATTTATAAAGTGGTATTATGGAGACTGTGTTAGTTTTTAATTATGTAATTTTTCAATATCAAAAAGGTGCATCATTAACTAGAATCATATAATCTTATATATCATATAAAAACTTAATTCATATATATGCATTATAGAAGGTATAATTCACATAGAATGAATCCAATGTAACCTAAGAGGATATAATGTTATAAATGATTGGATATGACTTGATAAATAGTAAATATAATTTTTTGGGCCCAATGATAAATCCAATGTGATAGTTCCAAGTACTCATTTTTTAGTGTTATAAAATTCATGAATAATTTTATCAAGTGTATGATTATTAATATTAATGAATTCCAATCATGGAACCATTGTAATCTAATGCATGGTTGACTATTTTATCATGTATTTGAATGTGAATAAATAATGGATGTTTTTTTCTAAACAACATGCTTTGGATATTTGTCTTACTTATCAAAACTAAAATTATTATCAATATCATTGAATATATTCATGATATAATAAAAAAATATGGATTTGTATCAGTAGAAAGATTGGTATATCAAAACATTACATATAATATATCCTTATAAGTTGGTTCTTTCTTTAATCACTCTAGAATAGAAATATTGATCAGATTATTAAATAATTAGTCAATGATATCATACCACTTAGGTTGAAAAACCTACCTTAAAGGGTCAAGGAGCAGAAACATTATGATTAGTAAGATTGGGTTGGGGAGGTAAAGGTTGTTATCTTGTTTTATTTTGAACATAATGAGCATGCGAATATAAAATTAGCATTGAATTAATAATGACAATAATAATAAATTGATAAATAAAAATAGGTTGAGAGTGAGGATAAGTAATCACAAAATATTGTGCGCATGTTCATTGGTGACTAATTATGATATGAAGTTACTCAAAATGGTATTTGAACAATAGGTATTATAACATGCAAGATATTAAGAGATGGCATAGGCTGGATTTATCCACAAGAGGTAGACTCTTCTTTGTATACAATGAATCTTATTTCAATATTGTGCTAAATGTGTATACATCATTTCCCCAGAATGGTGATGAAAATTTCTTATGATAATAGTAATATGTTTAGACAATTATTATATGATGAAATATTGAAACAATAAGAATTTAAAAGTGCTAAAGGGTCTATATTATACATATTATCCTCTTGATATTATTTATATTTTATAAATTCTTGAACATAATGAATAACATGTTGAAATGGAATATAATATGAAATAATAAATTTCATACTCCTATGCCACATATAAGATAAATTTTATTTTATTAAACCTATTATGAATATAATATAAGTAAAAATCAATGTGAAAAAGGTGATCTAGACAAGGGTCTAAATGATTATGTGGGCTATCAAATATACTTTCTTAGTAATATATTAGTGTCAATCCAATATTTCATAGTGATAAATATAGAGGCTAAACTATTTTTGTAGCACACTATCCTCTCTCTGATGGTATAGTGAGTGCAACTTCCATTGCTGATACACTCGTCTCAGGTGCACCAAAAATAAAATAGTTAAAATAGGATTCATGTGGTGTAAACAAGGGATCCTTGGAATTTATGATATACTATGAGGTATGTGGAAAATAAAAACTATGTTTAGTAATATACAATGGATTTAGTATTGGTGAAGTACCCATTAGACCATGATGTCAATAAAATAGATCACAACTTATCTTTCAATGTCATTAACTAAGTATTTTGTAAACTGCCAAGAAATAATATCTAGAAATGTAAGCAACAAGTGGAGAGAAAATAAAATCAAAAGTTTTTTATATAGAGAGATTAAAAAATAAATAGTGGTTGAAATAAAGAGATTAAGTGTTAGATGTTATATAAGGCTACAAGAAATTTTCTTCAGTGTTAGATTAAATCCAAGGTCTAAGAATATTTGCTCATGGTTTCAAATTTATATCCAAGGTTGAAGGTTTTTTTATTTTAGTGCTAATAATTTATAGAAATTAGTATGAAATCCTAGGACATAAATCAAGCAAACAACAAGCAATTTTCAAATAAAATATAGGTTCACTAGAATGTTTAATGTTAATTTTTAATTTAACACTGAAATTATTAGAAAAATAAACTATTGAAAAGTGATTTAGATATAAAAATATATAGATCTAAATATGCAAAACATTAACTTATAAAATTTGAAATAAGGTATAAATAATAAATTGACCAATAGAGATACACACCTAGATTAATATAATTTTATGATGACTCTGTAGGTTACCTATGGATAAAAATAGGGTAAAGTGACCAATAAATTATTTTTTAAACAAAAATATAAATTAAATATTTGTTGGGACAAGGTCATACTAGGAGGATAGAGATGCACTATAGACTTGTATTTAGACTGTGGTCAAGTTTTGATTAGTAGTGCATCTCATTTTATAATCTAGGTATCTATAGATAATTATGAGGGTTTACTAATTAAGTGTATCTCCTGACTTGTCAGGTGGAAGACCTACAAACCTAGGACCATAGATCCTTTACAATAAGACAAACATGAGATAAAATATAAAATGGATGAATCAGGTAAAGTGAATAGATGATATATCCTCAAAAAACCTCACATAATCTGAGTGTTAATATAAATTAAATATTTGTTGGGACAAGGTCATACTAGGAGGATAGAGATGCACTATAGACTTGTATTTAGACTATAGTCAAGTTTTGATTAGTAGTGCATCTCATTTTATAATCTAGGTATCTATAGATAATTATGAGGGTTTACTAATTAAGTGTATCTCCTGACTTGTCAGGTGGAAGACCTACAAACCTAGGACCATAGATCCTTTACAATAAGACAAACATGAGATAAAATATAAAATGGATGAATCAGGTAAAGTGAATAGATGATATATCCTCAAAAAACCTCACATAATCTGAGTGTTTCCTACATGACCTAAAAGGTCCTTGATATGATGTAGTTTTCCCTCCTAGAGTGAATATGTCAAGATTGACATTTTTTTATATGAATTAAACTATATATATATATATATATATATATATATATATATATATATATATATATATATATTACCTTGGATGATTGAAAATGAGTGTCCTTAACCTGTAATAAAATATTTTTAGACTTTGCATATGACTATTAGAATAAATTAGAATTTGAATTGGAATAAATAGTTCTCATTTGCTAAATGTGTGCTATAATTTTGAAGTGATTTTTAGATTCTTTTAAGAGGGATTGATGTATTTATATAGAGGAATATTTTAAATATTTAAATTAAATGAACTTCATTATAAGATTATGATGGTAATACAAAACATATCAAACTTAAAAGTCATCATTAAACTATAGGGGATAAGGCCACACCAATGGATGAGGTTATATTGAGGCACTATCTATCTAGTGTGGTCTTGTCCTGGAAGGATAGAGACTGATAGGATCTATTAAAAAATAGTTTGTAAGTATAATATCATGCTTGAACGATTTTTCTAATATTATAAATTTAATAAATGGAATTGTGAAGGCTATGGTATAGATTTCAAGTCAAAAAAATAGTGAATAGACCAAGTAAGGCAAGGTTATATAGATTAAACATTGTCAAACTCTAAATGAATAAATTTTAGTGTCTACACTAAGTATTCACACCTTTATTTTAATTACTATATTTAGAATATTCCACTTGTCAAATCATTTCAATAAATTTTAATATTCTACATTAATATGTATGCTTGATTGTAATATCTATTAATCTAAATTAATTTACTATTTTCTATCATATCAATGGTTCTAAAAAAATAGGGTAAAAAACTTTGAAAATCATGTTCTTAAAAAATATAATATTTAACTCACCATGTATATGATAAATAACATCAATAAATCATGTATAATATTAAATCATGTCATGCATAGGTCCTCATTTTATATTTTATATTATTAGTTCTAAGATCACATCTAAAGGAACTTATATGTAGATGTAGGATCAATGTATATATAGTATTATCAAACTTAAATATGTAATCTCCATTATAATCATCATATCTAGGTATGCATATCATATTTACATTTCCCATCTCATGTTTTCTATGCACATGTGTAGATTTTTTATCAATAATACGTGAAATTTTTAGTGTCATATTGTTATTTGATGCCACTTCACTTGTTCATTTATATTTTGTATTTTTGAAATCATCTATTATTTCATGATTAAATATAATTTTATGATATTTTAACTTGAATTAAAACACTTATTTGGAGAATTAATGATATGTTTAATTTGTTATAATAATTTTTTTTCAATTTTAGAATGTAATTTTCCCTTGATGTGCATGAAAATGTTAACATGTCCAAAATATTTATCTTAAAATAAATATTGGTATTGTAATATGGAACATTGATCTATCACAACATATATTATGTTTCAATTCATCTATAGTATCATTCAAATAATTTATAAATTGAATGTTACATACATTGGTCCCTTCTTCTTCATCAAAATGAATCTATTATTGATAATCACCCCTAATGAATACATGAATATTTAATGGCTCCTTTTGTGATATATTGTACACTTGATGGTATTTATTTATTTATTGCATTATATAAGGTGGATTTCTATAGTACTTGTATTATCATGATAACACCTTCATCCTTAAACTTTTAGATTTTTTTTTCATAACACCACAACTATTTGTTTCATGTCCAATTATTGCATGATAACTAAAAAATGAATTCATTTATTGATGTGATAATTTATCCACCAATCAATTTCATGTGAAAGGTAGAAAAACCAAATTATTGTCATGAAACATTTGTAATTTTATACTTGATTTTTCATGTACACTATTTACTTTCAATGTTGTATTATGGTATGTATAATGTTTAATGTTCATTTATTATATGTTATTTATTGAAATTTTAATGGACATTATGTATTAATCATTGATATATTATATGATGTGTATCTCTTCTCTTGATCAAGCCATGAAATTTCACAAAATCTTTTCTCACTATACTATTTTTTGTGACATATTCTTATTATGAATTAATATAAGAACATGAATGCACATTGATATATTCATGGTTAATTATAAGGAGTGTATTCCATTTATCTATATTTTTTATTTTGAATGAAGGTGATATTAATTTATCAATGTTTACCATGTTTAAATCACCATATTACTCTTCTACTCCTATTGGTATATATGTTGTATACGATAAATAATCATATATAATGATGGGAATCATCATCACTATCATATTACATAAATATTTGATTAGAATATTATGTATAGACCAAATATATAATTATACCTTTTGTTGATGTTGGTTTTGACATGCAGTCAACAACTTCGTAGGTTGTGGTTTCCCTAAACATCTTTTGAAAGGAGATATTCCTATATGAGAGAGATAGATCACCCCAAGGTATATTATTAACAAGTATTGGTAACTAGAAGACCTTCATTGTACATTTCAACCAAAACCAAAAATAATCATCAAGAATATTTTAGCTATCATAGGTATTTAAACAATTAATAGACCCTTTGCCTTTGAGAATCAACATATAGATATGGCATAAAAATACAATCTATTAAGATAACTTTATTGTATGCCTTAATACAATAGTGTAACAATAGTAATAAACAAAGATCATGTAGTCAAGATAAACATTAAATTTAGACTAAAACTCAAAAACCAAGATAAAATAATCTAGTAGACTGATAAAAAAGGAAAAGAGAGAAGAGTAGGAAGAAAAGAGAAGAAGAGCCTACATTATAATGGTGGCTAGTTTGATTCTAGTGAGCAAAAAAGTACTTGCGTAGACAATTCCTCATTTGAGTTAGACCTAAGACAACTCCAACTAAGGATGGCGAAAGAGTATGTAGAACAAAGTGACAGATCTAATGAGGAAAATAGAGTCACAATATACATGTATAGACCCTATCTATCAATTAGAAAAGATTTCACATGAAGATGTTTCTATGAAGGACCAATTTGAATTTATCAAATGCTCAAGGAACTCTAGAATTATGTTTCAAATAACATCACATCGAAAAACTATTCTAGAAAGTAAGGAAATACATGAAGAGGAAAAATGATTGGTATAATACACTCAACTCTAATATAAAGGAGTCAACCATGCATAGTCTCATTTAATCCTAAAAAGAACCAACTAAGCATAATTCTCTTAGACTTGAAAAATACTAGCCCTTATTACAGATCAATAGATAATATTATATAGTTATGCAAGACTTATGAGTTTAAACTCAACCCAACTTTTCCACTAATGGGGTGGTTATAATGACTCTATAAACATGGTTGAGAAATTAGTTTGAGAATTTTGACAAATTGAAGGCATGACCAGAATTTATGAAACTAATTACCATGAGTCATCTTTTTATGATCTTCATGTGATCCCACTATTCACACCATGATAATTATATCACCTTATCCATGAATTATTTGAACCAAAATTTGATTCTACAAATCAATTTTAGTGCATAATCCATTCTTTGGCCTTTGATAGTTTTGATAGCTAGATGGGCCATCAATTTCATGTTTGTGCCTTATTAGATGCACAACTAGCATGTCCTTTATTCTGATAAGTTCCATACACACTCAACCTCTACTTTTATGGGTCTTAGTTGACACTTTTCATCTCATCAATGTTCATGTGCTTTTTTTTTCCATTTTCAATCTTAATCCCTTTTCATGGCCATGTGGCATCTCTTCACTCTCCTGCGACCTTCATATTTCATCTTCCTCACCACCAAGTGTTTCTTTCTATGCCTTCCAATATTTTATCTTTGTCACCACAAATGGTCTTTCTTTTGGAATCATAGCCTCTAGGATTTCATCACATGGTGTCATCCTAATAACTTGCTCACCTATAGCTCTAACATTGATCATGGCCTACACAAAAATATATGTGTTAATGAGGTAATGGGATTACGCCACATGGAATGATACCACTAACCCACCATCCTAATGGATATCCTTATGATAGTGGGTAAGTAGGATTATACCACATGGCATCATCTTGCTAGCCTACTGGCTCATTAGCCTGGAGCACTACTGATGTGATTACCCAAATGGAAAACTTTTTGATAAATTAACTAAGTATTTTGAAGTAATAAAAAAGTATTTCATGTCCCTAGGAAACTTTTAATGAAATTATCTAACTGGAAAAAGTATTTCTTGAACTATTTGGATTTTTTGGGAGCCATGGAAAGGTGCCATGTATATCTAGGAGCTTCTTTGGGTATTTTTGGGCATGATATAATGAAACCTAGTAAAAGAATTAAAATATTTAAAATCCAATGGCTAATTCATTTAAATTCAAATGGCTAAGTTCCTATGAAAAGAGAACAAAAGAGAAAAGAAACTTTATGAAGTAAAAAGACATTTAATAATAAAATCAAATCCAAACTTTATTGAATTGAAAGAAAATTTTGTCCATTTGTTATGAAATCAACTAAATATAAAAAGTGGAAACAATAAATAACTTAGTTAATTTATGTCAAATTAAAGCTTAAATAGATTCAGTTGCTAAGGAGACATAACATAAAACTCTGAAATAGTAATATAACTTGGATAAGCCTAACATGAAATATTCTAAAATGAGGCTTCAAATGAGTTTCAAAACATAAGAAAATAAATAGATTAAGACTTATTAGATTCATGTAAGATTAGATATTAAATAAATACATTCCTAAATTAAAGCCTGGAATCAATTAAAGAAGTAAAAATACATTAAAGTAAACCCATTGAATCACTTGTAACTTAATCATTTAGAGAATTTATAATAAGGTTAATTTAAACCAACAACCTTAATGATCTTATAAAAGATATAAAATCAAAATTTAGATCAAAAATAGGGTCCCCATTTTTATACTAAAATGGGGCATGTTGTGAAATAAATAATAAATGGAAACTTCTACTAGGAAATACTCTGAAGTATTTTGAGAATATAGAATCTTTGATTTCATAAGAATAAAAATGAATTAGCTACATGAAATTTAGTTAGAACAAAAATTAAATTTAAAGGAACTAAATTTTATGGGAACAAGTGACAGACTAAGCTATGATGATATCAAAACCATCTATGTGTGTGATCAATTTATTGATTCATTTCCTTTGCATTCACATGCAGTAATTCAAATTTATATAAGGTCAAAACAACTAAAGGGTAAAATATTTTAAAATTTAATTTATAAGGTGTTTTTTGGGTTTTGCTATGATACTATCCATGTATTTATATCATGGACAAAGGTATCTCTAGTCCCTTCTAAAGGCTTTTCTCCATTGCGAACCAGGCTAACAACCCTGTGATGTAAGTTATCAATATCACCCTTTCAAGGATAATTTTATATCTTACATTTTAAATTGATTATTTTGAAAGCATATTTTTAAATTTTATTCATAAAGGTTTTGGGACCAAGCCACAAGTAAAAAAAAACCAATAAGCCCTTTACAACTCAATTCAAACCAAAATTGAAGTCATGTTGCATTTTCTTCAGATATTTCATTAAGTGCATTAGATGGTTTTAATAAAGAAAGAAATTGTTTCAAATCCACAAGTTCTATTATGAATCACTATCCTTTGGAGTTCTATAAATGAGCCAAGTAATAATAATAGTTTCACACAAAATCTTCAAGAAAATTACCAATTAGGTTCTCTGATTGCCACCTATTTAATCTTGATATAACCTTTCATTTCATTTTTCCAATTACCAAAGGGTAACTTGAGGACAAAAATAGGACTAGAAAAAAAAATGAATAAAAGGGAAACCTAACTAATATTAAGGGACAAGAAGGAAAATCATAAAATAAACAAAAAAGAAAAGAGGAATTATTTACATAGGTTCTTAAATAAATACATGATTAAATCAATTAGAAACCTGATTATTTAGTATTTTGAGGAGGGTAGAGGGGACACCTATTTTATTTTATGTTTTCTTATATCATGGAGAACACTATCCCACATAGATTTATCAAATTATAAGTCATGTGATTTAAACAAAATAGGACTATATAATTTTTCATCATGTTTTCACCTAGATTTCAAAAAGTATGAGGGATAGGGTTTAGAAAATACCTTATCCCATTAATTTTATTGAATTGAAGGATAGAGAACGATATTCATACATACAAAATGTTAGATATAATTTAATGAAAGGAAGTAAATATTACATTTGCACATAACAAAAAGATAAACCATAATAAAATAATAATGGACAAGAAACATATAGGATGGGACCCAAAAGACATTATTTTATTAAATCAAATGGTCTTCCTTCTTATCCAATGTATAATAATTTATATAATTTTTCCATTTCTCATTCAATAATTCCCTTGATTATTGGGATCTTCTCAACCTTTATTTACACATTTTCTTGTTACACAACTAATGCATACTCTTTTACATAATGACATATTTTGTTACATTACCAAATATTAATTCATTACCCATGTTAACACTCACCTAGTCCTAATATGTGTCTCACCTTGAGACATAAAAAGTCATAAAATAATTTGAGTTTTATGATTTTTGTACCATTACACAAAATATTTGAGGAAACTAAACTACTTATCTTACACTCCATGACCTCAAGTCAGAGGTCCATTCCCTTCTACATATAACTAATCGAAAGACCCAAAATAAATTTATAATTGTTGTAAAAATCATGAACACTAGATGAATTTCATACCTTATACACCAATCAGATTGCAATCTTGATTAGACATTACACTAATGTGGTTTCAATACAATACCAATGATTAATAAGGAAGATATAAATATTTTTGGTAATAATAAGATTTAAAAAAATATAGGAGCCAGAGTATTTTATTTTATTATTCCATGCAATAAAATTGTCGTCCAATAAAACCCATTACTATTCACACTATCTTTATAAACCGAATGCAATATTGGTAGCATATTTTATATTGTATCATTTACACAATAAGGAAAACCAATACATAAAATTTAAAATATATACTTGTTATAGAATGAATTGTTTCCATCCATATCCCTCATGATATAAATAACCATTGTCAAATCATCCACCTCATTGTTGAAGACACTCCTTAGCCATATGGTTAGAGCCTCAAAAGTTTTAACATCCTTCATCGCCTCTTCTTTCACAACCAATTTTATGGATGTTTCTTCTAGACAAAATAGTAGGTTTAAAATTCTCTGCCTCCACCACCATAAACACCTTTGATATGGTAGCCATCATAACCTCCACTACCATACCCATTACCACCATTTCTATAACCCTTGTTGATGTATCTACCACCCAATAAGAGCCTTTAGGCTACAACCCAGATGCATTTCATGTTATATTAGATCCATAATGTGTTTGTTGGATTATTCCAAATTTTGGCATGATATGCTATGAAGTTATTCTAGCATTAATAAAATTCTTATAATTGATAGAAAATAAATTTCTCTCTATATATAATTCTAGGTTTAATTTAGTAACATCCTTCATTAACTTCACCATCTTATCATAACACTCAATCTTATTTGCTACTCTCTGTCTCGATAGAAAATATATTCTCATGTTCCATCCTTATATCTTCCACCCATATGTTACCAATCCTTCTATGCATCTATCATTCCTAATAAATAATCCCATGTATAATATTAAAAAATAGACCTATGATAATAATCACCTCACTATAGCATCCACCCATCCATGTTAGAAAAATATGCTTTCAACTTTTAGAGTCTCCCATTTGGATTCATGCTTCCTTGACAATTGATTCCATTCCTTTGGTAATTAATTCACTGATGAATATTTCCACATTTGCATATATACAACCTATTTAATCAATTGCCTTAGATATGGTAATGAAAAACCAAAAGAATAAACCATATAATACCCATACATGTTCCCTAACATATAAGCCTAATATTAATCTATCTTGTATATTTATCTTCATATTAGGAACAAACAAAAAATATTACACTCAAACATGACTGACATCGATATGGGGGTATAGGAATAATACTAAGGCACCAACATAATAAAATGAATAAGGAGATATGGATGATGATAGGTGACTATAGTAATCAGAATCTTATGTATTTATATTTTTCATAAGAATTTGAAACTTTATTTCCATATATGTTTGACCGGAGCATCTTACTATCATAACTTATCTCATTATTCACCTACACCAAACATGGTCTTCTCATCCATTGGTAGTTGAGGTAGATTGAACCATAATCATTTGAGACACATGTTATCATGATCATATCTCCCACTATCTATCTAGAGTAATAACATATTTCATGAGCTCTAAAAAAATCTTATCAAATCATGAAATGGAAAATTCTATTTTATTTGATAAAAAATAGAATACAACCTGATCCCACACAAGTACCATTTCAATAAGATTTATAGGCCAATGAAACACTTCAAAAGAGTAGTGTCAATACCACAGATACCAATGATGATAAATAATCCAAATGCATTTTCCATATTTTCCAAAATAATCCTTCAATCTCTTTTCAAAACTCGGTGGAGGACCATGTATGGTATATCTTGTTTCTTCCCCAACAAGTCATACCATCAAACACGATTAGTAACACCAATCTTGAGACCCATAATAATCCCAACAAACACAACATTTTTAGTCTTAACATAGTGAAAAGAAGGAAATAATGATTATTCACACAATAAATATATAAACTATAATAAACTACTAATGGAGAAAAAACATCTAGGATGAGATCCAAAAGATACTATTTTATTAAATAAAATGGTTTGCCTTCTTCTCCTATTTACAATAATTTATAGATTTTTTCCATTTATCATTCAATAGTTACCTTGATTATTAGGATCTTCTCATCCTTTATTTACACATCTTTTTATTACATAACTAATTCATACTCATTTACATAATGACATATTTGGTTACATAACCAAATCTTACTCCCTTACCCATGCTAACACCAAACTGATTAGAATATCTAGCCTAAACATGGCATGTTATTGATGGTGGAAGATAATATATAGGTCACTTGGTGGTTATTACTTGAATAAAATGGATTCTTATATTGTATCCCCTTTATTTTCCTTGGCTTCTAGAAAGTATGGGGTTGTTTTCGATTCTTCCCATATCAAATAACTTCTAAATTTGTCATTAGTGGCTGAAATATGTAAAGATTTATGTTGAATAAGTCATTATTATCTTGAACCTCCATTTTCATTATTTATTAATTCAATTCATTGTGTTCATGACTTTCCATTTCTATTTTAATTGCCTCTACTACTGGGAGTAACACTTGGGTGTTATCAATTGGTTTTAAGGGAGGCATGAATTAAAGAGAGAGGTTATCTACTCTAGGTTGTTTCAATACACCTTCCTTGAAATAATAACCTATCTCTTCATTTATGTTCTCTTTGATCTCATACTCTACTAATGATGAGGAAAAAACCACACTAGGAGAAAATTTTACTTGTCATTATCCATACATGGACCTATTTCTTTATTTGATTCATACATCTATTTAGAATCAAGTTTCATCAAATCCTCAAACAAATTAATATATATTAAATAGACATCATAAAATTTATCCTCAATATTCAACTCAATAGGGAATATAATTAGATAAGCCTTCAAATAAAACTTCATCACAACAAGATATATCACTAGATTTATAATTAAAGATATTGTTAGTATTCTTTTAAACATTAAGCCCTTGAATATCATTAACAACATCATCACAATAATTTTTAATTTATACGCCATTTTTAATAGATCCACCCTTTTCATGATTTATGTATTCAATAATTATAATTTATTTGTGTTTCTATATGACATAAATGGATGTCATCATAGCATCTTCTTATTTTATTTGTTCTTCCTTTGTAGACAAATCTTATCCTAATTGATTCATAGCAACCAATTTTTTCATAACAACCACTAATCCTTCATCTTCAAACTCATATTCACTCATGTAGCCTTTAATAATGGATCAAGCTTGGGAGGTTTTATGTTCTCAACATGCATGATCATCTCAGTATTAGTTAAGCAACCATGATCCTAGACTTCTAGTTTTAAATTCAAAAATGTAACTTCATAGAATGGGTTGTGCACTTATCCTTGGCCTTTTAATATAAAAAATGGAATATCATTTGTAATAAAACCTAAGGATATTAAATCAATAAAATAATAAGAAGTAACATGTTGATTATACCTAGGATTAAATGAGGTTATATGCATTGAAAGAGTAAGTAGGGTTCTCATTTGTCTTAGGGAGGTTTGGTTGGGTGAAGGCTTGGGGTAATGATTCGTAATAGGGAAAAAATTGGTCCATGGGTTGATTTTTATGCATTAAAATTTAATGAATTTGGGTGTAAATTCCTTGAGTCATTGAATGTTACTATATATTATCCTCTTGGTAGACTAAGGTTAATAAATTGAGGGAAGCTAGGTTCATTTTGATGAAAATGAAATTTAAAGGATCCAAAGTTTTGAGATATATTCATATTGATAAATATTCCATATTCATGGAAGTGTATTTCAATCTCTTATAGAATTGATGTAATCTATAGTTGAATGCACTAACTAACTCATTAGTCTTTCCTAGTAGTGGTAAATTGATATAATGATATAGAAGGGTCCATGAGCACACTAAAATGATTAAGGAAAATTTTATCAAATCCATAGAAAGTATATATAAAATCTTATGGTAAGTCAAGATACCAAGAATAATTTTTCTCATTAAATGTAAAATGGAATATATGGTAGGACACATCCTCATGTTGAATCTATTTTTTGATGACGGCCTCCTCAAAAGTTAGAACATGATCTTCAATAGTGAAAATCCTACCATTTATATACTTTGGATAGAATTTATGGGGGTTATTTTCAAAATCATGGGAAAGTAATAAAATATTTAAGGGATAAAAATGTACACGTAGCTAGGCCAAGGCCATAGGTGACTCTTAGGGTCAATTTTCCATTATGGAAGAAACTATGAAACTTAACCAGATAAAAATATCTAAAATTATCTAAACACATGAAATAACCTAAAATATCCTAATAGGCCCTCCTTATGGCACTAATCTATTGATGGTGGTTTTGGCATACAACCAAAAAATTCCTAAGTTGAGTTTTTCCCAACCTCTCATGAAAGGATATCTTCCTCTATGAGAGAGGTAGATCACCCCAAGGTCTCTTCTTACTAGGTCTTAGTAACCAAACAACCTAAGTTGGATGTTTTAAGTAAAAAAAATAGATTCAAGAATATTTTAGCTATCATGGTTATTTCAATACTTAAAAGACCCTTTTCCTATTAGAATCAACCTTTAGATATGGCATAGAAAGTGCAATTAATTTAGACAAGTTTAATGCATGCCTAAATACAATAGTGCAATAATAGAAATAAACAAAGAGAATGTAGTCAAGATAAATATTAAAGTTAAATTGTAACTCCTAAATAAGGCTAAAATAATGTAAAAAATTTATATAAGAAAACTAAAAGAGAGAAAGGTAGGAAATAAAAAGAATGTGAGCCCACTTTCTAATGGAAGCCAACCTAATTCTAGTGAGTAGAGAGATATTTGCACAGACGGGTCCTTAGCTCTATCAAACCTAGCACATATCCAATTAAGGAACAAAAGATTCTATGGAATAGAGTAGTAAAGCCAATGAGGAAAATAAGGTCACCATATACATGTGTAGACCCAATCTATCAATTAACAAAGCTCTCACATAAATATGTTTTTGTGAAGGATTAATTTGAATTCATCAAATGCTTAATGACATCTAGTCTCAACTTTATAATAGCCTCGACTCAAAAAACTATTCTATAAAGTAGGTAAATGAATGAAAAGTAAAAATGACTAGTCCACTAATCTAATCTATAATTTAAAAATAAGCATCTAGATATAATATCCTTTCATCCTAAAAGCAAATGCTAAAGCATAATTCTCTTAGTCCTAAAAAATACTAGCCCTTATTACAACTCAAGAGTTACTCTTATATAGACACACAGGTCTAAGTATTTTTAACTCAACCCAAATTTATCACTAATTGGGTGGTTATAATGACTCCATAAATGTAATTGAGTAGGTAGCTCGAGACTTTTGACAAATTTAAGGCATGCCCAAAATTTGTGCAACCAATTGCTACAAGGCATATTTTTATGCTCTTCACATGATCCCACTTCACACACCATGATAATGATCCTACCTTACCCATGTATTATTTGAACCATAATTTTATTATATAAATAAAATTTAGTGTGTATTCCATTCTTTTTACTTTAACAATTTTAGCATCCAAATGAGTTGTCAATTTCATGTTTGTGCCTAACTGGCTACAAAGCTAGTATGTCTTTCATTATTATAGGTTCCCTTTACAATCATCCTCTATTTATGTGGAGCTACGTTTTTAATTATTATACCATTGGAATTCTTAGGTTTTGTTTTCCTTTTTTAGTCTTAGGCCCTTTTTATGGCTACACAGATTCTCTTCACTCTCTCAAGCCCTTAAGATTTCAACCTCTGCACCACCAACTATCATTTTATCAACCCTCAAAGATTTTACCTTTGTCATCATATATAGTCTTGACTATAGGATCATAATATTTGGGTTTTATCTATCTAGTTTCATCCTTTTCAAACACTCACTTAGATCTTTAACATCACTCCTACCATGTATGGAAATATACAAGCTAACAAGGTATCATGACTTTGCCACAAAGAATCATCATGTTAACTCTCAAGTCCAAAGGCTTTGCATATGTAAAAATATCCCTAAGATATAATGTTAGTGGGATTATTCCATGTGGAATCATCCCAATAAATTTTTATAAAATTATCCTTGAGCACTTCTGACATCATCATCCTACCAGACAACTTTCTAAAAAGTTGAGTAAGTCTTTCAAAGTAGTTGAAAAGTGTTGCATGTCCCTAGGCAACATTATATGACATCAAGTAAGTTCCAAAAATATTTTTCAAACTAGATGGAGTTGTTGAGAGCTATATAAATGTGTCATTTTTCTCTAATATCTTCCTTGGGTACCTTTGGGCATGATAGAAAGAAACCTAGTCACATAATTTAACTCTTTAAAAGCTAATGGATAAGTCATTTAAATTCAAACGACTATGTTCCTATGGAATGAGAAAAAAGGGTGTGGAAAATTATGAAGGAAAAATAATTTTAATAATAAAATAAAAGACAAAATATATTTAATTAAAAGTAGATTTTATCCACTTGTTATGAAATTGACTAAGTCTTAGAAGTGGAACCATATAAAGAACTTAGTCAATTTAGGTCAAATTAAAGTGGAAATAGATTAAATTTTATAAGGAAAAGAAATAGAAAAATATTTAAAATAGTTAGATAATTTACATAAACCTAAGGTGAAATATTCTAAAAGGAGGATCTAAGTGAATTATAAAACACAACCAAACAAGGAGACTAATACTTAGTAGATTTATGAAAACTCAATTATAAAATGATTTCATTCCTAAATGAAAGTTTGGAAAAAATTAAAGAAGTAAAAAGACATTAAAGTAAACCCATTCAGTCACTTGTAATTTAATCATTTATATAATTTACAAGAAGGTTTATTTGAACTAACAAACACAATAAAATGTTAAAATATATAAGATCAGACTCTAGATTAAAAAGAGGGTCCCCATTTTTAGAATGAAAATGGGGCATGTTATACATGGAATAACATCTATATCATGTTTTAGATATATGTGGTGATTCTTTTACTATTTATTAATTAGGTGATATATTTGGTGTTACCTAATTCTCATTATTGTTTCATGCGTATATAGCTTAATATTTAATTATTCATTCTATTGGTATGACTTGTAATATATGTATTATGGAAAAATGAGAATTTTTAGATTGTGGTACACATCCATCATTAGATTCCACTACTTTGAAATAATTTAAATGTTGATAATATTAATAAAATGTATGAAAACACCCCTCATGAAATAAATACAAACATTATTGTATGGTGGATGGTATGGATTCCATAGCATGAATCCAAGGTATACCTAAGATTAGGTAATTTATTGAAATACAATAATAAATTTTTTTAGTAGCCACTATCACATCTAAAGTAATCATTCCTAACACTTATCAAGGGATATTACAATATTGATTTCAAGTGTTTAAAGAAACATGATTTAAAAAATGTTTAGTATTGATCCATTATTTGTTAAGATAGATTAAGCCCCCTTGTTTAATATTCATACATGAAAAAATTGGTCTATATTATGGTTTGTAATATGTTGGGTTGGAAAATCACATTTATCAAAATAATATCTTCATTGTTCTTTACTATATTAACAATTAATGCAAAATAAATTGGTTCTATGTTATTTGGTTAAGTTGCATCACATAATTTTCTAAGAATGTTATCCTTGTAGTTGGTAATGCTCTTGAGATATTCTAATATAGATATTTTAGTTGGAGTATTATTAATTTCATTAGTTTCATCATACTCTCAAGTCATGTTGGATGGTATCATAGAAGGCATGGGAATATTATGGGTAAAATTTTTAGTACCTATGTTTTCTGCTATAATAGAATGCACAATACTTATTTCGGTTATGATATCATGGACCTATTTATATAATATAAGCATAGGAAAAATAATGGGTGAGTTATGGTGGCATAAATACCTTGATTTATAGGGAGAGGAGGAAAAAATGATTTATGCATAAAATTTCCGATTGAGTTTTAACTATAATCATCTCAAATTTAATATTAATGTACTATGTGTTATCAAGAAGAGTTAAGAATTGGTTACTGATTCATAAAATTTAACTCTAGGGATGAGCAAAGGAGGAGTGATAGGATTTTTTTTGAATTTGAGAGATGGATGGGAAAATGGAAAATAATAGACTGGGGATGATCCTATTCTATCTCTACCCATGGACCCTCCTAGTATAGAGAAGAATTAATAGGAGTAGGCACCATGTGTTGAAGTGTAGTCTCCAAAATTAGGATACACAGTTGATGGGTTCTTAAAAGGGAAAGTGAATGAACAAGATTAGAGAAAAAATCAATATTGTGGGTTGGTAGAGTAATGGAAAAATATTTCTTAGTCATGAGGAATAAAAGTCTTCTTTGGTCCCCACACATGAAAATAAATAGGTATGTCTTTGAAATAAATAAAGAAGTATACATGGATCTAGAATAACCCTAATAATCAAAACATTACACATAGATCAAATTTATACAGAAACAAGATTTACCATGGGAAAACCTCTACGACGTTAAAACCACACCAAAAGTTATTTTCATATATCGATAAACAATTTTACCCCCAATACAACTTATCTTATTACTTATCCTCCTAAAATAACCTTCACAAATACCTTTGAGTAATTCTTATGAACAATCCCATGACTAAAAATGTATATAACCAATAGGGGTAAGCCCTATTTATAATAGATTTTGAAGAGAGGTGACCACTATAAATAATGAGTCCAACCGTTTTAATATTTGTTTTAATAAACTATCAACAACTATTAAATAATTATAATATTGTTATTTATTTTCATGAGGTTTCCACCTCATGTTAATAAACAATATATTATTGTTATTTAATAAATCACCTAATATATACTAAGGGTTTAATAATCACCACATAGTAATTAAATTCTCTAACACTCCCCCTTAATGATAAGTGGGGATAAAATCCATAGTCACCATAGAGGAATTATATTATATGCAAAATTGAAGGATTTAAAAACATTCATCATGTCAAAAGTCACCTTCTAAAATAAAAGGAATTACAATCTATAAACTACTCAAAGGTAAGTTTATGGTAAAATGATTTTGAGATTATATCTTATTACTTCTCATAAAAAATCTCTAAACATATTTTGATCATTTTATAATATAAGGACCTCCATTACAAATTATGTTTTTAATGTATTGGGTTACAAAAGTAAAACTTTCAGATGAATTTTACTTAAATCACATAACTTCCACATGAAATTTAAAAATTATTTATAATTATAATAAGTATAGAGAATAATAATTAACATATATCCATTAGAAAGTGGCATTGTCATGCACATTCACCTTTAATGGTAGTTTTGAGAGGCCTAACATTGCACAAAATTGACAAAACATGGCAAAACCAAATGGTTTTGTGAAGATATATACTACTTGTTCAACCTTAGGACATAATTGTAGATCAATATCACCATTGAGGACTTTATCTTAGATGAAATAAACATGAATTTCAATATTTTTAGTTCTTTGGTGCTGAACTAGAATTTTTACTAGAGATATACACCTTTGGTTATCACAATGAAGGATGGTACTCTACGAAAAATCCAAATGAATTTATCCCAATATAATTCTTATCCACATGGATTCCTTAGAATATTTTATAACAATTATGTACTCTACTTATGTATAAGAGAGAGATAGTAGGTTACTTCTTATTGTTACAAGTGATAACACCTACACCAGACTTAAATACATATCCAAAAGTAGATTTCTAATCTAAATTATCACCAATATGTTTAGATTAAAACAACCATATAATTTAGCATTATCAATTGAGGAATAAAATAAACCATAACTAATTATTGCTTTGATATAATAAATAATACATTTAGCTAATTTTCAATAATTCAAATAAGGATCCTTCATAAATATATAAACAACACTGACAACAAATAAAATATCTAGCCTAGTAATGGTTAGATAAATCCAACATACAATAAGTTTTTGATGCAAAGTAGCGTCACCTTTTTCACATACATGTTTAGGATCAATTTTAATAAAAACTTTAATAAGATTATTGGTAGATTTGTAATCAAGAATGTTAAACTTAACAAGAAGATTATGTTCAGAATGAGATTGTGATACAATAATAAAACTTATCCTAAAATATATTTATTCCTAAAAAATGATTCAAAATGCCTAAACCAATCATTTAAAACATTTGATTTATTTTATCCATATATTTATGAATTAAATTAGTTAGATCATTAGTAATAAACAAATAATCAACATACAATACAATTAGAATCAAACAAAAATTTTCAAATTTAACAAAGATATTATTATATCAATAGTAGTTAAAAAAACCTAATTCATTAAAAAAAAGTAATTTTAGAATACCAAGATTGAGGAGCTTATTTTAGGCCATACAAATATTTATTTAACTTGCATACATAATGTTATTTTTTAGGATCAATGAGACCTTTAGGTTGAGTAATTTATATGTATTCTTCTAAATAAACATTTAAAAATATGTTCTTGACATCTATTTGATGGATAACCCAACCATTTTGGGATAAAATAAAAATAAGAAGTTTAATAGTCATTTTTGATATAAGATCAAAGGTTTCAACATAGTCAATTCCAGGTTTTTGAGTAAATTTGTGAGAAAATAATCTAGATTTAAACTTTTAAATTTTAATAATTGAATTATATCTCATCTCATAGAGTCACCTACAATTGATAATATATATTTTAGGTTGAGGAGGGAAAAGATTCCAAGTCTAATTTTTAATTAATGAATTATATTCAGCTTGCATAGCAACATTCCATGTTCTTAAGTGGATTCCATAAAATATTGAGGTTCACATTCATAAATAGTCATCAAATCATGATATGAATGTTGACTTATAATTAATTTATTAATATTATCAACTTTAGAATATTGAATTATGGATTTTACCCATTTAGGTCTTTTAAGTTGAAATTGAAATTTAAGGGTTTCCTTACACTCTAGGTTAACCATAACTGAATCAACTTAGTGGAGGGCATATACTTTATCACAATGAGAAGAATGAGAATTAGGCTCATCAATAGAAGAAAATTGAGGATTTTTCGCATAGGACTCACAATTTATTTTTATTTAGAATAAGAACATTCCTATTCTTAATGATCAAACATTTAGAGGGATAAAAAACTCTTAAACCTTTTGTCTTGTCTCTATATCCTACAAAAATACAAGAATATAAAGTAGGGTCGAGCTTCTTCCTCTCAACTTTAGCGACAAAGATAGAAGCATGACTACCAAAAATCCTAAGATGAGCCATATTATGTTTCTTTTTAGTCCACATTACTGAAGGGGTAGAAAGATGCAAAGCTTTGGTAGGGATTATTTTCAAAATGTGAACTACAGTGTTCATGGCTTTAGCCCATAATAACTTAAGAACATTTGCAGACTGCAACATTATTCTATCTATTTCTATGATGTTACAGTTTTTCCTTTCAGTAATACCATATGTTTAAGGGAAATGGGGAGTTATTAATTCCCTTTGAATAACATAACTAATATAGAAAGAATCAAACTATTTAATAATATATTCACCATCATTATCAAATATTAATCTCTTAATAGAAAAGTGAGATGCATTTTCACATAATCTTTAAATTATTTAAACTTAGACAAAACATCAGATTTAATTTTAATGAAATAATACCATATCATTCTAGTATAATAATAAATAAAATTAATAGTATGAAAATAACCATTAAGAGATACAACTTCACTAGGTCCTAAAACATCATTATGAATTAATTCTAAAATATGAGAGGAATTTGCATCATGATTCTTGTAAAAGGAATTAGTATGTTGTTTACCACATAAGCAACCCTCACAAGTTTCATGTTGAGAAGGGATAGTAGGAATTCGAAAAAGAAGATTATTTTATTAAATATCATATAAAATTATAAAATTAACTTGTCCTAATATTTCATTCTATAATTGAGTTTCATTCTTTTTATGAGATGAAAGTAAACATGCAAAATAAGGAGAAAAGATATATAAACCATTCTTTTGAATACATTTAACAATAAAATAACCAAATTGATTTATAATGGACTAATTATATTTAATAAATGTTACAAATAAATTATCATTTGTAAGGTGAGAATAAGATATGTAATTATTTGTAAGCTTAGGTACAACGAAAACATCATTAATAGTAACATTTGAAAACATTGATTTTCCATGTTTAGTTGCTTCTAAAAAAGAATTATCTCCTAAGTAAATCATTTCATAGATATATTTTGAATAATATAAAATATTAAATAAGCATTTCATATAGTGTGATGCACCTCTATCTAAGATCCACTCAGTTTCATTTGAAGAAAATAAATAAATATACAAAGCAATAACATTTGAATCTTGATTGTTATTCTAATTAGGGTTTTTATTATTCTATTTATTTTGATTAGATTTCTTCCCTTCATTATTTTTTAAATTATTATTATTATTTTTATTCATATTTACATAATAGCTTTCCCACCTATGACAAAACTTACCACATATTTTAGTTTCCATTAAACTTAGATGTATGAATCTTATTACTAGATTTTTTATTCCTAAATTTGTCTTTAGAAAAATTAGGGTTATATTTTTGATTTTTAGTGTTATCATAAACATTATTAAATTTTATAAGTGTTTGGGTGGTAATATACTTATAATAAAAGTTAGTCATCACTTATTCTTCTTGAATCAGGAGAGCAAACAAGGTGGTAAGGTCAGCGATATCATGCTTAGTTTGATATTTACAATAGAAAATTGAAATGAAATTTAAAAACTTTTCATGATTGTTTAATTGAATGATAAAATAAATAAATCGATCATAGATCAAATTACAATTACAACTATCTTAACCTATATTTAATGTTCTTAATTTTAGCAAGTAAATTCACAACTTTCTCATCACCCTCTCATAGGTTTTGTCAACAATTCATGGATTAACTTAATGATATTGAAAGGTGAGTTCTCTCATGCATGGATTCAAGGAGATTCTAAGCTTTAATAGGAGACTCTTTATTTATAATGTGGAGGATGAATTAATCTTTAACACTCTACAAGAGAATAGACATAGCTTCATGTGATCTTTGTTGAAATGCATTTAAAAACTCAAGGGTCACATGTCATCTAAAAGGAGATCTCTTAGTACCAACAACAATATTCAATAATTTTTAGGCCCTAAATTAAATTTTAACATGAATTTTTCATACATTATAGTTATTTCCATTAATTATTTGGGATTTATCTAAGGAAAAATGAGGCAAAGCCATAACTTACCTTTGAAAAAGATAATAGTCAAATGATTAGGAAATAACTTTTTAAGTGTGAATTTTAAATTTATTGATAAAAAATATGTTTAAAGTGTAATTATATAGTAATTTTTAATTCAATGCTAGATAAAGTAATAAATTTATAAAATATTATGAAAAAATAAAGTGTCACAAGTGTTACAAAAATCTACTAAAGTTAAGAACAAATTTAACAATTTAACCCTTCTAAATGAATTTTTTAACTATTTTTTGAAACAAATGAATTACACATGCAAGTATATTTAATTACATAACTTAGATGTCAAACTATGCAAAAAATTGAATCAAATTTACACAATTCTAAATGTTGAAAGAGTCTCACTCAAAAGGACCACCTAGGCACTATTATTAAAAAAGGTATAAAAACAAAAATAGTAGGCTTCAAAGTAAAAAATTGACTACTCCAAAGTGTCCATAATGTGCCAAAACCTAAATTTTGATTGGATGGACAACTATGCTTGCCTAGATTAAGGTTTGGTCAAAAAATTGATGTAAGGTTGATAGGTTAACATGGGTTTTTGAATGTGTGAGACTTAACACACACACCAAATAAAATTCAAGTGAAATGAAATGTAATTTAAAAAATAAAATATTTTTTAGCTGAGATTCAAACTCAGGATATCCTCTTTACATGTTTTAACCAAAATATACTTTCATAAACCCTTATATGATATTCTTTTAATAATTTATGTGCATGAATACATAATTAAATGTTTTTAATTTGAAAAAAATAACAATAAAATATATGAATACGTATGACCTGTAATTTCATAGATTGAACTGATTGATTTGATTATTCACTTTAAGATTAAAACTTGATCATATAGGGTGGGACTAGGTTTTGATTATGAAAAAAAAAGAGAAAATTATTAAATAATGTTTTTAAAAAATACTTCTTATCAAACTATATAAAATATTTGCTTACTTGTAACACGCTTATGGTTGGTAAAGGTCACATAAGATTGCATGCACCATAAGACGGCATGAAATTTTGCAACTCTTCCTAAATCCTTTCTAAAAAGAAGAATACCACTTGAAAATTTTATTTTTGGTGCTAGAATGAAATATATAAACCTCACAGGTCATATAGAGGCACCAATGAAGGAGAGATAAAATTTGGAGTAGAGATCTAGAGTTGTTTAGGTCTTGAAATTTTACATAGGGTCTAGATATTGAAAAACTAAGCCATTAAAAAAATTTAGGAATTGTTTGATGCCAAGAATTAAAATTTATAATTTTTACAAGTGCCCAATCCATACATCAGTGCTTAGGTAGAGGAAAAATAGAAAAATGGATTAAGAAAGCCTTAGATAAAATTGAGATTGTTTCAGAGGACTTAGATAGGTCCCTAAAGCCTAGAAGCACTTCAAAAACAATTATGAGGCTCTTCAATAAATTTATTTATGAAAAAAATTGTACCATTCCCAAATATGGCAATCCAAGTTAAAAACAAAGATGAAATTTTATTATTGGATCCAAAAAATAATTTCTTGCTAATCAAATCTCCTTCACTAGATTTGATATCATGAAATAAACAAATAAGCATACATAGATCTGAAAGAATCTTAATATGAAAATCATCACACATAGATTAAATTTACATAGAGATAATATTTACCATGGGAAAACCTTTATGAGGTAAAAAATTGACAAAAAGTGATTTTAATATATTGAGACACAATTTTACCCCTAATACATCTCTTCTCACTTCTAAAAAAATAACATTTACAAATACCTTTCAATAATTCCCATGAATAATCCTATGAATTCAAATGTATATAACCAATAGGGGTAAACCCTATTTATAATATATTTTAAAGACATATGACCATTGTGAATAATAGGTCTAATGAACTAAAAGAGTAATTTAATAAACTATTAATAAATATTAAATAATTATAATAATGTTATTTATTTTCATGAGATTTCTACCTCATGTTAATAAATAATATATTATTATTATTGTTTAATAAATCATCTAATATATAGTAATAGTTGAATAATTTCCACTTAGTCATTAAATGTTCTAATAGTCTTATTGTGCCCAACACTATAGTTGAGCAAGTGGATTTCATGATCTTTAAATCTCTTTTGGATAAATTTAACAATATTAAACCAAACATAGAGAATTTTAGGAGATGGACCAATCAGAAGTGAAGACTAAATGGCTAGGTGGACATTATAGGCATGGTAAAAACCATTTTCTTGGTTCATTACACAAATCCAAAATATTTTTTAGAATCTTGACTAGAGGCCCATGGTTCATGGGTAAATCAAATATGTGCCTCCAAAAATGGAAAACTAGAACAAACATAAATAATTCAATCATGGAAGACATACCCATGTGGGTTAAACTTCATAAACTCCCCTTGGAATTAAGGGTACCTAGAGTAATTATGTAAGTTTCCAAAACACTATGTTAACCCATATCTATTAACCTAGTTACCATATCTAAAAAGAGAATGGTCATGGCTAGAATTTCCATTTTCATCTTGGTTGATAAACCCCTCTTGCATTTTATTAATATTAAATATGAATATGGGTATTAGAAATAAAAAAAACACTTATGAGAGGGATTACTAGATATGTATAAATGTTAATATCCTTAGCCACATTTCTAAATATTTCCCAACATCCAAGAGACCCTCTTAACCCACCACCCCTTGTTTGGCCAAATTTTTTCATGCCCTCACACCTTAATGAAGGCCCCACCTAATCCTTCATCAAAGACTCCTCATATTTATTCCACCTCAGTAGTGAATAGGAGGAAAAGGAGTTATTCCTACCACCTTTATGCTTCCCTCATTATAGTTTCTAATGATACACCTACCTCATCTAACATTTCCCTGATCTACTCCTCCTTAGCCCTACTCTCCCCCACAACCTAGCAAGTAAGCTCATAATCACAACCTCCCCCAATCACACTCCCTCCTTTACTCCCCTCTTAATTATATCATTATCATTAGGTCCTTGCTCTTGATCATTAGCTAACAATATTATCATTTTGAAATATGACATAACAACTAAGACTCACTTAGTCATATATGTGGCCACCCTTTCCATGGATCCCTTCATGCAACAAAGTTTGGAAAAAAGATTAGATAGGTTTCAATCTCCTTAGGGATCAACTAATCTAGTGACTCTTGGATCACCTCCAAACCAAGGTGATGAACCAAATAATTTGTTGTTCTCACCAGAATATAGCCAATGCCCATCTACTCAAAATACCATTTACAAGAAAAAATGAAAATATGATGGCTAATGGTAACAAGTCACACCCAATAAGGGAAATAATAAAGTAGAAATGGGAGAAGAAAATAAATAACAAAGTATATTGAATATTTATAAAATTAGAAGCAAAGACATAGAAAAGGAAGTGGTGAAGGGTATGTAAATGACCCTTAAACAATATCCCAATTCCAAAAAATGAATATCTCCTAGAATAATAGGGGGTTAAATAACCATGCAAATAGAGGTTGTAAAATAACTTGACCTCAAAACACAAACCTGAAATTTTGATCAACCAATAAACCAAGATGTGTGTAGATAACATTTTGAGAAACATTGACAATATATGGAATAAAGCCAAAAGAAATAACAATAATTCTCATGGTGCTACAGGTAGTATCATATTTTTTAAGAATCCCATAATATTAGAATTTATGTATCTCATTAAATTTAAAAACCACATTACATTCCACTTTAAGGATCTATAAAGTAAACAAGATTGGATCCTCTCCAATATTTATTCCCCTAATTATAGAAAAGAGAGGAAGAATTTGTGGACTAAAGTGGAAGAATTCAAGAAAAATATTAAATATTAGAAATGGATAGTGGCATGTAATTTCAACTCCCTTCTATCTCCCTTGGATTAAAAAGGTGGGCCACTAGACTAAAATGACAACATAAATGACATCATTAAATTTGTTGAAAAATAGGTGTCATGGATGTGGCCCTAAAAGGGATCTTGATCCAAGTGGATCCATGTACCGTTTCATTTTTTAAAAGTCTTCAAATTCTGGTCAAACCATTTGCACATCAAAGAGTTCATCTAGAGATTTCCTACTCTTTTTTTAGAATGCAAAACAAATTCTGGATGTTCAAGATAAAGCTTGCTAAAGTATAGTTGTGATAGGGAATTTATAGGTGTCAAAAAGTGATGTGGCACTGTGTAATATGCCAAGTAGTCCAATAACTAAGTGACATGTGGCAATCAATGGGTGATTTTTGTCTTTGTATTTGCATTTCTATAGTCTGCAGAAATCACACCTTTGCCAAGTTCGTAGAAACAATGCCTTTGTAAAGTCTGTAGAATTGCCAAGTCCATAGAAATTATGCCTTTACAAAGTCTGTAGAATTTCCAGGTCTATAGAAATTTCAAATTACATAGTCCATAGATTTGTAATTAATATTTGGTAAATGCTCACGTGATGTCACCAGCCAACCACCACACCATGTCACATCATGACACGCCAATGTCACACTCAGCACACACACTTCTAATGTAGGAACACACCTAAACCAAGAGGCATAATGCTTTCCAATGCAGGCCTAAGTTAAGGCATCTAGATAACTCTAAGCACCTAAGTCTCCCTCCAAAAAGGATGTTGACATACATCTTGGGGGCCACCAACCCTTTCTAAGTATCCAAATAGTTGTAAACTCCCAAATGTGCAATAAATGATAAGACCAAAAGCACCCCAAAAGGAAGGTTAAAACCTTGAACTCAGGACCTCTTATCTAAAAGGATAAGCTATTGACCACTTGAGCCATGGGCTTACAAGTGCTATAAAGGGAGAGAATTTCTACTTGAAGGGTATTAGACAGTTGACTATGTGTGTAGAAATAAGAAGGTTAGAGATTAATTATTGCTTTGTATGGCCTTAGGCCTTTATTTTTAGGTCTGAGAGATAATTATACAAGCAAGTAGAGACTAGAGAAGGTGAATTTAAGACTTTTATTTAATTTTTAATCCATTTTGATGCATAAATTAATGGAAATGGTCCTCACTTCTAATGGACCCAGAGACATAGGCTATTGAAGCTGAACTCCATTATCAATTTTCTAGTGATTTCTTCTAAGTTTTATCTACTATTTATAATTATGATCCTTATTTTTAATTTTGGATATAGTTTATTTATTTAAAAATTAAAGAAAAAGTTAGAAAATAGAAAGATATTTTAAATGCAAAAGTGAGTTATTCAACTTTGCCACACTTGCATTTTCAGTTTTCAGATCAGATTTTTGGTATCAAAGTGGTTATTATTTAACAGTGATTTCTAGTTTATGTTGACAAGGTATAAATCCCAAAATGGTGAAGGAGAACTCGTTGAGTATAATCTAGAGATTGGCTCAGGGCATGCTTCAAGGATGGTTGAAGAAGAGATGGAATCTAAACAAGATTTCCACCAAGGTTTCATGGAGATGAGAAGCATGGTTGAATAATTATACCGTGACAAACAAAATAAGTCCAAGAATAAGAAAGGTGATTCACAAGAATTGAAAGGTAAGGAAACTGAAAAACCTTCTTCATCGGATGATGGTAAAAAAACTATGGAATCTCTCCCTTCATTTAAATTGGATATTAAGTTTGAATTACCAATGTTTAATGGTGAATTTAATGCTAAAAAGTTGGATAATTGGGTTAAGCAAATAGAAGTTTAATGCAGGGTCCAAAAGATTATAGGGGATGAATAAAAAATTCATTTGGATACTCTTCGTATGGGAGGCACAACTCTCATCTAGTGGGAGAGTAAGTTGAAAGAAACTGAGCTTAAAAAATGTAACTCAATTTCTATTTGGAATGAATTTGTTGAAGAACTCAAAAATCAATTTTATCCTTTAGGATATATGCAACAAGCCATGATGGATTGCCAAAGTTTTAAACAAGGAAAAGTCCAAAATGTTCAATATTATACACAAGAATTTAGGAAAAAATCTTTAATTTTGAACGATCCTCTTTACACACAAGAACTACTGCTAAAATATATAGGTGGGCTACATAGTTACTTAAGACATATGATTCTTATGTTCAATCCCACTAATTTAGATGCAGTATGTGTACAAGCCACTCATTTAGAGGCTAGAGGAAAACAATCAAAAGAATCTCTTCCTAAAGTTAAAAGTAAGCAATCTAATGTTAAGCAATCCAAAGTGGAAAGTTCATCAGGAAAGAGTAAATAGAAATCCTCTTTTACTTTTAACAAAGAAGGAAAACCATTTTATAATCATTGCAATAAAAATCATGATGAGTCTAAGTGTTGGAAACTACACCCTGAGTTAAGGCCTAAAAGGTTTCAAAAGAAAGAAAAGAAGACTAATGTTATGGTTTAGGACTTAGGTTTAGATTCAGGTGATAAAACTAAGATCATAGCTATGGGATTGCATAATGATTCTTCTCTTTCAGTTTCTTGCACTAAGTCATCAAATGATGCATCTTCTTCTAAACATAATTCTATGCATGTTGATAAGAAAAGAAATGAATTGTTCCACATTAGTGTTGTTACAGAAAATACTAAGATTGACACTCTATTTGATATTGGTTCACAAGCAAATTTAATTTTTGAAGAGGTTGTTAAGAAGTTAGGCTTACAAACTAATCCCCATCCGAATCCTTATCCACTATGTTGGGTGTGTGACAATGCCAAGCTACAAGTCTCACAAACTTGTAGATTGAGGTTTGCCATCACATCCAAGTTCGTAAATGAGGTTGAGTTGGATGTTGTCCCATTGGACATATGTGGGATTGTCTTTGGAAGCCCATATCTTTATAATAGAAAAGCAATATTTTATATAGAGGAGAATAATTAATTTCTTGTTAAGGATGGCATTGAATATATAGTCAGAGCACATCACACTAAAACAAGTCTTTCCTTGGCTACAACAGGGAAAATAAAAAGACTAGTTAATTCAAGCAAGACTTTTTGTCTCATGTTTATTAAGTCTAAGGAAAAATAATATTCTCAAGCCTTAGGAAATTGTGATCCTAAACACAAGAATGAATTTTTTGAAATCATTTCTACTTATGATGATGTGTTTCAGGATCCTAAGGGTTTGCCCCCTAAAAAGGGAGTTCAACATGAAATTCAGCTATTTCAGGATTCTCCTCTCCCTAACATTGGCATGTACAGGTTATCAATGGTGGAAAATGAGGAAATCAAAAAATAGGTAATGGATTTATTAGATAGAGGTATTATTCATCCAAGTTCATCTCCTATTGGTTCGCCCATTATTTTGGTGCCAAAGAAAGATGGCACTTTGAGAATGTGTGTTTATTTTTGTGCCTTAAACAAAATTGCTATTAAGAATCATTACCCTCTTCCTCATATTGATGATTTATTAGATCAATTAAAACATGTTATTTATTTCACTAAGTTAGATTTGAGAAGTGGATATCATCAAGTGAGAATTAGTGAAGGTGATGTGTGGAAAACTACCTTCAAAACAAAATAGGGATTGTTTGAATGGCTTGTTATGCCTTTCAGGTTGTGTAATGCCCTGGCTACATTCATGAGATTGAATGAATGATGTTTTTAGATAGTTCCTTGATGAATTTTTTATAGTCTACTTAGATGATATATTGATTTTCAGCAAGTCTTGGGAAGATCATGTGATCCACATTAAGAAAGTCATGCGTGCATTATGAAGGGAAAAACTTTATTTAAAAATGTCAAAATGTGAATTTGGCAAGACCTCTTTGATATACTTGGGTTACATTGTAGGAAATGGTGAATTGAAAATAGATCCTGCAAAAGTGGCAGTTATTGTTAACTAGACTACACCCACTAATACAACTAAGGTTAGAAGTTTTCTTGGTGAAATACAATTTTGGAGAAAATTTATTGCTCAATTTTCATATATTACATCACCTTTGCATTATTTGGCAAGTGTGAAATAGGTCTTTTAGTGTGGAGGCAAACATAAAAAAGCCTTCGACACTTCGAAAGAAAAGATAAGTACTACTCTAATCTTGGCACTTCTTGATATACAACAACCATTTGAGATCAAGATGGATGCAAGTAAGTATGCTATGGGAGCCATTTTAATGCAAGGTAAGAAACTAGTTTGATATCATTTTGAAACTTTCACAAGTGCAATAAGAAAATATCCCAATTATGATAAGGAATTGTATGCCTTGGTTCAAAGTGTTAAAAAATGGAAACATTACTTAATGGGAAAAGATACAATAATACATACAAATCATCAGCCCTTACAGTATCTCCAATCACAAACTAAGCTACAACAATCTAGACATTTTCATTGGATGGGTTTCTTACAACAATTTCATCTTGTGATTAAGTATAAAAAAGGTATTTAGAATAAGGTTGTAGATATGCTATCTAGGCCTCCTATGGTTGTTGCATCTATTCTTGTACAACATGGTTCTTTGTCTCATGAGAGTTATAAAGAAAAATATGTTATGATCTTGATTTTTAGGATGTCTATAAAGACCTGATGAGTAGTAGACAAGTAGAAGAATTGGACTATCATGTACATAATGATCTTTTGTATCATTTGGGTAAACTTTATATACCTCAAAATGAGAGGGTGTACATGATTAGAGAAGCACATAATTATCTTATTTTTGGTCATTTTGGAATTGTTAAAATGGTTTCACATTTGAAAATGTATTGTTATTATCCCCGTATGTAGGAAATTGTTGCCAAATATATTAAGGGATATACTCTTTGTGACACAAGCAAACCTAGTAATAGGAAACTAGGACTTTACACTCCTCTGCCTATTCCTACTCACCCATGGGAAATTATCTCCATATATTTTTTGGGGCATTAACCTATGACACAAAGAAAACATGACTATCTATATGTGTTTTTGGATAGATTTAGCAAGATGTGTGTTTTGATTCCTTACACTAAGCAAATTACTGGGGAAGGCACTGCACACTTATTCTTTAAACATGTATGTGTTGATTTTGGTTTGCCTACTTCAATCATTTCTGATTAGGATTCTTGATTTATTGGGGAGTTTTGGTCAACTTTGTGGGGACTAATGGACACCAAATTAAAAAAGAGCACTGTATTTTATCTACAAACCAATGGGAAAATAGAGGTTGTGAACCAAACTGTGGTAAATTTACTTATGGGTTATTGTAATAAACATCAAAAGTTATGGGATGAACAACTATGTTACATATAACATGCATATAACTAGGCACTTCATTCTTCTACTATGAAATCTCCATTTGATGTTTGTTATGGATACTTTCCTAAATCTCCTCTAGATGTTTGTTATGGACAGGATATAGTTGTTGGTGAACCAAAAGAAGCCATTCAAGCTAAGAAGTTCATTGAACAAATATATCTCATACATCAGACTGTTCATACTCAATTAGAGAAAAGTCAAGCCAAGTATAAAGCCAGACATGACAAACATCATGTTGATCACCAATTTGTTGTTGGTGATATGGTATGGCTTCACATCAGTAAGAAAAGACTGACAGGTGAAGGTAAAAATTTGAAACCAATCCAGTATGGTCCTTTTTGGATTACAAAAAAAATTGGTACAAATGCTTTCCGATTAGATTTACCATCTTACATGCAGATTTATTAAATTGTAAATGTGGAAAATCTAAAATTGTATGAGCCTCCAATGATAATTGATCATGATGAAAGTGTATCCATTCCTTTTGTTGATGATTTTTCTCCTAAATATCTAATGGAATTGTAGGAAGATACTATTTTTGATAGGATTGTATGGACTTCATGAAGAGGTGATGTTGAATATCTCTGTGTTGGTTTGAAAGGGATGCACCCAAACAAGGCTAAATGGATGGAAGCTGGAAGGGTGAGGGAGAAATACCCTCACCTCATTACCAATTAATTTCAACTTTTAGAGGTCAAAAAGTTCCCAGTCGGGAGGAGTGATCCAGGTGGATCCATGTACCATTTCATTTTTAAAAAGTCTTCAAATTCTAGTCAAACCATTTGCACATTGAGGAGTTCCTCGAGAGCTTTTCGACACTTTTTATAGAATGCAAAATAGAGTCCGAATGCTTGAGATAAAGCTTGCTAAAGTATTCTTATGACAACAAATTTATAGGTGTCAAAAATTGACGTGGCACTGTGTAATATGCCAAGTGGTCCAATAACCATGTGACACATGGAAATCAATGGGTGATTTTTATCTTTGTATTTGCATTTCTACAGTCCATAGAAATCACGCCTTTGCCAAGTCCGTAGAATTGCCAAGTCTATAGAAACTACACCTTTATAAAGTCCATAGAATTGCTAGGTTAGTAGAAATTGTAGATTACATAGTCCATATATTTGTAATATTAATTGGTAATTAATGTTTGGTAAATGCTCATGCCATGTCACCAGCCAATCGCCATGCCATGTCACATCATGACATGCCAATGTCATGCTCAGCACACACACTTCCAACACTGGAAGATGCCCAGACCAAGTGGCATCACACTTTCCAACATAAGCCTAAGTTAAGGCATCCAAATAACTCTAAGATCCTAAGTCTCCCTTCAAAAAGGACGTTGACATACATCTTGGGGGCTGCCAACCTTTTTTATGTATCCAAATAGTTGCAAACTCCCAAATGTGGGATAAATGATAAGACCAAAAGTGATCCAAAAGGAAGGCCGATGCCTTAAACTTAGGACCTCTTATCCAAAAGGATAAGCTCTTGACCGCTTGAGCCACGAGCTTGTAAGTGATATAAAGGGAGAAAATTTCTACTTGAAGGGTATTAGACAACTGACTGTGTGTGCAGAAATAAGAAGGTCAGAGATTAATTATTACTTTGTATGGCCTTGGGCCTTTATTTTTAGGTCTGAGAGATAATTATATAGGCAAGCAGAGACTAGGGAAGGTGAATTGAAGACTTTAATATAATTTGTAAGCCATTTTGATGGACAAATTAATGGAAATGGTCCTCACTTCGAATGGACCCAGAGACGTAGGCTATTGAAGCTAAACTCCGTTATCAATTTGTTGGTGAGTTCTTCTAATTTTTATCTGTTGTTTTATAATTATGATCCTTATTTTTAATTCTGGATATAATTTCTTTATTTAAAAATTAAAGAAAAAGTCAAGAAATAGAAAGATCTTTTAAATGCAAAAGTGAGTTATTCAAATTTGCCACACTTGCATTTTCAATTTTCAGATCAGATCTTGTACATATGATCAAATATAAGGATTAATTAAAACCTCAATCAAGCTAGATTGGAAAGATTATTGCTCTCAATGAGCTAGAATTTATAATATAGTAACTCTCTCACATCTTTCCCCAAAATTGTCTTAGATGATAGTCCTTTGCTTTTCATAGGAGAGAAGGCCTTGAAACTCAACAACATCCATTTCTGATTTGAAAATATGTATATATCCCATCTGTATTTATTTAAATCCATCAAAAAATGGTGGAATGAACCAAATTAAAGATCTAAGATGTATATTCTCATAATGAAACTCAATCATGTTAAAATGAAACTAAAAATCTATAATAAATATGTCTTTGGAAATATCTTCCTCTAAAAGAGCAAGATCAAAGATCAAATAATCCACATTGAGGAGGAAATCAACCTCTTAGGCTTGAGTTGGATAACCTTTACACATTATATAGTTGGATCACTCACACAAGCTAAAGTGGGATAACATATAATGGTAACCTTTGAACATGGTATGAAAATCAAGGGATGATATCCAAAAATAGTAACCTTCGAGTGTGGCATGAAAATCAAAGGAGAAATATGGGGATGACAAACAAAAATTGACATGGATTGTAATAGTTTTCATCAAATAAGCTCAAAGAGGGTGACATCCTAAAAAAATATGTAATACTCAAGTCCAATATAACAATGCTCTACCTTGCAACTAAGGACATAAGAGACCTCATTATGATTTTACCTTAGTGTCATGTTTAGAAAGGTTTTTCTACATGTTTGACAAGATTTGGACAATGTTTTGCAAATGTTTAAACAAGGTATGGATTGTGATATTTATTCCAAAAAAATTACTAAGGAACTAAAGAGACAATAAAATGAGGATGTATTGGAACCACACACAATTAGAATAATGTGTTCACAAAATTACTCAACCTTTGTGTAAATTTCAAATCATATGAACTGGAAGAGGGTATGATAACTATAAAATTCTGCAGTGTCACTAGTACACTAAAATGTAGAATTTTGAGATATTTTACTAACATAAAATATAATTCAAATTTGATGAGTTGCTACTATAAAACTAGAAAAATCCCCTTCAATTTAGGAAGGTGGCATTATAAACTAAGAAACTCATGATGTGGAAACATGCAAGAATTCTTAAGTGTAAAATAAAAACCAAATGGGTGGCTCAATGCCTCCACATGGTAATAGGAATGGTAGTATAAAATATGTTCTAGAACTTAGTGTGTGAGAAATAAACTTGATTACCCATGTCTACAATGGTAAGATAGATGAAGAGTCTATAAAAAACCATTAATCCAAATGGAAAATTGAACCCAAGTTCCCTCAAGTCAAGCGTAAATGGCAAACCCAATTTAACACATCAACCTTATGAACTTAGAAAACTACATTTTAGATTTTTAACAATAAATGAAGGACTTAATAAAATTTGGAAAGTTTCCTATACCCAAATGAAAAGCATAACTGTAATAAATAGATCATATGACACAATGCTTAAGATGACAATTTAAACAAGGAAAATATTGATTTTTACTTGGATAATGTAATGCCTCCTTGTTCAATAAATTGGTGAATAATGTGTTTGGTTTTTCACATTTGTTCACAAGAAAGTTTTGACTCAAATCAAGACAAAGTAATCTAAGATGAAATACAAATATAACTAAGTATTTTTCCTAAATCCTATCAAGGTATAGCAAACTGGGGTTAACCAAAACTATAAGTTTTGCATGCTTCTATATGGATCCTATGTGTACCAACTTTAACATTGTGCACAAAAAAGGATAAAGACATAAATTAGGTCTATGTCAAATGGTTTTTTATTAAAAGGTATAGTCCTTTTCACAACCACTACAACTATCACTTGTTCATTATAGTGTGATGTTCAAAATAATCATACATCTTGAGCTTAGCCTCTACTAATGAAGATGGTTTAACTTCTCAAACCACCATCCTAATGAGGGGATAAAAAATTATATACCCACCCTTAGAGAGGGGATAAGGACAATAATAGGAGATGAAACCTCAAGTCAAATCTTCCCTATATAACTTATGGGAGGTGATGGCATCCCCCTCACAAGCCGAAATGAATGAAATGAAAAACTTATAGGAGGTTATTTCTAAATCACCCGAGCCATGTAGGAGAGCCTTCACAACATCTTTTTTATTCCTTTATACTAAGGTATAATTTGTAATTAATATGGTCCATTTGATTCCAGAAGTTACCTATAGGGGATGGGGAGGGAGCATACATGCACAAATTCTTTTTTTATCAGACAAATTTAACTAAGAAAATGACTCAACAAGATAAAACATGAATTTGAAGTTAGCTAAATTTTAGAGAAAAAAATTGAAATGTTTGGTGGTGTTATTTTGCCCCATTGCCTTAAGTTGCAAAAATATTTAAATAACAACTACAAAACATTCAATCTACACAAGCAAATTTTCTTTTCAAAACACCAAAGGACATGTTACCAATTATTTTTAAGCACCCAAATTCAAATGTGTGCAATATAAATCATGAAATATTGTTTTAAACACAAATCCAAATGTTTTAGTCTATCCTAGTTCATTTTAAACACTAGATTTAAGTGTTAGAAACCATTTAAGCATGCAAATTGGTGTTCAATGTTTGGCTTAATCCTATAGAAACAAGATAGTAACCCCCTAATTAGAAGCACTTTCATGTGTTATAAAATGATGTTTATTTGGAGCTATTGGGTTTTGGATTTAATTTTCCAAAGTGACCATTGATGGTCGGAGGTGATCATCGGTACTTATAATAAAATGATCACTGATCGGTTAAGATAACCATCAACAATTGGCAGAATCATCACCAATCAATAAAGACCATAGACAATACCTTGTGGAATGAAAGCAAAAACCACAAAAGATAAACATTCTAGGTTAGGAAATGTTTAGAAAAAATTTGAATAAAACCTACAAGGTAAGGATTAGATAAGGAAAACATGATTTAACAAAACCAAGAAATAACAATTACAAACATTAAAAAGATTCAAAATCTTATTTTAATATTTTATTAAAAATATATGCAACTTGAAGGTAAAATTATATCTTATTGTAAAAATTTAGGAGAAAAATATGGTTTTAAAAACAAATCATTAAAAACATAGTCCATATGACCCCAAACAAAGATCTAAAAAATGGCTTATTATCTTACCACCCTACACATTGACTGTTGATAGCTCTAAGATGCACACAATGACTATGGTCAATTGTATATGACTACTAGAAGTTACTTCCCAACCATCACAAGTTAGTTCATGATCATCTCTAGTTACAAAATATTTATATTGGTCTTTGTGTAAACCTGAGTGAACATAAAAATGGAAAAAATAAAACTAAAACTCCAATCTAAAGATTTTTAAGCATTAATTTGAATATTTTAGAGTTGCATCTTGGTCTCCTTGGTATTTAGGATGTGTTCAGTCCCACCAGGCATGCCAAAATGTAGGATGGATTACAAAGAGGACCAACTAAAACATTAGTCATTAAAACTCACAAAAGAATGTATAAGAATTGAAGATCTAATCCAACCTATTCATGTGGGGTTTCTAAATGATAACAAAGGAAAAATTAAATAAATTGATAAACCTTAACCTTCCCAAGTGATTACACCATCCAAGAGTGCCTCTAAGCATATTCTCCCTTTGATATAGAGCTCTTGTTTTTGTCAACAATGGGTTATTTGCTCCTCCATTGATTCAATAAAACTATGTATAACCTAGGCTCAAGATAAGAAATTTAATGTTACTATCAAATTAGTCTTATCCAAATGTAAATAACATAATAATAAAGACAAAAATGAATTGTGGAGATATTTTAGCATTATAAGTCTACATAATTTAATCTTAATTAATATACTCTATAGTCTAACATATGCATACTATGATCTAGGTTTAAAAAGTACGTAGTTATTTTTAAATCTGATAAAACCTAATACCATTTAAACCCAACACTTTGATTTCATTTATATAGACATCTTAACTAGTTATATTTAACATATATAGTTTCCTTTGAAAGGCCCAATTTCTAAGATATATATATATATATATATATATATATATATATATATATATATATATATATATATATATATATATATATATATAATTTTATTGTTGAACTAGTTTGATATATATTCATCAAGATATTCATAAATTAGATTGAAATTTTAGGTTGTTGAGGGCTCAAATATGTGTAAACCTAATTGGAATATATACATAGATGTATGTATAAGCATATACTTATTTATGTGCAAACCTATATATGTATATATTTAAATTAGGTTTACACATAGTTGAGCCCTCAACAACCTAAAATTTCAATCTAATTTATTAATACCTTGATGAATATATATCAAACTAGTTCAAAAATAAAATTAGTTTATTCCACATCAAATATAACCATCAAGAAAGAATAAGTCCATGATTAAATGGAGTATTTTCAATTGAAATTTGAGTTTAGGAAAGAGATTCTTTCTAGCCTTAAACAACCATGGCCATTTCTATGGCTCTACCCAATTACTACAGGTTACTTTGGGTTGGATGTAGGGTTTTGTGGAGGTTGAGCCTTCCACAGGGTGATACATACAACCCTTCTAAATTTCACATAACATGTCAAAAAAAATCAAACCTTGTAATCATTTAAATTCAAAATCCATAAAACATTACATACATAGGAATTTTAAGTAGAAAACCAACCTATGAATATGATTATACCAAGGAAGATGAATGTCTTATTTTTGTTTAACTCATTCACACCTTATTCTCCTTTTGTCTACTACTCTTTGAATGCCATGTGTCATGCCTCATGACCTTCTTATCTTCTCTTTTACTATTCTATATCAACTTACTTTCCATTACCTTCTCCTCCACTAATAGTTGACTCAATTGATTGAAAAATATGCCTAAAAAAATAGCTCAATAGAATCCCCACTAAGCTATAGTCTGCCACCATACAACCAACATCCAAACTCCATAATTATTTTTATAAGAGTTATGGTTAACCAAAAGTCAACAAGTGATTATAAACTCTAATCATCTCAAAACATACTTAAATAATTAAAATAATCATTTTATATCCTTTATAGAATATGCATTCCATTGACTTAAACATCGAATTCACAAAACAACTAAACAACAAGCCATAATACCCAATGTTTATTCCATGCAATGTTAAATATATACTAGTCAATAATCATTATATATCCATGAAAAATTATCTATTGACTACTATTTAACATATCGACTATATAGCATGGTAATACAAATATGTATTTAAAACACTATTTGTTTAATGTTACCAACTCATCCACAAAATAACACTTTGAAAACACAATGACTTCGCTTAATCATTTAATAATATATTCATTATCTAATATATTATAAATTTAAAACCTTTGGTCAACACCAAATCAAATACAATGACATTTTCAAATGATTCTATCAATATCTTTTTGACATCAGGATATACATATAATATTATAATAATAATATTTTTATTATTATTAACTTAATCATAGAGATTAAATAACAATAATGGAATCCATCTATACTTATTATAGGAATATATACATAACATCATTTCAGTATACTATATAGAAATACCCAATAAGGTAGTGAGATAAATAAAAACATATCTAAATTCACTCATTCAACCAAGAAATTACATCATAAAATATAAGTTATGTATGACAATAAAATTAGCAAACTCACTAGAATAAATCAATGTGATCATCAAAAGAAACTAGGTTAATGACATCACGTAATCTCATAAAATTATCTAAGAACACAAAAGATCATAGTAGTCATTAAAATAGAAAAAAGGCATATTACAACTATCTACTCAAATAATCTATTAAAAAATATGATATACTATGTGGTGTGTGCAAGGGTTTCTAATTTAATTCTTTGTCATCCCCCAACATCTCCATATAAACTACACTCTCTGATGATTCTCTCCCTACATCACACTCTAAGACATGGATCTATCCTACATCCAACTCATAATAATGAATGTAGCTAGCCTAATATATATATATATATATATATATATATATATATATATATATATATATATATATATATATATATATATATATATATATATATATATATATATATATATATATATATATATATATATATATATATATATATATATATATATTAACAAACATGATCATAATGTACATAATATGAAAGTATTGCTAACTTATAGAAAACCAATCATGCAAATTAAGCAACACATAACTATCTGATAATAAACATATGACATAAAGGTTAATCAAATATTAGTTAATCAACTAAGAAACCATTATAATCTTTGGATCAAATAGGTTTTTTAGCTTAAATAAAAATTAGGATGTGACATCCTTTCCATTAAAGTTGGTCATCATCTTCATGGAATTTATTCAAATACATATTCTAAATTTAAAACATTATTTATCAAAAAATAAAATAATATGTAGTAGCAAATCAAACAAAAAAATATGGAAACAACATATAAAACTCATCATAGTCCTCCCAAATGGTACTATCTTCATAATATTTATCCAACTAGAACTTTCACTATGATACTTTTCTCTTATACAAATTGATTTTGTGAGTGTCAAGTATTTTAATTTATTCTACCATGACCACCTTAGGGTCCAAAACCTAAAATGTATTCCAATCCAACGCATATGAAGGATCATAAACATACTTTTTAAGATAATATACATGGAAAATAATATGAAAAAGCACTAGAGCTTGTGTAAATATAATCCTATAAACTACAATATTAATGAATTCTAAAAGCTTTAAGGGTACCACATATCTTGGTGGAAGTTTTGTAGACTTCTTGAATTCAATCAAGATTTTATGAAGCTTAATCAATAAAAACACTTTATCAACTATAAAAAAACTCCTAGTTTTTCTCTTTAGATTGTAACAACTCTTTTATCTATCATTGACCTTGGCCAACCTCTACCTGATTATCCTGACTTGCTCTTATATTTTTGAAAGCATCTTAGGTCTAAAGACCAACCTATTGTCTAACATGTCCCAACTGATTGGTGTTCTACACCTCATTTTATATAGTGTCTCAAAGGAAGCCATTTTCAATGTAAAATGGTATGAATTATTGTAAGCAAACTTGACCAATGTAAATTACTCATCCCATTTGTATTTCCAATCCATGCAATACATATGAAGGATATCTTCTAAAACCCAATTAACTCACTCTATGTATCCATCAGTTTGTAGGTGATAAGATTAGGTGAAATTTAATTGCATACCTAGACATGAATTTAGAGTCAACCAAAACCTATAATTCATTCTTCAATCTTGATCTGAAATGATTTTATTTGGAAAACCATGTATTCAATACACTTCATTTATGAATCTATTAAAAACCAAAGGTGCATCATCTATCTAGTTGCCTAGTATGAAGTGGGATACCTTGGTTAGTTTTTCAACTAAAAATAAAGTCATATCATGTTCATTATTTGATTAAAAAAACACTTGGATGAAGTCCATACTAATCACCTACCACTTCAATTTTTGTATATCATGTGGTTATATCAATTCAGTCAGATGCACATGTTTAGATTTCACATGAATGACACTCCAGATAATGAGATACAAAATAAACTACATATCTCTTGATTAGCTTCCAAAAATAGAGTTGTTTGAGCTCAACCATGAGCTTGGATACTCTTAGATGTCCTAAATATGGGGCATTATGAAATTGCTTTAGCAGTGTTCTCCATAGATTATCTCTATCAGGCACATGTATCCTACCATTCTATCATAAAATACCATCACTCTATATCTTTAATACCTTACATTTAGGATTATTGTCATTATCAAAAAATGTTTTTTTGAAGTAGTTGAAGAATTCATCTCTTGGCAAGAATTTGATTACCTGATCTCAAAAATTACTCATGATAGTAGCCAAGGTTGTTATGTACCTCTTACAGATTAGAGCATTAGCTACTCTATTCTATTTGAATTTGATATAGTTAATATCAAAATAAAAATTAGATAATAACTCTAACCATTATATTTTATGATCATTTAATCTAGTTAGGTGAAGTTATACTTGAGTCCCAAGTTATCAGTATTGAGATTGAATAGTTTTACCAACAAGTAATGCCTCCAATATTGTGAAGCATCCATAGTTACCATAAGTTATAGGTCATGAGGGGAATAATTCACCTAATATATCCTTAGTTTCATATATTAATATGCTACCACTAATCCATCCTACCTAATAACTCCTCCAAGTCCATCCCCAAATGCATCGGTGATCACTAAGAATTGACCATTAGGATTAGTAAAAACTTAGCACTTGTGTTGAATTAGTCTTCCTTTTTAGTTCCTAAGAGGATACCTCACACTTATCTAACTATAATATTCTCTCATTCTTACATGAAAGAGATGTAATTAGATTAGCTATCTTAGATAAATTCAAAATGAAATTCCTATAATAGTCTACTAATCCCATGAAACTTCTTACCTCATGCACATTATTTTGTGTTCACCACTCTATTATGTCTCTTATCTTTACTATATCAATTTAAATAACATACATAGAGATAATATGTCCCAAATAATATACTTTATTTTGGATAAATGCACATTTAGACAACTTGCCATATAACTTGTGCTTTTATAAATGCTATAAAACTAGTTTTAGATGTTCCAAGTGTTCTTCCTCATACTTGGAGTAAATGAGGATGTTATCTATAAATACCAAAAAAATCATCTAAATGCACCATTAATAACATTCATAAATTTTACTAGAGTATTTATTAAACCAAATGATAACATTGTAAACTCTTAGTGCCCATATCGAATTGTGAAAATTATTTGTAGAATATCTTGATCCTAAACTAATGATAACCTACTCTAAGATGACTTTTATAAAATATTGTTTCCCCTCATGTTTGATAAAAAAGATAATCAATTCATTGTAGTGGATATCTATTCTTGATTTTTTATTTATTCAACATTTGTTAATCTATACATAGGCAAAGAGAACCATTCTTATTCTTAATGAAAACAATGGGTGCACCACATGGTTAAATACTTGGTTTAATCATCCCTTTAGACAATAACTCCTAAATTTGTGAATTTAACTCAACAAATTCATTGGTTGTCATTCTATATGACATCTTAGAATATGGTTCCAATCTAATTATGATTAATCAATAAATTAAACTAATGCTTTGGTATAAATCCTAATAATTCTTCTAGAAACACATCATGAAATTTTATTATAAAAGGATAATCTTCGATAGATGGTTCCTTTGATTCCTCTATCCCATTTATCCTAATGATAAATTCCCAACATCCCTTATTTTGAGCTTTCTTGAGTTTAATTGATTAAATATACCTTAGCTTCAAACTTCCTTTTTTCACTTTGAAGTTGTTTTTGATTTACAAAATCATATTAACACTAAATTCCTTAGATAATAGTTAACCTTAGATTTATGATTCTCAATCCAATTGACTCACAGGATCACATCATATGACCTTAAAAATTTATAAAAATATCTAATACTATAATGAAATCAGACAACCTAATATCTAATTTGATTAAACACTTATCAAGTTTGACCTTATACTCATTCCCATACTATACAAACCATGCATTTTCCATAACTCCATATTTTTTAGACACTTTACTATACATTATAGGATGAATAAAACACTCTATATCTCCCATATCAATCAAAATAGAAACTATATGATTGAGCTAAATACCTAACAGTTATATGGGTGAAGCTTTATATTCAACCTAAAGATTGTCAATACCTACATGAATATGCTACTTGAATGTACCTTGCTAAGAAGTAGAACCTTTGTGTTGATGTGTTTACTGTGATTCTTGTGTTAGTAGGGAATGAGAGGAAAGTAATAAACTAAATTTTAAGTCTTGGAAGACTTGAGGCTTGAGTTATCTACACAACTACTACTAAACATAGAAAAATAATAGAGATATGGCCACCACTTGTAAGTTTTCAAGTACACCCTGCTATAGGGACATCAAATTATACAATAGTGAAAATTTATTTCTTTCTAATCTTTGTGAAATTGTTTTAAAATTTTCCAATTATTTCCCAAGCACAAACAAACCATGAATAATTATAGAATTAACTAAAATAATGTGACTCATGGGGTATATCCAAAGGTAATTATGGTAGGATGGAAATGAAATTTTTCTCCAGATGGTTAGAGGTGTCAATTCTTCTAAGCTCTATGACAATAACATGTAAAACTATCATTCACCAACTTGGGTGTAATACTCAAAGTAAAATGAACATAGTTGAAAATTTGAAAAAAATGAGATGCATATAACTGAAAGCATATATTGCATGAAATTTACTTATTCACATTAAATTACATAAGCACATTTAAGTACAAATAAGATGAAATAGAGTACATAAATGAGTAGATTTGTTAGCCTAGTATTAAACTCAAATTAATAAATGCATACATTGATATTATTACTAGATTAGTCAACAAAAAATAAACCATTAATTCTTTATAATCATGATAAGTAGAAACTATAGAACACGTAATAGAACATTCAGATAATATCATTAATTCTTAACTCTTTTACATAATTATCTAGCAATTGTTCCTAAAAATTATAATCAGGGGGAATATCCCTAAATATAGACCTCAAAATTCTTATGAAAGTTCAAGTGTCCCAATTAAAATATTCCCAAATGTAACCTACTAGATTTTAGATTTTGAATAAAAATAAGTAAAATGCCACATATTACAATGGAATATTCGAAAATTAAATTTACAATAAAAAATAGAATATTCCTCAAGGCCGTAGTTGCCTTGGCTAAAGTATTTATGGCCATTTTTATTGAAGGGAAACTTGTTATTGCAATGCTACTTGTTTTTCTCTTGAAGGAGGTTGCTAAGGTGATAGTTATTGTCATAGAAGGGACTATTGGATAGCTACTTGATAACTAGGTTGTAGTTGCAACCTTTTTCTCTTTGCCTCTTACCTTGTCCAAACCTTAGACCATGCTAAGTAGTCCTAATCAAATTAAATAAAATTTAGGATCATATGCTGAAATAAGTGAGGCATTTATTGAAAAATCCTACAATGCTCTAGAATTATAAGTCTCATCACTTCTTTAATAGCCTTAGCTTTCTCTACCCTTTGGTTAGAAAAATCCACAATGTTCATCACTTCAATGGAATAATTGGCATTAGCTATATCTTATTGGAATTTTTTAGTAAATACATTCATTTGAGCCCTAAAATCCTATTCATCCATAAATATACCATTAGGTTTGGTCACCCTAGTGACCATAACATCCTTTAGTAATTGGGAAATCTTGAACTCTATTTTTTCTAAGGATGCAATTACATCCTTAACTTGTTCTAGCCACCTTTTCAATATTCTTATATTCATCATTATAGTCTATGTCAGGATACTATCTTCAAGTGGTAATGTATTAAGGTCTTAGAACTTGTTATTCCTTGCAATTATAGCCAAGTTTTCCAATTTGGCAACATAGAGTTCAAGTCTTTGGTCATATTTATTGACCACATTAAACTGTAAAGTCACATCCTCTTGCCTTCTCTTCATTACCCTATATAAACTAAAGACATTGATGATTTAATCTATTGTTTGTATTGTAGTAATATTTGATAATGTAGGTAATGCTTATTCCCTCAATCTCTTTACCTCCTATTACATACCTTTCATTAAGGCCACTATAGATTCTGCATTGTCTTGCACCATGGATACAAGGTCCTTTACATCCTCATCTAACTCACTTGGGCCACCTTTCCTCTTAATCATTAAAGTGAAGAGGGAATATTCACTTTCATGAGCCAAAAATGAGGTAAATTAGGGCTATTAAATCTACCTCCTCAATGCTCTTTTCATGGTACCTATAGTATCATCAAATTTCATGCCAATTTATGGTGTAGAGAGGACTACCTGAGGTCTCATCTTTCTATCAGGATAATATCTATGACCCAATTTGGGAAAATGGTAGGCATTATATTTAATGGTAGTAGAATTGGAGTTATAGTTGGGCAAAAGGCTAGAGATATAGCAAGAATGTATGGAAATTTTTTTTGGTTTATCTATCTAAGTGAAATGGAGTTCTTGTAGGGTGCATATTTAGAATATATAGAGGAAAATTTGGGGGCACAATCACCTTTGCATCCATAGAAACATTAAATGGGGATATAGGAAAAGTTGGATTTATAAAGGTGAATTTTTTTTGAATGGGACTTAGTGGCCTTGCTAATGTAGGGTAACCAATAACAAGTGTTGTACTAGTTGTTATTCCCTAGGAAGACATGGAACTAATAATATGAAAAACACTAGTGCCTAATGAAGATGCAATATTTTTAGTGGAATGAGAAATGAAATGGTGGGTGGAAAATCTAAAGGAACTACTAGCTTAGTCTAGACTAGTATCAACTAAAGATTGATCAGTAATAGTTTTAGTTGTTGATGATATTGAAGCCAATGGGGAAATAATAATGGATGGGATACTTGTGGAAGCAACAATATGAGTAGTCTCAATTGTGATGCTAGTTATCATTATGCTCATTGATAGGGGAAAAATGGTAGGATGAAAAAAAATAGAAGTATAAGTAGTTTGATATGTACATGCAATTAGAAAATAAAGTAATGGTAAGGTACTTATATTGGGAGATTTTATTCCAAAGGTATCCTATGGTGTGCTAGTGGAAACATCAGTATTAAATAGATCAAATCTTGGAGAGAAAGTAGTTTCTTGTTTTGGAACAACTTGGATGACTAAAATTTTTTCTTACATTAGAAGCTCTACATTTATCTAAGAAGATAGTAGAGGGGTTATTTCTCATCTTATAGTGGTCATAGGTTCCCTTTTCCTCTTGTAGACTTTCTCAATGTTTCTACTGGCTAGTGCCTACACTTCTTCCATGTTGAGATCAATACATTTTTCTAATTCCTCAAGGTCAATAACCATAGGGTCATTTTGATATAGGCTTTCAAAAATGGCTCCCATAAAAGATGTAGATATTATTATGGGCCCTTAGTAGGGGTCAAGTTGACTACTATATCTTCCTTACTCAAATCTTGGAGGTAAGTCTTGAATATTTAAAATGGAAAGTTATGAAGGTCTATTTGGAATGTTCTTATCAAGAGGAATGTTGTATTCATCTTCTTAATATTTCCCTTACTAATAATCAACATCAAACATGTTCCCATGCGCTGGTAGTGGCTAAGACTTACCAATATCCTAGTTTTTCTTCTCCTTATCCAATCTCATTTATAGTTTAATGTTCCTCATTACTATATTCTTGAGTACCACCTCATCATTCAGATCATCTATATATACATACATACATACATACATACATATATATATATATATATATACATACATACATACATACATACATATATATATATATATATATATATTCATGGACCTATTATTTATGATTGTATTACATTACTACATATTTCTTGAATTTGAATAGATGTTTGGCAATGACCTTATTGGGATCCTATGGCATAATGTCGTCTTTAGGCAATAGGTATGAATCCCTATGCATAACAACTATAACAATATCACACCACTTGGTAATCTTGGTCATCCCCGATTTATAATAAGCTTATGGAGGGCCATTTTCTTCTTGTCCTCTAATATTCAATAAACTCCATGAAAAATATGATAGGCCATTTCTTTTTAAACTAGCTTCATTGGCACAAACCTTGGCATTCTAAGAGGGGCCACCATTACTCCTATTTTGATAACCATGTAGTCCATGTATAACCAGTATCTACCCATGTATTTAAATGTTTTCCTAATTTTATGGGAAACCATCTGCATCTTGAATTCATTGATTGTTCGGTAGACTACTAGGTAGAACCATTACATAATCACTCTCTAATTTCATTTGAATCTATAAATATGCATTACATGAAAAAGTTGAGGCACAAATTTTGGATGTTCAAGAGACCATGAACTTTGTCCAAATTGAGAAGTTTCATAGATTACATATAATAAGTATCTTATCTAAATAAGGGGGTATAATTATTTTAAGCATCATGTATTGCATATCTCCAGCATTATTAATAAATTCCCCATGTGGTGGAATCTACTAGTCTTCTAAGATTATCTACAGTAATGGAATAGTCCTTATGTCCACATAAGCAATGTGTGGACTACCAAATGTTATATTCAAGAGGGATAGTCCAATTTTGACTCTTTGTCTAAATTTTTGGATGGGAAAGTTTCCTTGATCATCTATTAAAATAGATCCTATTGGTTCAATCACCCATGAAGCCAAGACTTTCTCTAGGGAGTGCCCTTCATACCAATTATTGATGATGACTTATTTATATTCTATCTATGATGAGGGAAGGTAATACTATTTTTCAAATCTTAGTCTTTCTATTAAAGTAATAGGGATCCCTTGGGACATTGATTTAATCATCCCTTCTTTGCACTTTGACCTTTCAAAAACACTGTAAACTAGGTTAGCACATGGCATGACCTCTAGCTTAATTGAAGCCTTATGGAGATCAACTACATTAATGGAAAGGATATAAGAAGATATTTTTATTTCATGAGTTATGATTTAATTGTAATCAACAACCATAGTAGTTTATACATTAAAATATATGCTATTGTAATGTCACTAGATGATATGGCCTCAAGAATGAATTCAATATCTTTAAAGATTATTGAAGAACCATTTTGAAAAAAAAATCATCATTCTTAGGGGAACTGATCTTGCCTAGAGTAGAAGGACCTTCTTGTGCCATATTTTACAATACTTGTTTCCTTATATCCTTCTATAATTTTTAATCTCTACTAATGGCAGTCAGGAGTGGAATTTGTTAATAGTATGAGCTTTGTTAAATTGTGAGAGCATACACAAATAGAGAAACCAAATGTATATAGCTTCCAAATGAAAATAAAAATATCCTCGATTATGTATCATTTTTAATGAATACTTTATTAATGTAATGTTGATGGTGATCATGGTTTATGCCATATTAATGGCAAGCTTTCCAACCTTGCATATTTTTGAAACAACTTTAGACTATTACATTTAGAAATTAATTTCACCATAATTTAATTTAGCTTTAATTTTTATTTGAATTACCACCAATTTTAGATTTAAATCTAAATATTCTACCTTTTAACATGCAGATAGCACCATAGATTTAGCTAAGTACTCGAATGGCTTGAATATGACTAAGCTACCTAGTTAGCACGAAATTTAGACACATGTCACCTTTTGATTACCTCATGCAATTATGGAATGCATATTTGTATGATGAATCATTTTTATCTCACCACATGGTGTCTTTAGATTCATATCAAGCTATTTAGTGGTGTTATTCAATTCTAACTAGCTGCAGAAATACAATGCATTGCTCTCATGGGAAATTATAGCTTTCCTTTCTAGGTGTCTCTCATGAAAGGATTTTAGATAATTGTTGACAAATTAGAGCTAATGAGATGGATTACGTGGAGATAAACATCTATCTTAGAGGTAATCTCATGTATCTAGGATAAAAATAGTGAGGGGATGACATGTGGCATCATTGCACATGCCCAAAGGGGACATGCATCATTCTTATGGGATATTATTTATTCTTATAATTTCATTATTAGAAGGAACCTTAGATAGTTATATGTCATCAAACCTTAATTAGATATCTTGGTTTCAACTACATTTTTACCTCATGAGCTCTCACGAGTTTTGGACATATGTAACATGGAATAGATAAGTGGGGACCTAATATGAACCTAAGGGGGAAACCCATCACCTCAAAAGGTTACTTGACTCTACTTAATTGCTTTTGAGACACATGGTGAAATCTCAAAGGCTTATACTCTATCGTAAGATGAATGGGGGATGAATGATATTTTGGATTCGATGTTCTCGCTCATGGGGGATAAGATCATGACAACCTAGGGTTTTAAATTCTAATGGCTAGCTTCTCACGAGGAATTTAGATTATAACACGTAGCACATGGACTTGGTATATTGTTTTTAGGTATCTTATGTGGGATTTGATTAATACTTAAGGTGTTGTAAGGCCAGCTAGATTGGACATATATGATTTTATCTATATTATAAACTTTGATATCCTATGAGGAATCATAAATCATAATTTTAATTTGAAATCCTCTGAGGTCAATCAAGAAAGTAAGTTAGATTCTTCATGATGTCATTACCCATCTTAGGCAAATTTATAAAAGTTTAAATCAAAATATTTCAAGCAAATTTATTAAACACAAAATAATGCTAATTTAATAAAACCCAATGAATCTTGTTGTGTTTATGTCTATTAGAGATCCAAGTTGTACTTCCTTAGCAAAACCATGTCTATATATCATTGAACCATCCATGGTAAATAATTCATTACTGAATAAAACTTAAAGAAGACTCACAATAATTTGAATATTTTAAAGTAAAATCCTTATTGAAAAATGAATGATTAACAAAAAACTATAGAAACACAAGTATCGGTAAATTTAATAAATTCTCCATGTAGTCAAATGGTTTAATATAATTATCATCTTCAACACTTTTGAAAATTGAATAAAGGAGGGTCCCCATTATGAAAATAGGGGAATATTTATCATAAACATATGGAGACCTATGTGGGGAAAAATTACAAAAGGTTAGAATATAGGTATTTTGGTCAAAGATAAATATAAATATTAGTTATCTCATTATGATCTTAAGTCAGTAGAAAAACTATTTTTAGAACTAACAAAAGTCCATAGGCTCGAAATAATGTTTAAACCTGCCATAAAATCATACTATGTGTGTGATTTAAGGTTCCTTAACCATTTACATTTGGTTTATGAATGATAACTATCAAGTTTCAAGACATCAAACATGAAATAACTTGAGCATTATTTAGATTTTATATAATCATACTTTGCTTAGTTGAGGATGGCTTGGCCATTGCTCTACTACTAGCCAGACATCCATAGACCGAACATAGATACCTTTGGCTCTACTTTGGGCCTTACTCTACTTATATCCAGACATCCATAGCCCTAGTAGAGATTGCCTAAATCACCATTCATGGAATTTTAAATTAATTTATGATTTCACTTCAAGGTGTATCAATTTTTTTTTATATATACTTGCATTTATAAACCAAAATGATTAGGAACCAGACTTAGCTAGGGGTAAGGTTTTGTCAAGACATAGTTTGGATGTAATTCACTTTTAGATATAAAATTCTTCCTTGGTAATTTATTTGGTGAATTTAAGTGATAATATTATGGTCCACACATATTTAAACTCTCATTCAAAAAAATGTTCATTCATCTAAACTATATTATAGTATTAAAATGACTTAGGATTTTCATGAGAAAACTAACTTCTAATTAAACCCACCCAACTTTTTTAAATTTAAATAGTGCTAGAGGTTTCAAAAATTTAGATGATCAATGTTTAAAAATAGTAATGCCTTTTTCCTATTTTCATGACCAGACTAACACAGATTAAGCCAATGAATTCTTGTATAAAGGCCTTATCATTAAGATAAAAAACACAATAAAAAATGAATAAAAAACATAAAGAGATAAAGAACACAACATGAAAGCAACGTAGGAAAGGAAACTACTCTAATCCTACCTACTCTAACTATAAATAAGCTTAATTTCTTTTTGGATTTTATGACAAAGTGGTAGAGATATAATGTTTCATATACTACCCACTGACTAACAAGGTTAAATCATTCCATTTTAGGTCTTTGAGATTGAATGAATTTTTACCTAGTATTTTTGCCACTCGATATGGTCAAATATAGAGTGATGTTATTCATTCTTCTCATCGGCCTTATCTCATAGTAGGACCAAATTTGATATGTGGAATGATTTAAATTTGTCTAATTTATTGAACCATATATTTACATCATCCTAATTATTACTAAAATTATTTAATGCCTTATCTCTAGCATATTTCATTTAAATGATGCTCGATATTTAAGATTGTACTCTTTCATCATTTTCCCTATATTCAGCCATAAACTCGTACGTGGGAAACTTTAGTGTGATAGGAAAAATGCATTGTTGATCATAAAATATTAAGAATGGGGGAACATTGAATGCATATTTTTATCTCATTTTTTCTACCCATAAAGTATGCTTTAATATGAAATACCGTTCTTTGGGTTTCATCTATGCATATTTGTTGATGACACTCATCAAGTTTTTGTTGGTAGATTCTGCAACTTCATTACCCTAATGGTAATAGTTTGAATCAAACTTCATGAATATTTGATTTTCATATGCCCACTTAGTAAATTTAGTTGACACACATTGGGCCATTATCATATACTAAAGACATGTACATCCCAAACTAAGTGATGATATTGTTTTCTAAAAAATTTATGATGTCAATAGCTTTACTATTATTGGTGGCCACTGCTTTAGTCCACCTAATACAATAATCCATGGTACTGACTATAAATTTATGCCCTAATTAGGAGTTAAGATTGATTACTCCTACAAAGTTAAGGCCCCATTGTGGAAATGGATTCAATTCTATCATTAGTTGTAAAGGCATGGCTGCCTTTATCTTTCACTGATCAAACACATGACATTGATTACATATTCACATAGGAGCATGGGCATATTTTAATATGTTTGTCCAATATTATCTTAATATAAATATCTTATGTGTTTTGGTATGCCCTAAAGGGTGACCACTTCCTAGTTTGTCATGATAATTATTCATTATTTCCATGGCTTCAACTTTAGAAACACATCTTAGATAGATCCCCTCATACTTTATCCTATAGAGGACACCCCTTTTAACCATAGAATGAGATTATCTAAACTTGAGATCCCTTTTATGCTCTTTTTTAAGGTGTGGGGGACACACTCTTTGTATAAAATAGTGAATAATATCCTTATACCAATCACCATTGGACACTTGACCTGCTTTAACCTACAAAATGTCAATGCATGGATCAATATTTAAAATAAATTGGATTAGAACTTATCCTCTAACCAAATTAGTAGATTTTACAATAACATGCTCTTTTTCATCCTCTTTCTACATTAAGGCAATGATAATCAGAAGTAAAAGAGTATAGATAAAATTCTTTGATAAAATTAGGACTTATTAGAATAGGAGCTTGAACAATAGCATCCTTCATGTCTTGAAATGCCTTATTTTCTCCAATATTCCATTATATCATTTCATACTTATTCAAAATCACGTTCAGTGGTCTTAATATCTCTTAAAAACTAGAGATAAATTTTCTTACAAGATTAATCTTTTGAAATAAATATTTCAACTCTTTTTTTCTATTAGGGATTTCTACCTTTGAAATTGCATTTATCATATCAGATTCAATAATCATGCCTTCCTAGGAAATTAAATTCTCTAAAATTTTACCTTTAGTTACATAAAAGATAATTTTCTTTAGGTTTAAATAAATTCTATACATCCTACACTTCTCCAGCACTTCTTCCAAATTCATCATGTGATCGCCTTTGTTTTTAGAAAAAATGTTATATAATCCATGTAAATAATGATGCACTTAGCTATTAATCCTTGGAATGAATGGTTTATTTCTTGTTGTAAATTATTCCTACATTGATCAATCTAAATGGCAATCATTTGTATGCAAACATTCCCCACATGGTGGTGTAAGTAATTTTCATTTTGTCATTCTCATTTTATAGGACTTAGTTGTAACCTTGAAAAACATCAAATAATGACATAATTATAGATCCACTCACCAACTAAATGACCTCATACAAGGATGGCAAGGGATAATTATCCTTCTTTAAGGATTTTTTCAAGTTTTTGAAATTGATATAGAGTCTAATTTCTCCATTCTTTTTTTGGACTCACAGAAGATTTAAAACCCATGTCGAGTGATGTATTGGAAATATTATCCTTGAATCTAGAAATTTAGTTACTTCCTTGTAAATTAGTGGTTTCAAAACTAGATTCATTGGCCTCTATCTTTGCTTGAAAGGTATGCATGCCTCTTTCAAGAGGATAGTATGAGTAATCACACTAGTATCAAATATATTAAGATCACCATATGAATAGGTAATGACATATTTGAAATTTGTTAAAATTGTAGTGGCTTCCTTCTGCTCTTCATCAGTGTAAACTAAACTAGTGTTGACACTTTGCTTGTTCCCAGGATTTCCCATTTTGACTTGTTTATAATCATTTCTACTCACCTTAGATTATTTTAATTTAATTATTTGATTATCCAAGTCAAACATCCTTTATAAGGATATCATGACCTTGAGGATTCAATTATTCTTGAATTGGATTTCTCCATATTCATTATAATTTGAATTTTATATAGAACTTTCATCCTATTCATCAATAATATGGGATTTGAATACATCATAATTACACATGAAGTCAATTATTTGTTTATCATCATCAAAAAAGAAGAAATGATTGATATTATTTAGCATAGAGGGGTATGAAATCATTTACATAGTAAAATCCTACAAGTTAAAAGGTTCTTGAGGCACTAGGTTCTCTACTATTTAAGCTAGAGTATCTGCTAATTGTTTTTGCTCACTAGGTAGGGAAATAATATTAAATGAGTTAAAATACTCAATTAAATCCCAAGATCTAAATTTATACTTTATTATATAAGAAAAGTTTCATAGATATCTACTCATGACCTTATTAACAACTAATTCTAAATCACCATAGACTAATAGTTATTTTACCTTATCTTTGATTGCAAATTGAAGTCCTAAAATAAGAGTTTCATATTTTGCTAAATTATTAGTACAAACAAACTATAATCTATAAGAAGCTAGATAATATTTTCCTTTGGGATTTTTTAGAATAATTATAATGCCATAACCTTTCTTAGCTCTTGCACCATCAAATTTCAATGTCCAAAAACCTTTGTTTTCTTATTTCACCTTATCATATGTAAAAAGATTAGTGGTTTCAAAAGTGTAAACACCTAAGTCAGAGGATTGGTAATTTACCTTTTCATTATTGAAATTATATTTAGTGATCTTATATTTCATCTTAACCTATTGATCAATCCTAATTTGATTGGGAATCCCATGACATCATAGCCACATATAATAATAATTAGTGGACACACACACACACACACACACACACACACACACACATATATATATATATTTAGGGATTTAGTCCAATCATGAATCAATAACAATATATAAGCCTCATTTATGTAAATGGCTTGAATGTCAATAAAATACTATATTTAGGGTTCATGAATGAGCTAAATGTGAATATTTAATAATTTGGCCACCACTTTTACTCTATATTTGTCTAATTGGACCACTACCTTCTCTAATTTAATTATATTTAATCATAATTTTTAATAGATTCCTAAATGCATAATGTTAGCCAAAGCACCAGAATCTAGCAAGCAATAATGAATATTCTTACCAAAAATGCTTATAATCAACACAAATGGTGGAACTTCATGATTGTTCTTATACATTACCATATTGCATGAAATGGTTTAGCTTTGTTGGAGATAATATTTTCATATAATGATTTCAAAATCAAACCAAGTTGTTTAGTGATTTGAGTGAGTTAATGCAATGTTATGTTTCCCTTGTTCTTTTTCATATCTTCGACTATGTTATATCCAAATTTTGATGTTGTGTAGGGAGATTTTGTTATTGATTTACTTTCCTTACCTTTAGGGGGTGGAGTATTATTGTTTTTCATTCCATTAGGAGGTGTATATATTTTATTAGTTTAGGTGGAAGTTGTTAGAGGTGGGTTTTAACATTTACTTCTCAAAGCATAGTTTTTCCTTTAGTATTGTTGGAAGGAATCGCTTCCTCAACATTATCTTCAAGATAATTTTCATCATGACTAGGAAAATCATAGGTCTCAATAATGAGGTCTATTTAGGGAGCCCTAGAAACATCATTGGTATTGTTAGAGCCTTTAGCATAAATTTGATTAGCGGGATTCATTTCAAACCCCTCCATTTGGCTATGAATGGATTTTAATCCATGATAGAATTAAATGTATTATATTTCTCCATGTCTAATAGTATTGTGCACTCGACACTACTTGGGCAGGGCTAACTCACACACGTTGATCATAGCCAACTTGATCAAGGGATATTCAATATTATTGTTAGATGTATTAAATGATATATTATATCTTTGGAAGTTATAATTTCTATTAAAACCCTCACCAATATTTCACATTTATTTTTTGAGATCCAAGAAATCTTTAATGAGTTTCTAAATGGTTCTTTGTATTGAACCTTATTCTCCCTTTGGAGGCTTTGAATTATTATTTTGGGTCACAATTTTAATTTTGGTGTTATTTATGGGCACTACTGCTTGATTGATATTATTATGGGGATGTGATTTAGCATTCACTTGGTTTAAGAATCCTAGTTGTTGGTTGGGTGTAGCATGGCTTAATGACAACTAGTTAATTACTGACACTTTGTTTATTGAAGGAATATTTTGATTCATGTTAGGTAAGACATTTATATCAAGTAGCATTGGGTCATTGTTCAGTATAAAAAAGGTGAGATGCCCCTATAAGTGTATTTTATCATCAATATGGATGGATTAAACATATTCCAAAGGCAATGTGTTAATATTCAAGGCTCTTTTTAGGAAGGTAGTGGCCATTGGGTCTAAGTTATTTTTCTATATTTCTAAAACCAAATTATCTAGCAGCCTATAGGTTGGGGATGTCAAGATGTACATTTTTTAGAACTTTGTGTTAAACATTTTAATTGGTTCTTTTAGGTCCCTTTTGAGGGTGGTTAAACAAAAAATTCCCCAACTAACTAAATTTTTGAATTACTACCCTACCAAATTGGGAAATAAAAATATCATTTAACTGATTCTATCCCATGATGGAATCTTTTGACAAATTGAAGAACCAATCATAAGTCACATATTAGAATGTAAATGGAAAAAGGTAGAAAACCACATCCTCATGAATTGATTAAGTAGCCTCAAATATTCTTTACATGACTTTATATTCTCTTTAGTGCTTATTGTAATGGTAAGGGTGAAGAGAGGCAAATATTTTTATGGGTTTGTTGCTAGATTATACATAGCCTGGGGACATTGGTACATGAGTTAGATAACCATGCCATGATTGGAAAGGGGGTGGAAAATTTTGGTTAGATGGGGAATTTTTTGGGTCTTGGACTTACCAGATTTACCTTTGTATTCTTTCACCTTTTGAATTTATATGGATGTTAAAGGGACCCTAGTTTTAGATCAAGATTTGGTTCTAATCTTAGATAACTCCAAGATGTAGAATGGGTATTAATAACCAAAGAGAAAAATAACTTCAAAGGTAGCTTTAGAGGTGTCAAATATTACAAATATCAGTCAACTTCTTATATAAAGCCTTTACAAACTATATCAAATAGCTTTACCTTGATTTTTTAGGATCTAAGCTTTGAAACCTTAGGTTTTCAATAGTTGCACAAATATTGTTAGTTCCATATGTTAGCCTATAAATATCAGTGTTAGACCACCATTATAAATCATTTATATTCCTAATTTAACAATCTAAGAGAATTTGAGAATTCCAAAATATCTTTCTTCACAAAGGTACATAAAAGTTTACTCAATCCCAATGAATTAAAGTAATTACGATCTTAAATGTCTACATTCAATATACGTGAGGTCTACGTGATTGACCTTTGCAACAATTCTCACAAATATCTAGATTATTTGCCAAATTTATATCAATTTTTTAAAAAATTATCAAAACAACCTTCAATATGCCTAAATAATAGGGTATTTCACCTATCTTTAATGTTTTGTATAAATTTAAACAATAAAATTAAAAATTTCCAAATTTATATGAATGAACAATAAATTTTATGGAATCATTCAAAGAATGAAAAGATTCATATAAGTAATGTAGATCTTTTATGTTATTTAACAATATTTTTGTACTTTGAAATAATTATGCACATATTTAACGAAGTGCATTATAATTTCACCAAGATGCATGAAATTAATTACATAAGGGCCCTCTTTATAGAGTCATCTTTTTCCTTCCTATTGATGCACTTAATGTGCTTTCTATGTCACTATGGAATGGGAGGAAATTAATAAACTCATTTTTACATTCTGGAAGACTCCAGTCTTCAGTTTTTTACACAACTACTAAAAATAGAAAAACAATAGAGATATGGCCAGCACTTGTAAGTTTTCAATTAGACCCTACTATATGGATAATAGATTATAAAATAGTGACACTTTATTTATTGATAATATTTCTGAAATTTATCTAAACTTTGCCAATTATTGCCCAAGAACAAATAAATCATGAATATTTATATAATGTTCTAAACTAAAGTGACTCATGGGGTAGATCCAAAGATAAGTAGGGTAGGGTAGAAAATAAAGTTTGATTCATATGGTTATAAGTGTCAATTATTATAACCTTTATGACAATAACATGAAAAATACCATTCACCAACCCTAATGTAATACTCAAATCCAAATGAATGTAGTTGAGACTTTAAAATAAATGAGATGCATATATCTAAAAGCATATATTTCTTAAATGTTAATTATTGACATCAAATTGCATAAGCATATTCAACTAAAAATGAGATAAAATAGAACACGTAAATGAGTATAATTTTTAGCCTAGTGTTAAACTCAAACCAACAAATACATACATTGATATTATTACTAGATTATTTAGTAGAAAATAAACCATTAATTATCACAAATCATGAGAATTAGAAACTACATAAAACACAATAGAGAATTCAAATAATCTCATGAAATCTTAGCTCTTTTTCATTAATTCTCTAACAATTGTTCATGAAAATTATAATCAGGGGGAATACCCCTATATATATGCCTCAAAATGCCTATGCAATTTCAAGTGGGGCCATTAAAAGATGCACAAATATATCCAAGTGGGTTTTATCTTTTAAATATCAATAACTAAAATGCCACATATTACAAAGGAATATTCCAAATTTGAATTTACTAAGACAAGTAGATATTCTTCAATGCCCTAGTTGCCTTGGTTAAGTTGGTTGCGGAATTGTGCTTGAAGGGGAACTTATTGTTACAATTCCAATTTTTATTGCCTAGGAGGAGGTTAATGAGGTACTAGTTGTTGTTGTATAAGGGGTTATTGGATATCTACTTGTTGAATAAATTATAGTTGTAACCTTTGTTTCTCAGCCTCCTTTGTCCAAACTTCAAAGCATGCTAAGTAGTCTTAGTAAATTTGACCAAAATTTAGGATCATAAGCTGAAAAAGGTTAGGCATTTATTGAATAAACCTACCATGCTCTTCAATTATAGGTCTTAATTCTTATTTAATATCCTTAACTCTCTTTAGACTTTGGTTATCAAGAGCCACAATGTTCATCACTTCAGTGGTAGTCTATGCATTGGCTATGTCTTATTGTAATTTTGTAATAAATGCTTTCATTTGAAACGTAAACTCTTGGTCATCCATAAAGTTACCATCATATCTAGTCACCCTAGTGACCATAACATCTGATAGCAATAGGGTAATCTTTAACTCTATATATTTTCTAGTGATGCAATTACATCCTTAACTTGTTCTATCCACCTTTTAAATATAATCCTTATATTCGTCATTATAGTATATGTGAGGATGATGTATTTAAGTGTAAATGTCTTAAATTGTGGAAATTTGTTATTTATAACTCTAGTTATGTTTTCCAAATTTACATCATAAAGTGCAAGTATTTGGTCATATTTAATGACCACATTAAATTATAGAGTCCCATCCTCTTGTTTCCTCTTCATGACCTTGTATAAATTCAAGACATTAATGATTACATTTATTATTTAGACTGTAGTATTCTATGACAATGTAGGTAGTACTTCTTCCATCAAACTCTTCACCTCCCAATTCATAACTTTCATTAATTCCACTATGGATTATACATTGGCTTAGACCATAGATATAGGGTCCTCAACAACCTCATCCAACTCACCAAGTCTAGCCTTCCTTTTCTTTGTTAAAGTGAAGAGGGACTCTTCACTTTCATGAACTACAACTAAGCTATATTGGGGATGTTTAAACAACCTTCTCTCCACCCTTTTCATGTTACTTGTATCAACAACAAATTTCATGCCAATATTTGGTGTAAAGAGGACTACCTGAGGTCTCTCTTGTCTTACTACTAGTATAATATCTATAACACAAATTAGGAAAACATCAGGAATTAGATTTACTAGGGGTGGCATTGGAGGTGGTGTAGTTGGGTTAGAGGCTAAATCTATATCCATAATGTGTGGAAATTTTGTTTTTTCTATCTACCCAAGTGTTTTAAATGGTGTTATTGAAGGGACAATATTTAGATTAAATAAATGTAATTTTAGGGGCACACTCACCTTTACAATCATAGTAACATTGAATGGGGATACAGGAAAAAGTGGCTTTAGAAAATTTAATATTTTTTAAATGGGCCTTAATGGCCTTACCAATTCATCGGAATTAATATCAAGTGTTACACTAGTTTTTACTACCTAGGAAGAAGTGGAACTAGCACACTAACTAGCAATAGTGCCTAATGAAGTTATAATATTTGTAGTAGCATGAGAAATGAAATTAGGGATGGTAAATCCCAAGGAACCCCTAGCTTGACCCAAGATAGTATAAATTAATGATTAATAAGTGGTAGTTATAGTTTCTGATGATACTAAAGCTAATTGGGGAACAACAACATATGGAATACTTGTTGAAGTAATAAAAAGAACAATCATAAGGGAGACACTAGTTTGTATTATGATCATTAATGGGGCAAAAATGGTAGGAGTAAATACAAAACTAGAATCAATCTTAGATGTACTTGTAATTGTACAAGAATTTATTGGTGAGGTAATTAAATTAGGATATTATGCTCCAAGGGTATCTTATGGTGTGATAGTGGTAACAACAACAATAAATGGATCAAGTCTTGGAGAGGGAAAAATTGCTTATTATTTCATAACTTGTGTGCTTGCAAGAGTTAATTTAATTAGAGGATTTATAGTCACTTGAGAAGTTGGTGGAGGGGTTATTGATCCTCTCATAGTGGTCTTAGGTTCCATTTTCCTCTTATGTACTTTCTCAATGTTTTTATCGACTAGTGTTTATACTTTTTCAATGAAAAGCTCAATGCATTATTATAATTCCTCAAGGTCAATAAAAATAGGGTCAAGTTGATCTAGTATTTCCATAATGTATCCCATATAAGATATAGATATTATTGTGAGCCTTTGGGAGGGATCAAACTTACTACTAGATCCTCCTTGCTCAAATCTTAGAGGTATGTCCTGAATACTTGAAATGGTAAGTTGTGAAGGTCTATTTGGATTTTTCCTAACAAGAGGAACATTATCTTCATATTTTTCATCTTGACCTTCCTAATAGTTAGGATAAAACGTGTTCCCATGTGCTACTATTGGTTGATACTTAGAAATATCCTAATTTATCTTTTCCCTGTCCAATCTCATTCTAGTTCAATGTTCTTCATTGTTGGATTATACAGTACCACCTCATCATTCAAATCTTCTCTATATATCCACTCATGGAATTCTTATTTATGTTTGTATTCCATTATTACATATTTATTGTATTTAAATATATGATTGACAATGACCTTATTGGTATCTCATGTTCTGAAGTCATCTTTAGGTAATAAGTATGAATTTGTATGCCTAGTAGGTATAAAAATATCATACCACTTGGTAATCATGGTCCTCCTTAGTTTGTAAGGAACCTTATGGGGGGGAATTTTATTTTTGTCATTGAATATTCCATAAAATCCATAGTGAATTTGATAGGCCATTTTTTCTTTATCTAGATTCATTGGGACACACATTAGAAGTTTAAGAAGGACCACCATCACTCCTTCCATTTTGATAACCATGTAGTCTATGTATAACTAGTAGTTACCCATGCCTTTCAAGGTTTTCCTTATTTTAGGTGAAACCCTCTATATCTTAAATTCATTAATCAACCAATAGATCACTAGGTAGAACCATTATATAATCACTCTCATATTTCATTAAAATCTATGAATATACATTTCAAAAAAGAGTTGATGCACAACTTTTGGATGCTCAGGAGATCATGAACTTTGACCTAGTTGAGTCGTTGCAAATATTGTATATAATAAGTAACTTATAATAAATAAATATAATCATTATTATAATTGTCATCTATTTCATACACCAAAAAATTACTGATAATTTCCCTAAGTGGGGGAATATGTTGGTCTTCTATGATTATTTGTAGCAATGTAATAGTACTTATGTCCATATAAGCAATGTGTGGACTAACAAATATTATATTCAGGAGGGGTAGGATAATTATAACTCCTTGTAATAATTTCTTAATGGGAAAGTTTACTTGATCATCCATGAAATTAGTTCCCATTTGGTCATTCACCCACAAAGCTAAGAGTTTCTTCAGGGAGTGCACTTTATACCAGTTATTGATGATGACCTAGTTATATTCTATCTATGGTGAGTGAAGGTCATTATATTATTTGAATCTTAGTCTTATTATGAAATAAATTGGTATCCATTAGAACATTTATATAATGATTCCATATTCACACTTTGACATCCCAAAAATACTATAAATTATGTTAGCACATAGCATGACCTCTAGCTTAGTTGTGACCTTGTGAAGGCTGAGTAAATTAATGGCAAGGATATCATAAGATAGTTGGATTTCATAAAACATGGTTTCATTCTTATTAACATCCCTAACTAATTTTACATTAAAATATATGATACTCTAGTGTAAGTCACAAGATGCTATATCCTTGAGAATAAATTCACTATCTTTACAGATAACTAAAGAATTGTTCTAAAATAAAAAGTCATCATTCTTGGAGGAAATGTTCTTATATAGAGTAGAAGGACCTACTTATGAAATATTATATAATAATTTAGGTATAAATCAATGTTTCTTTGTCTCCTTGTGTAATTTTTAAGCTCTGATCATTGTGGTCAGGAGTGCAATTTTATAACAACTTGAGATTTATTGAATTGTGAGAGTATAGACAATAGAGAAATCAAATTATATAGCTTTGAAATATAGATAACAATAGCCTTAATTTTGTATACTTTTTAATGTCCACTCTAACTAATGTAATGTAGATTTTGATCCTAGTTTATTCCATATTAATGTCAATACTTTTAACCTTTAATATATTTGAAACAACTTTAGACTATTAATTTTAAAAATTAATTACACCATAGTTCAATCTAGTTTTAAATTATCTTTGATTTTCCATTAATTTTAGCTTTAAATCTAAATATTTCCACCTTTTGACATGTGGTTTCCATTTTAGATCTATCTAAGTACTCACATGGCCTAAATATGACTAAGCTACCTAGTTAGCTTAAAATCCATATATGTGGTACCTTTTGATTACATCATAGACTCTCGAAATGTAGCTTTACATGATGAATCATCTATATCTCACCACATGGTCTATTTAAACTCATTAAGAGATCTTGAGTGGTGTTATTTAATTCCAATTGGCCATGAGAATGCCATTCATCACTCTCATGTGCAATCATAGCTTTCTTTAACAAGTGTCTCTCTTAGAAGGCTTTTAGACAATTGTCAACAAATTGGCGCTAATTAGATGGCTTAGGTGGAGAAATTCATCCCTCTCAGAGGTGATCGCATAGATATTGGATAGAAATAGTATGGGAATGACATGTGGCATCATCATGCATTCCCAAAGGGGACACACATCATTCTTTTAGGCTAATGCTTTTTCTTTTACCAAGTGTCCTTCGAAAAAGGAACCTCAGAGAGTTATATATCATCAAACTTTGATCAGATGGATTAGGTAAAACTATGTGTCTTCCTCATGGTCTCTCATGATCTTTGGATGGATGCAACATTGTGAAGACATGTGGTTATCTTAGATGAACCCACGGGGGACATGCATCACCTTAGAAGGCTACTTAGGTCTAGCTGATTATGTTTGAGACACATGGTGGATTCTCATGAGTTTTCTCACTATGTAAAGACATGTGGGGGATGTATGGAGACTTAGATTATATGGGTATAATTGTGGGGTATAAGATCCGAACACATAGCCCTAGGATTTAAACTTTAATTACTATATTCTCATGAGCCCTCTAGATTATGCCATGTAGTTCACAGATTTGGTAGATTTAATCTAGGTGTCTCATGTAGGATGTGATGAATTATTAAGTCATTTTGAGTCCCAAAAAGGTGGACATATATCCTTTTATACCATATTCTAAACTTTGATTTTGCATGAGGCATCATCAACCATACCTTTTATTTGATGTCTAATCAAGGTCAAGGAATAAACTAATTTAGCTTCTTGAAGATGTCATTTCCTATCTTAGGTAAATTTTAACATGTTTATAGAAAAAATTTATAAAAAAATGAATTAAACACAACATAATTTTAATTTAATAAAACCTAGTGAATCTTATTTTGTTTATGTCTATTAGAGAGCTAGTTTGCACTTCCTTAGCAAAAGCTTCTTTGCATATCATGAAACCATCCATGGTCAATAATTAATTGATGAATAAAAAATGAATAAGACTTGAAATAATTAGAATATTTATAAGTATTAATCCTTTTTTCAAACATAATTATTAACAAAAAATTATAGAAACACAAGTATTGGTAAATTCAATCAATTATCCATGTAGTCAAATGATTGAATATTTTTAGCATCTTGGGCACTTTTTAAAATTGAAAAAAGGAGGGTCCCCATTCTAATAATAGATGAATTTTGATCATTAAAACCTTTTTATTTGACTTGTATTGAGGAAATTCTCAATAAAAATGGTCATCTCCACATATGAAGCAACCTCCAACTAGTCCTTTCTTATTAGATTGTTGATTTCCCTTGAAACCACCTATATACACATAATATTTTTAAATTTGATAAAATATTGATGCTTTAAATCTTAAAATAACCCATTGAGACTCAATCTCTCTAAGTGAATTACTTAAAGGGTGCACCAGGAAAGGGGTGGGTAGACATTTGGTACTTCACAAGATTGGTGTCCTGTATTCCCACATTATTACCAATCCAACCGTCTCTTCAAACCATTCCCTAATATGTTACTCTTCCCTTACACACTCTTATAGTTTTCCTCTTTCCATCCTATTTTTATTACCTTAATTCCTTTTTGGACTATCAACTATACTAGGTTGACCATGGTTCACCTTGTACAATTTAGGGGTATTTTTCAATTTTTGGTTTTTTTTAGCCTTTCAAGTGACCTAGCTTAGACCTAGGGAATTATCCCCAAAAACATATAGGTTCAGCCATGGCCAACCATATATATCTATAAATTTTAGATGGATTTAGTGAAAGATCGGCATATAAATACAAGATCATTAATATCATTATTATAATAGATAGTCAAGAGTTATTATTTTCTCACACTTCTTCACAATCTACTCTTCTACCATTCTACTTGAGGAGTCTAAGTAGTCTAGACTAGACTAGACTAGACTAAACTAGAGGGTTTCTACTTGGATAATCTAGTCTTGTGGATAATTCTTAGATTCTTGAGACTTTCTTAGTGATCCTTATAAAGCATAATAACCTCTTGGGAATCCCCATTGTCCAAGGGATAGATTGAGTCTTGAAGGGTTCACATTTAGGTAAGTATATTCTAACTTTAGTCTCTTCTTGTTAGTATATGGAAGTCGCATAAGTGTTGTATTGAATAATATTACTCTTCATATTACATGTATTAAGGTCTTACTCATACTTAGCTTAATTGAGATAGTCTTATACATGTTTTGATTGCTTTACTAACCCCTTTTATTGTGCCACAAGATTTAGTGTGTACTAGATTAGATTTATTGTATTGTTATTAGCATAAATGAAATATTAAACCTTAGGACTCTTTTAGGGTTGTTTCATCATTATGTTAGACTATAGGATTTGTAACCCTACCTCACATGATGTATTATGACAAATGATCTCCTAATTAGGTCTAGTGGATCCCCATATTGGTCATGCTCCCACCTAACAAATGTATTCCCAATCAAAAGTGTAGGTATGCTCTATCTTCTCTGAGTCAGGATTGATTTATAGACATGATACATTTCCAATTGCATACATTTTGGTAAAATTTATGTGAAACAAATCCTTTCAAGATTTATTTCACTTTTTTCATTCTTTTTAGCATTATTTGTATCATATATCCATCATATTAGATTGATTCTATTGACCCAATTCTAATATCTATGCACAAGTTTTTGGGAATAGGAAAATAGATCAACTCAGATGACCTAATATAGGTTTTTAGACTTCCAAAATTCTAATTCGAACTACTAGGTCAGCCCACTCAAACCTATACACTTTTAGAAATCATGTTTAGCATACTAGGTCAACCATGGTTGACCTTGTATATTTCATGTACTCAAAAATATGATTCTACAAAACTTGATCAACCCAGTTGACCTTATTAGTAGGTTATGCAAGCATATTTCAAGGTTCTTAACTAGTAATCTTCATTCTTAGCATCCTTGATCCACCAAGGTTCATTTATATCTATCTGTATATTTCTTTTACTATCTTTCCTTTCATATTTTTCAATCTTGAAAATAACCCCTACACAGTCAATTGGATCAACCCTATCGACCATGTTTTGTGTTTTATGTGTTGTTTGAAATAACTAGGTTAACCCTGGCTAACCTTGTTCATTTTCAAACCTTACTTATGTAGTATAGGTTTGAACCTATTGACCCTTTTCTTTATTTTTTAATATAGTGTCAACACTATACCTTGTTTTAAGTTGGAATTAATCTCTATATGTTAGTAATTAGTTCGCACTTACTTTTCATGTTGTTTTCATACTTAGTATAGTTTGCATTGTCTAACTAAGGGGTTTTAAATTAATCATTTAGTTTCACTATTTATATTTTATACACACATGACCAAATAAAATAATCTAAACAAGCTTTTTTACATTTAGCTATGTAAGGTCAACCTACTTATATTTCATCACCAAGGGGGGAGTGGACTTGATACTATGGTCAAGTATAAAGCATAATAAATGTTATATTATGGCTAATCACCTAAAACCCTTATAATTTTCATGCATGAAGTGATGGGGTAAGCCCAAATACAAAGCCTATATCATTTCAACTATATTCCCTTTCAACCCAAACTACATGAGACCATCCTTAGTTTGTTATCTAGTTCCTTTCTTTTCACCCAACTTCCCAATGCCTTTCAAATAATTTTTTAATAACTTAATAAAAATTATTAGGTTTACCACTTAGTTATATATTTACTTTATAGTTTTACTACTTGATCTTTGCTTAATTATATTTTTATTGTAAAAACATGCATTATCCAGCATTGATGCAAAGTTTTATGTTGTGTGCCTCAATTGGATTAGTCAACATTAATCCAATTGAATATTTGTTTCCTTTCAACTATTTATTTTCAAATTGATTGAAAAATTTATGTTTTTTCATTCCAAAAATCTATCATATGCTTATTAAATTCCCTTTATACTATACTAGGTTGACCCAATCAACCCTTACCTTTTTTAGCCTCTGTGTATTGTACCAAATCAACCTAGTCAATCTTGTACTATTTACAAACCATATTCATTATTTTATTACCTTTGTTCACTATATTGGATTGACCCAATTTACCTTGTACTACATTTAGGCCATGTTTTCTATACTAGGCTGACCTAATCAACCCTGTACTATTTTTTTCTTTCTATATTCATCAATCTAAGTCCCTATTTCTACAATCCTATATTTTGTTCATCTCTCTTCAGTTAGAATGAAGTATCCTATTATAATCTTCTTGGATATCTTGAATCCATTTATCTACTACATGGGATGTTCATTTCTCCCTATCTTTTCCTCCTAAGATCACCATCACTCTTGGGGCACCTATTCTTATTCTTCATATATGAACTATAAAATTGTGCAAATAACACCTCAAGATGAAGTTGATGGATTTGATCCTTTTCTTACATATCAATTAACTTCTCATATTCAAAATATTCAAATCAATGTGGATGTTATTGATACAAGTTTACTTAGCAACTCCACTAGTAATCCTTCTTCTAATAATCCTCCCCCTAACACCAATTTGGGGACTAGTCCTACAAACACCAACCCACCTCCCAATATGACCCAAATTTTATCCCAATTTATCCAAAAAATAAACATTATGAAAAATTATAACACCCATAAAATGATGCAACTTCAAAAACATCTAATAAATGTGGTTAATCAAACTCAAACTATGCATCCTCAAGCTAATAATAATTTCATTCCTCCACCTCTTAGGAATGCCTTAGGAAATGTTATTCCTTAATTGATAATGAATAAAAATATGTTTCAAACCATTCAAAATTAACCTTTCACTTCCTTTATTATATCCATTTATATTTATAACATATCTCCAACTATCAAATATGATGTGACTAAAGACCTACTTCATTTCTTAAAGCCTTTGGCAACCTTTACAAAATGTGGATCCAAACTAATACCTTTGCTGTTACAAAAGTCTTAGTCAAAAAATTTATTAGTGATGTATTAGGATGGTATAATAAACTTCCCCAACATTATATTTTTAAACTTTAATATTTGGTTAATGCTTAAGTTAAATGTTTTTAACATAATGATCTTCCCAAAAATTATCTTAGCCACTTCATCAATGCTAAGCAATTCCAACTGAGTTAGCTCATGACTTTATCAAAATATGGAAATATTTATCTCATAAAGCTGACCATAACATGGCTAATTATAACTTATTCAAACTCTTTATCATAAATTTGACTCCCACTCTCCAATATAAGGTTTGAATGTTTTCTCCTTAAACACTTAATGAAGATCTTGATCAAGTTAAATGTCAATACATTCTAATAGAACAATTAGAACCTAATCTTAAACTTCTTAATGGATATTTTCAAACATCTAATGCCATCACTAGTAATTTTAAATAAACCAAGCAAGGAATTTTCAAAACTAATATTCATTCACCTTCTCATAGACCTCTTTTAGTTTAGTGAATGAAATAATTTTTACTGCCCTCGAAACCTTTCATTTATCCCAATGTTCCTCCTAAGTTGTATGAACCCAATATATTTTTTTGGTTCCATGCTAACATTGGGCATTATCATAAAACTTGTAGAGGGATCACTATATTTTTTGTCTTTTATGTGATTGGTGATTAATTCAATCATGAAGCTTTGATCATCTTCATCATCAAGAGTACACTATTGCTTTTCAAAAATGACAAAATTTTAAATCCTCTACTTCAAATAACCAGAACATTTCTCCTAATAATCACTCAATGTTTGAGGATGTTTGTGACATTAATTCCCATTATGACTAGTAATTTAATAATTTTCAACATGTCAACACTACTAAGGTCAATTATCATTGTAAACTTTCTCACAAAAATCCAATTACCAAGACTAGAAAGACATATTTAGAGGAATAACTTCTTAAATATAATACCACTACAAATCCCGATTTAGAAGCACCCGAGGAAAAACTTCCTCCTTATGATACTCCAACCACATCTATTCCTCTAAAGTCTAATGTACCTCCTAAACCTCATGCTAGTTTTTCTAAATATTAGTAGAACTTTCTTGAAGAACTTAATTCTATGCCTTGTAAGATTCCACTTATGGAGTTGGTTCATACATCACCCTATCACCATAAATTATTTAAGCAACAACTTCAACAAACTGAAGATCCTTCTTCTATAGATGAACAACTGCCTTATATTTATCCTCAACCTACCGACATCAATACCATTAAAACCACGTGTCCTTCTTCCAACCTATCTATCATACTCCTTGAAGTGAAAATGATTAATGATGAAATTATTTACATACTAATGATCCACCACTCTTTATCAAAGTAGACATTAATACCATTCTTATCCAAAAATTTCTAATGGATGAAGCCTCTAGTATTAATGTGACATCTCTATGGCTTATATAACAACTTGGTTATAATAAGGATAATCTCAAGAAAACCCATCTTACCTATTTTGGATTTTATAATTAAAATAAAAACCACTTGGTTGTATTTGTCTTCCATTAACCATTGGACCTAGAACTGTTTGAACCAAGCTTATGGTCCTTGATCTACCTTTATTTTATAACATGCTCCTTGGTCATCCATACACTCATTGAATAAAGGCTATTGCTTCTTCTAGTAGTTAATGTATTAAATTCTTACATAATGGAATATGATATAAGTATGAAGCCAATCATAACCTATGGATTATCCAACTACTTAATCCTAAATCACAATATCATGTTCCTTACCTGAGTTCATCAACATGAATCTTTATTTACAAGTTACTCTTGTGGATTTTTAGAATGATTATCCCAATTAGTTGCAACATACTTGAAATACCACCAAGTTACCTATATATATTTCAAAATGGACTCCTCATTTTATCTTACCAAGAGACTATACTATTCCTCTCATGGATGAGATTACAATTTTTTTCCCTACATGCAATGCTAAAGAGACTTATATACAAAAAGATGACTTCACCTATAATTATTTTGGAGTGGATAAACTATTTCAGAATCCTCTCATCATGTCTCCTCATACATCTATTAATATCAGTATTACACCCTTTGAAACTGTCCCTGATTCTCAAGCATGTACAATTTATCTATCATATGATGACAACTACATCATGGCCCAAGCTCAATATAGATACTTAGATATCTAGTATTATTATAAAACCCTAGCCAAAATTCATTATTTAAATCAAGATATTAATAGGTTTTCTATTCCATAAACCACTTTTAAAATTATCATTTTTATTCTTGAACTACCTCTTGGATTTTCCACTCCTCTGCTTCTAGTTCTTCTTTTTAAATGTGGGTTTGGAACTTGAAAACTTATTCTTGAACTTATCTATAACTTGGGATAGAGATTTTAGTTTTTATTCTTACTTTAATGGTTTTTTAAATACCTATTTCATGGTAGATCAACCATTCACATCTACTTCACAACCAATTTAAGGTTTTAATCCCATGATGAATTTCTTGATTATGAACATCTCATCCATTTGATATTGAGGTACATACTCAAGAATCTATGTAAATTTATCCTATTATTCATTAACTAATAAATAAATTTACTTAATATTATAAAAAAACATAATATTTTGATTGAATTATAGCTATGGAAGCCATCATGACCTAAAAAATGTCATAAACTATTCCTAAGTGGTGGTGGTTGAGTTGAGGTTCATCTCAAGCTTTTGGTTTTCTCATCAAGTTGTTTCTTCACCAACAAACTGATAAGCTCCCTATATTATATTTATGACTTTAAAATAATACCAAATCTAAAAATATTTCTCCATTTATGTCAACCATACTTCAACTCCATCTCCTAACACAATTCCATCGAACATGGATGGATTCAAAATTTCCATGTCATGATCCAAATTTATAGTTACTCAATCTCTCACATGTTGTGGAACTTCATCATGCCTTTTCTCTTGATGATGATAATGATTATTATGATACTCTTTAGGTTTATCCTAATAATTATCCTCTTCATGGCCATGAACTTCATATTTTATGGTCTTGATTTGGTCCCCAGTATCTTGCATGGTGATGAGGATTTGGTCCAAATTTGTAGCTTTCTTATTGGTAAACTAATTTGGATCAAAAGGGGTTTGGTATTTTAAGTACCTTTACCTCTTAGTCTAGAGTGCACTAATTTTCTTCATTATTATTAAGATAATAACATTATCTTAGCAAGCACATTAATTCATAGAGTCTAAGCCTTCGTTATGATAACACAATGTAACAATCCCACTGGGTTTGATTAGAATATAGTGATTTTTAAAAAATTAATTTCAGATATTCATCTTATATATTTCACCACAAAAAATCTAATTTGTGATATTTAACTATCTAAATTTTCTAGTTAATCAATAGGTTTATCACTAACCCACTTGTATGAAGATCACCATGAATAAATATAATAATCATGAACAATGTTGAATAAATGATATATACTATATTTAAATCATTAATTAAATAGTAAAAATCTAGCCACAACTCATACAATAATACAACCATTATTGTATAATTATAATGAATAAATATTATAGTATTTAGAAACATATAATAATATCTCAAATAATAAAACATGATACAAAGCTCTATGGAGCATGAGTTTCCATGATTCAAGTATCAATCTATAATCTCAAGTGTAGTCTCTACTTTAGTACTCCAACTAGAGGGAGAGAATCATTAGATCATTTTTACACACCAATCATAGAAAATACATCCCCCACACTATCTCCCAAAAAGAGGATGGCCCTCCCATAATAGATGGGTAGATAATGATAGTATGAGAATCTAATGTGAGAAAATAGAACCTGTGTGTTGTAGATATCTAATACATAATGTGTACTTTAAATAAATCCTTTCTAAAATGATATCACATAAATATGAAAACTATATCAACATATGAAATGATAATGTTTAACTAAAATTGTACTTTGGACAAAATTTTCGATATTCACTCAATCAAATTACACCTCATCATACATTAATGGTGCTAATTAAGCCATTGGAATATATCCACTACTTATTTAGAGTCACGAATACAATATTCACTTAAAAATATATAATAATATTAAAACCAATAGATTATTTTAAAATATATCCCTTTAGATGACAAAAATATGTAAAGTATAGAAATATCAAATACATTCATTTAGTCCATCAATAATATCTAGTTTACTACGAATAAATAAACAAAATAAAAAATAATCTAAAACATACCATCTCAATATTGATTTATCTTTATTTCTAGTTACTCTAATCCCAAATAACATAGAATTATATTTCATCCCTAAATAATCATTATAACATAGACTTATATATTTATTTATATTCCACATATAAAAAAATTGAGTCCAAAACATCATAATATGCTTTATATTTAAAACTCTCAAGTACATTATTTTAATGATTTCATACAACATTAAAATATATATAAGCACCACATTCTCATTTTTATGATAATACTATTTTAAAACATAGCACAATTGTGTGTGTGTGTGTGTGTGTGTGCGCGCGCGCGCGCATGCATGTGTGTGTGTTTTATAATAATAAACATATTTATACCATAGTCAACAACCATGCATATGTATATTTTTATAACTATCAAATTCATTTTTAAAATAGTAAAAATACTTTACTATGTATGTTATATTATAAGAATACATCCACTATCCATGACTTAGAGTATTATATATACATAATACATACATAGAAGTTAAAAAAATAGCCTGATAGCTCCTTTTATAAACCAAATAAATCCCTATATACTTGTTTCATTAAAACATAAAAAATTTCATATGATTTACACATTGTAAACAACCAACCATTTATATGAATTCCATTTAATCATATTACTAAATTACATTGATTTAAATTAACATTTAAATGAAATACATATGATGAAACACACACTCAACTAACTAGGTCCAATTTGGATCATTTGATATAACAACACAAACTAGATCATATAAACCTCTTCATGAATAATAAATATAAAAATACATACCCAATAATGTCACCAACTATGAAAAACTCTTATTCAAATTATAGACTAATATGATTAGGTAACAATAATACATAGTCATAGCTAAACAATTACATAATTCACTTGTAATAAATATAGTGACATATTAACTCATCCATATAACATTAACCTCTTATATATATATCTGTGTATACAATCAAGTTCACAAACATCAATTTATTCATTTCACCTATCTATTCCTAGATTATTTTGTTATGGCTTATATTGTTTTGTTCCCGATTCCATATATAAATAAATCTATAGGTTACAAGATTCAAAATAGAGTCTAACATATACATAATATGATATGGGTTTGAAAAGTACAAAATTATTTTTGAATCTAATGCAATAGAATACCATTCAAAACCAACACTTTTAGTTCATCTATATAGGCATCCTAACTGGTTATATTTAGCACATATAGTTTCTTTCAAAATCCCCAATTTCTATGATATGGGTGTGTGTGTGTGTGTGTGTGTGTGTGTGTGTGTGTGTGTGTGTGTGTGTGTGTGTGTGTGTGTGTGTGTGTGTGTGTGTGTGTGTGTGTGTGTGTGTGTGTGTGTGTGTCATCGATTCAAACTAAGTATATAATTATACATAAATATTTTTAAATATTCCAATAAGATTTACATATAGTCAGCCCATCAATAACCTATATTTTTAATCTAATTTATTAAATATAGTAATGAATATATATCAAATTGGTTCAACAAAAAAATTGTTTCAAGCCATATCAAATATACCCATCAAGTAATAATAATTCCATGATTGATCAATGTTTTTCAAATTCAAGGAGGAGCTTATGTTAGATATTCTTTATATCCAAAAATAACCATAACCATTTATACAACTCTACCCAATTCCCCTAGGTTACCCTAGGTTAGATGTAGGGTTCTGTAGAGGCTGAGCCTTCCATAAGACCGTACATATAGCCCTTCTAAAATTTACCATAACATTTAAAACAAAAGTAAACCCAATAACCATTTAAACTCAAAACCCATCACATAATACACACAAAGGAATTCTAAGTACAATACTAACTTGTGAATATGAATACACCAAGGAATTTGAATGTCCTCTTTTTCCTTAACTCATTCACATCTTCTTCTCCTTTCATTTTATACTCTATGTATGTTTCTTTTCATGCCTCATATCATTATTCTCCTTTATTTTATTCTTCCACATCGAATTACTCACCACCAACTTCTCCTCATTTAATAACTGACTCAGTCAACTAAAAAATATGCATGCAAGAAGAGATCAATAGAATCCCCACTAAGCTATAGTCTACCACCATGTATCCAACAACCAAACTCTATCATGATTTTTACATGAATTATAGGTAACCCAGAGTCAATGAGTGATTAGAAACCCTAATCATCTCTAAACTTACTTTAACTAATTAAAATAATCATTTTATATCTTTTATAGAATATGCATGCCACTGAATTAAACATTGACTTCACAAATTGACTAAACAATAAGCCAAAATAACCAACATTTATTCCATGAAATGACTAATATTGACTAGTCAATAATAATTATATTTCCATGTAAATTCAACTATCAACTACTGAATTAACATATCAACTATATAGAATGCATAATACAAATATGTATTTAAAATAGTATTTGCTTAATGTTACCAACTCATCCACAAACAAACACTTTGTAAACAAAATGGTTTCCTTTAATAATTTAATGATATATTCATTATCTAATATATTATGAATATCAGACCTTTGGTCAATAGTAAATCAAACACAATGACATTTTTAAACAATGATATCAATATATTTTTTACATTTGGATAGACATATATAATAATAATAATCTTTTAATTATTATTACCTTAATCTTATAGATTAAATAACAACACTGGAATTTGTCTATACTTATTATATCAATGTATACATAACACCAAATTTTTATACTATACAACCATACCCAATAAATTAGTGAGATAATTAAAAACATATACAAATCCACTCATTCAACCAAGCAATTACATCATACAAGATATGTTATTATGACCTTAAAATTTAAGAAATCACTCAAATAAATCAACATGATCATTAAAAGCAACTATATTAGTGACATCATTTAATCACATAAAATGATCTAAGAACACAAAATATTAAAGTAGTCATTTAAATATAAAATAAGTCATATTACAACTATCTACTCAAATAATTTATTATAAATTGTGATAAAGTATGTGTGTAAAATGGTTTATGGTTTCATTATATGTCATCCCCCAACATTTATATCTAAACCACCCTCTCTGATAATGCTCTCCTTCCATCAGAATCTGAGAGATGGATTTTTCCTACATCCACCTCATAAAAATGAAGGTAGTTATCCCAAAAACATAATTATATGCATAAAATAATGTTTTATAATTAACAAACATGATCATAATGTATAAAATGTAAAAGTAATGCTAACTCACAGAAAACCAATCATGTAAATTAAGCAACACATAATTTTCCCTTAATTAGCATATGACATAATGCTTATTAAAATATTAGTTAATCAAATAATAAACCATAGTAATCCAGTGATCAAATACATTTTTTATCTTAGAGAGAAATCAAGATGTGACACTTTTTGCCTGATACCAAATGATGAATCCACAAACTCTCAAGCTTCAAAAAGATAGGAGAATTCTTCAATTAATCACATATCTTCTTATTAATTTATTCCTTGCATTACATAACATGTAATCAAAAACAAGGAGGATCTTGAAATTATCTATAAAGCTTTCACACAACTTAAATTCTCACAATCTAGCCTTATGCTAAAAATAACCTATAAATGACAAGTATTTGAATCCATTTATATAATTACAAGCATGAGGGAATGAGTGAAAAAACACAAAATATTCCCAAAAAATCTTCCTCCTCCACTTGGAAGGGATAAATATAAGAGAATAAATCATTCCATGCTAAGAGGTAATGAAGACAAAGTGAAAGTAATTATCCACTAGGAATGCAGACAAAACTAAAGCATAAAAGTTAATCCTCAAGAGAAATACACCATATGTATTATGAAGGGAATATTAGATCATGGTGAGGTCACTTTTCAAGTTCTTCAATTTATCCTAGGTCCTTTTAGCATGTGTAATATGGGTGAACAAATTTGGATAGTAAAATTTGTTTTCCACTTTCATGTGCATCCAAAAACTTAGTGGATCTCTTTTTGACAAAGGTCAATCCCACTAGATTTGATCCCCAAATGGAATTCATCCCATTTTCATCATGAATGTCAAAATAAAATCTTATTTTTTCCTTACAAGGATTATGCTACCCCATGTGACCTAAATAGTTGAATAGTGTTAATGCATCAACATGTATAGTGGTTGTGACACCTAGTCAATGAATGGTGTTAGGGCATCTCATCAGTGAATAGTGTTAGCATGAATACTATTTTGTTTACCACATCATTATATTTTGGTTTAAAATAAATCAAATCTTATGAGTTTCCCTAATTATTCTCCCAAAATTATGGTCTCACACACATAAACATACAAGCACATAAACAAATCACTATATATTTGGTTGATGCAAGACTACACGAACCCTTAGATGATCCTACATTAGATACCTAGGGTTTTCAATTAATTATCCTAATCACATGTATTTGTTAAGTGTTAGAATGACTCTTTTAGAAATGAAGTGTAATAACCATGGCATCCATTTTCAACATACCAAGTACTTTAGAGAATGTTCTTCTTTCTTCTCCATTTCTAAATCTTACATGTTGGCTTTCTTTCTCTTATTATCATATCTTCCCATCCTTTATCTTTGTCAAATTGGATATACCATAAAACATCCATTTACTGGTATTAAACCCACCATAGACTATCATCTTCTACTAAGATGCCCTATCATGCATATGACTCTCCTATCTGAGCTCAAGCCCACCACTATCCATCCACCACCTAAATCCCTTCTAAATTTCTTCACAACTTATCTAACCACATTTTAGATCATCCACACCATCACATATCCATGTTTGAATATCCTCTCTCATGATTGGAACATCTTCATCCTTATATTTCATATATGTCATACAAATTAGCCACTCATGTATACCTTTGATGAGATTAATAAATTCATTGTACACACCTTAAAAATAAATTTCCATAACATATACTATGGTTGATATTACAATAAAATGCATCTTAACATCCATCATCTCACTATTATCTTATTCCATGTCAAACTTTACCTCCTTAAATCCCTCTCATATAAATTTTAGTTATTTTTCTTCCTCTAAATTATCATCATGTGTACTTTTTTATAAAACAACTATTGATAATTTTGACCTAATAAGTCAAATTTTCATCCCTGTAACTTGAAACTTTTATTTTCATGTTGTTTTCCTTATCGGTTTTTATATTCTTATAATGTCTTTGAAAAGATAATCTAAAGCCTTGATTATCAGAGTTTAAGGTAAATTTGATGAGTTTAAGGTTTTGATCATCATGGCCATGTGATTTTTTAGCCTCCTCTTTATGATTTTCAAGTGATGAAAGGATTATAAAACATATTAATAGTCTTCATGATTTTGTTCAAGGTCATGGCATGCTTTATAATTGATCAAACTAGTTGGTGATATGCTTGACTAACTTCATGACCCATTTGACTACATTTTGGGTCACATTGTGGATTCTAGAGAATTTTTTTCATGTTAATGGTAGTCTAATATTATAATAAGTACATGATCTACCTTTTTAGGAATGAAAAGGTCTAATGAATAATTTTTGCAATATATTCATTAGGACGCTCAAGTGATTTTAGTAGTTTTAGTGCCAAAAGGTCTATTTCAAGATTGTTCATATAGTTATTCAAAGTAAAATTCTGATTTAGGAATATTAAAGACATTATTTATTCATTATAAGGTTAAATACATGGTTTTTAAGGGTGTATAGATGTCAAAATGCAAAAAACTAACTTATCTCTCATATTGATTTCTTTGTCAACTTTAGGAAGGCCTTTAGTTTTTGCTCAATACAGTTAGGAGAGAGAGATTCAAGTTAAAATATATTGGTAAATACTATTTATCCTAATGTATTCTAAGTTAGTGTAATTGGTTTTCATATTCATCCTCCCATATTTAATATCAATTTCTAAGAGTGTAAAGGGGTCACTATGTCCTAGACATCAAGACATGGTCTAGGTTTTTCTTTGCTTATTCACTTCAGATATAGATGGATAAAAATGGTTATAGTGGGATGATTTTAGGGTCAAATAAGACCTATTATTTTTTATACTCATCAGGTAATTTTTCTTGATAAGGAGTCTTCTGATAGGAAATTGGTTACCTATCTTGATTGGTAAGGATAACATTTTTCAGGCATGTTTGATATATCAATTGAGTGTATTCATCTTTAAGGGGTTATTAAGGTTTTTTTTCAGTTATGATACACCTATTTCATTCAATAAAAATGTTTATTTACCCTTGTATTTAATAGGGTCTTCCTTGATTTTAAAAGAGTGAGATGGAGTCTTTCACAATGAATAGCTATAGATTTAAGGAGCTTCTTATGTATATGATTATCTCATTGAAATCAACATGGTATCAATAGATTATTAATGTAGAATTAAGTTTTATTCATCTCAATTAGGTAGTTCATGTGATATATTAGAAACCATACACTCTTAAGACGTAAGATATCACTAATAAGCTTGATTGTTTAAGATTCTTCCCATAGAGTTTAATGAGGAGGTGGAGGTGAAAAATGGAAAATGATAGGATATATGAGGATTCATGAGGATAGGTGAGTTTTTTGTATGTAATAATTTTTTTCTTATGTTAATATAGACTTCAAGATGTCTAATCATAATATGAGAGTAAAAGTTATATGTCTAAATTACATAGTTAGGACTGTGTACTACTATATTACTAACTATTATGAGATCTAAAATATTGTGTGATCATTGGGAATGTGTTATGAAAGTGTTGAATAGATAATTATGGAATAATTATCAAGCATAAATGGATCATAATGAGCTAAAGGTCACCATGGTACATTAAATCTGTACAATAAAACCTCTTTAAATCCTAGTTTAGCAAAAATTAAGGCAAATTAATAGTATTTAAGGTAAATTTATATCTTGGTTTCCCTATTTAACAAGATCCTTGAATACTTGTTAAAGTGGATGTAAATTAATCTAGACTCAGTCAATTTTTTCTACATCATTTTTTTCATGTTACCAACTATGCTACATATTCATCTACAGTCTATACAATGAGTAGAATGCACACCTACAACAATCATCCATTATTAGGGTTCTTCAATAAAGTATTATGATAAGGTCATTTAGATAATTGATTGGCATCAAAAGTTATAATTAATATCAATTTTTATAATTTGGGCACCCATGAAGCATAAGGTAAGTGGATTTCCTTTTAAAAACCTATAGTTCAATACAAAGTGTGTACCTATAACCATGACCTCTTGGTTTAATCAATAGTCTTTATATGCAACATGAACTTTTAATGAAGGTCAAGAATGTAAGGAGAATATGGATATCATGTATGAGCTAGGTATAGATATTGACTTGAATGTTCTCCATTGAGACTAAAATGAGGTTAATTAGAGATATATTGAAAATTTAATATTGAAGTATAATAGTCATAGTCATTAGGTGGCATGTATATTATCACATGAGGATATGAGTAGATAAGAGGATGAAGTTGATTTATCACACCTTCATGAGTTTTTTGGAAGTAAGATATGTTTTTTAAGACCTATTTAATGGTATTAATTATATTCATACTCTACATCTTTAGTATAATAACTCCAAAATAGACAACTATAGCTGAGTTTAACTAGGCCTAATTGAGATCTAAGGTCAACAACATGAGTATGAAACATAATGATAATGTTTAAAGTTTGGTTGATCAGTTATTATTTAGAGTGTAAATTTATATATAAGTTAATGAGAGTATTATTATGTAAGAAACCTTTCAAATAACACTCACAAGTAAGGTTAACTTACAATCAAGCTAGGTAAATAAGACAATTAGTGAGCCTATTTAATGTTGTCTAAGAAAGCCTTTTGGGAGAGGAGATTTGAGGTTTTAGGATATTTTAAAAAGGTACTATGGAATATTAACCCATTTAATTTACCTATTAAATGTATTTTTGTAGTTACATTCCTCCATATATACCTATAGGGAGTAGTAAATATCCACCTATAGCCAATGTACACTTACTGACAATCTTTCCAAAAAGTGAGCAATTTGAAAGAGGATATAGTTTGGATGTGATGGTAATGATTGCCATATATAATTTAGTTAATGAGCTGAGAGTGAGTGTTGAATGGATCGATTTCCATTTAGGGTTTTAGATAAGATCAAATTTAGTATAATTAACATAGTTTACTAATATAATCTTTTAGACCCTTACAAACCCACTCATAAGTATAAGGGAGAAGAATGTAATTCTCATTGAGATTAAATGTGTAATAGTTTAAAATAGTGTAAATGACCTAAATAAATACCTTCATAAATTTTTAATCAAGATAAGAGGAGATAAATTCAGCTCATGGACCTATACGGTCAACATACACAATTTGTATCAAACCCTCTAGTGAGAATTCAAGGTTTTGGACCTGTTTAAGAGGTCAGTATTGTAAGGATCATTTTAAATAATTTCATGAATCATGGAAAAATGTTTAAAATATTTATTTTATTTTTAATTTAGTTTTGAAGTCTTAAGACCCAAAAAAGCCTTTCTTATCCTTTTCATGCACAATCACCCTAGCTCGAGAGGTAAGTTTACAAAGTTTAGATCTTGTTATAGGGGTTGAATAATAAATTGAATTTATTGGAGGTGTTGGAGGAGGTACCATTATTCAAACATATGAAATTGGTTCATCCATTTATTCCTTTACCTTTATGAATAATCAATTAGAAGGAAGATAACCCTATTTTTCTTGAGAAGGAGATCAAAGAGGTCATTTTTTTCTGCTCACAAATTTCATGAGGAGATGCATGGGAAATCAAGACCATAGGAAATGTTAGTATTTCCCCCCTAATACAAATTATTGGAATTAGTTTTTGTAATGGACCATTGTCCTTTGTGAACCATTGTTAAGAACTTAAACCTCTTAAAACCCTTCTTAAACCCTAAAATTAACTTGATGGTGAAAATAAGATTATTACTACCATAAAATGACATGATTTTACCTCAAAATGATTTTAATGACACTAAAAAAATTATTTATATTCACTTATATGAGTTTAATCACATGTGCAGGTACAATACCATATAGTACAAGGTAAAACATGTAGTTTCAATCTTTTTTGTGAGGGGATAGGTATTGGATTGATCTAAGAACAATTTTTTTAGCCTTATTAAAAATTTATATGTGTTTATAAATAATAAAAACTCTTCTATAGGTCCCTCATGTTGTTATGTAGTCCATGCAAGTTGGTCAATAGCTCAAAAGGTGAGAGAACTCACTTTTACAAGATAAGAGTCAATGGTAAAGGCCTATGAGTGTAATAAGAGACTTAAATATGAATATATGAGTTGTTTAATGGTTCTAAAAGTATCATCAATTAAATTAAATCATTTAAACCTACAAGTTTCATGAAAATAATCTCAACCAACACCTCAAGCACATAAAAGCATCTAAGCTTACCAATGACCATTTCATGGTTTTCCCATCTACACAAGGACCTATAACTTAAAAATTTTCATATAGTATGGTCTTAGGCTAGCTAAATTGAATCAAACACTTTTGGTATGTTTCACTTGTGTGGGTGGTAATTTGGGCTAAATAATTATTTCTATTCTTAGGAAGCGTAATTAGGCTTAATTGGAGAGAGAAATGATAGAACATAGATACTTCCACTTAGAGTTGGCTCATTAAATTTGATGTGGATATTTAAGGGGATAGAGGGTACTAAAAATGTTCTTATTTTTTCAAGTGTATCCATACATTAATTTGCACATGGATCTTTTCTAGTTTTTAGCGCTATAAGGAATGAGCAAAAAAATAAACACATGGAACAAAATGGCATCTTTTGGAGGGTATGATGCCTCCAAGTTCCTAGTTTCAGGTGTGAATTTATTTTTAAAATACATACATGGAGGGTATTTGTTTTATTCAAAGTAAACCTAATTTTGTCTCTTTTTTTCATATTTGTTTAAGGAGTCAAGTGATCAAAACACTAAATTAATGCATATATATATTCTCTCCCTTCAAAAGTTACCCACACTTAGGAGAGTTTCCATTTTTTTAGTAGGAGTGGTAAGTATCACACATTCTCACAAATTTAGTACTCATGATTTACAAGAACTTCTTCATCCAATGTTTATTCAAAGGAAACATGAAAATCTTCTTGGATACCCTATTCCTCTATATGAAACTATTCATAGATTAAATATTCATCTAATTTCAACTATATACAATCTTTCCCATCATCACATAGTGGGTCTCCTTCATTATCTTCAACAAATATCACCTCCGTATCCTCTTCCATGAGGATTTATTCATCTATGGGCTACTCACAAGAATCTTCCTCACTGATTTTCATATTAAAATTGGGTTATTCACATGAGAAAATAACTCTCTTGTTATACTCCATTATAACCCTTTTCTCCTCACTCATATTCTTATTATTTTCACTTCCCAAAATAGATTTGATTTTCTCATATGGAAACTTCCATCTTATGTTGCCTCTCATGATAATCTTCTTATTCTCTTCTCTCTTGAGCCTCAAGACATGAAGCTTCTTCTTGAACTCTACTTTCATTCTTTGGTGCATAAATTCTCACATCAACATGGAAACCATATTTTCACTCTCGCATAATTTCTTCTTATCTATCCTTTATCTCCACACTTGGAGACCCTTCCAACATGTGGATATAATTACACACATTGTATTACTTGTAACCTTTACCCTTATGGGGTTTTTAATATTCTATTCTTAAAATGGAGTCTATAACTTAGCTATCCATTTCATGTGCCCTTATGAATTCTCTTTTTGACATAACATGAAAAATCCTCCTCCTCTTTGTCTTCTTTCTATCTATTGCACCTACCAAAAAAAATTCACTCCAACATATTTTACCCAATAGTCTCCTTGTTGGAATATGTTTCCTCTTGTTTTATACTGAAAAAATGGAAAAAAAGACCATGATTCAAACTTTCATTGATACAAAATGGTTGAAAAAAAATCTTCGCACTTTCAACTCATATACTAAATGATGAATAAACAAACTCTCAATCTTAAACAAACCAAGAAACTTCTTCACTTAATCAAAAATCTTATCATTAATTTCTTCCTCACATTACATAACTTTTCATCAAAAAAAAGGAGTCTCTTCAAAGGCTTTAATAATATTTCACATAGATTAACTCCTCACACTCTAAATGTATTCCTAACTTTACCTATAAATGAAAACAATATCAATCCATTTATATAATTACAATCATGATAGAATGAGAAGATAAAGAAAAATTAAGACCTCAAATTCACCCTCATCCACTTATAAGGGATAAAAACAAGAGAATAAAGCATTTCCCACTAAGAGGAAATGAAGACAAAACCATAGGACAAAAGTTAGTCCTCAAGAGAAATGCAACATCCTTATCATGGATGGAATAGTATATCATGATGAGGACCTTTTAAAAGTGTTTCAATTTATCTTTTTTCCCCTCAGCTTGTGAAACATAGGTGGATAAATATGAATAGTACAAGTTATTTAACAGTTTCATGTCTATCCAAAAACTTAGTGGATTTCCTTTTGATAAAGGTCAAGCCCACTAGATTTTCTCCCCACTTGAAATTTTTCACATTTCCATAATGAATGTTAAAATGAAATATATTTTATGCCTTAGGAGTATTACGGTTCCCCATACCACCTAAATAGATGAATACTATTGACAAGTCAACATGAATAGTGTTTGAAACACCTCATTAGTGAATAGTGTCCTAGTACCTCATCAGTGAATAGTGTCATCATGAATACTATTTTTTTACATATCATTATCCTTTGGTTTAAAATAACTCATCTCATATGAGTACCATAAATATTATCACAACATTTTAGGATCACACACATAGACACATGAGAACATAAACAAACCACTCTATTTTTGGTTGAGGCAATATTGCATGAACACTTGGATGGTCCTGCATCAGACACTCAAGGTTTATAATGTGATCTCCTAATCACATGGATGGGGTAACTAGTGAAACCACTCTTTTTGTCATAAATTTTAATGGCTATGTCATCCCATTCCAAGACACCAAATACTTTAGAAGAATGCTCTTATTTATTCTCTACTTCTAGCTCCAACTTTCTAGCTTTCCTTCTCTCCTCATATCATCTCTTCCCCTTCTCACTCTCTCATTATGTGATTAAACCAAAAATAAACTCTTCCTTTAGCAGGATTAAACCCACCATAATTTTTCATCCTCTAAAAATATTCCCTATCATGAAACTCACTCTCACATGTGAGTTCAAGCCCAACACTATTTGTTTACCTCAACCTAAATCCCCTTTTGGATTTATTCACAACTTATCAAACCATCTATTGTATCATCCACACCATCAAATATCCATGTTTTTCACTCCTCTCCCATAGATATAACATCCTCATTTTATTCTATGTATATCTACAAATTATCCACTCATCTATACCTTTTGTGAGCTTAATAAATTCTCTTTCCACACCTAAAAATTAAAGTTCTTCAACACATGTTATGGATGATCTCAAACATAGTTGTATATTCTCATCCAAAATATCACTACTAGATTTATCCATGTTAATATTTGGATCCTAAAATCCTAATCCAACAACTTTTAATTGTTTTTCTTCCTCCACATTATCCTTATGTGCACTTTTACAACAACCTCTTTATCTAATGTTTCTTAAGAAAAACATTCAACTCTTTTTTGTTGCCCTCATCTTCTCTTGGAAAATATCCATAGCTATAATATTCCACTACTTTAAAATCTATAAACTATTTTTTATCATCACATAATGGGTCTCCTTCATCATATTTAATAAATGTCACCTCCATATCCTCTTGCATGATGATTTCTTCATATATGGGTTTCCCACAAGACTCTTCTTCCTTGTTGATCTTCACATGAGAACCTCACTCTCTTGTAATCCTCCATGAAAAACTTATTCTCCTCACTCATATGTTTATTATTTTCACTTACCAAAATATATTTGACTTTCTCACATGGAAACTTCCATCTCATATTACCTCTCATGGAAATATTCTTATTTTATTCTCTCTTAATTCTCAAGACACAAAGCTTCTTCTTCCACTCTAATTGTATTATTTTGTGCAAAAATTCACCCATAAAGTTGAAAACCATAATTTCCCACTTAAATACATTATTCTTACTTTTTTTTTTCTCCAGACTTGAAGATATTTCTAACACATGGATACAATTCCACTCATCCTTTTGCTTTCAACCTGTACCTTCATGGGGTCTTCAATACTCTTTTTTTCAAATTAAGTCTCAAACACAGCTTTCCATTACATGAGCCCTTATGAATTATCTTTTACATATATCATGGAAAATCCTCCTCCTCTTTGTCTTCTTTTGATCTCTTAAATATGAAAAAAATACAAAACTCACCCCATCATATTCCACCCAACACTCTCCTTATTTTATTATTTCTTCTCTTTTTGTCTACAAAAAAATGTGTAAAAAAGGATACATGATTTTAAATTTCTCTAATAAAAAATTATGTAAATAATTAGATTTACACTTATTAATCTAATAGTAAATGATGAATCCAAAAACTCTCAAGCTTCAACAAACCAAGAAACTTCTTCAATTAATCACACATTTTTTCATTAATTTATTCCTCACATTACATAACATAGAATCAACACCAAGGAGGTTATTCAAAGGCTCTAAAAATATTTCAAATAGATTAACTCCTCACACTGTAGCTTTATTCTAAACTTATCCTATAAATGATAAGGATATCATTCCATATATATATTTATAGGCACAAAGGTATGAGAGAAAAAACATAAAGTAAACCCTTAAATTCACCTTCTTCCACTTAGAAGGGATAAATAAAATATAATAAATAATTCCCCACTAAAAAATAATGAATACAAAGTTATAAATCATTCTCCATTAGGAATTAAGACAAAACTAAAAGATAAAAGTTAATCCTTAAGAGAAATTCATGATCCTTATCATGGAGGGAATACTAATAATGACGAGGAAATTTTCAAGTTATCCAATTTATCTTGGATCCCTTTGTAATTTAAAACATGTTTGGACAAATATAAATATTAAAATTTGTTTCCCACTTTCATGTGCATCCAAAAACTTAGTGGATCCCCTTTTGACAAAGGTCAAGCCTACTAGCTTTGCTCCCCACATGGAATTCATCCTACTTCCATCATGCATCTCAAAATCTAATATATTTTTTTATTTGGGAATATTATGGAACCCCATTCAACCTAATTAGTTTAATAGTGTTGATAATTCAACACAAATATTAGTTGTGACACCTCATAAATGAATAGTGTCCTTCCACCTCATCGCTAAATAGTGTCAATATGAGTAATGCTTTATTTGCCACATTAGATGATATAAATAAATATAAATTAATATGCAAACTATTTATTAAAAAAACTCATTAATAACTCTTGAAAATTTGGTACATGCATTTATAATATCAAAAGTCATTCTATTAAAAGCAAAAGTTTCTATATGCATGGTAAATGTAGCCTTATGTCTGTCATCTAGATTAACAAAAATCTGATTGTAACCATAAAATATATCAAATAAAGACATCATTTTATATCTTATAAGTTTTAAAAAATTATATTCAATACTAGGAAGAGGAAAATTATCTTTAACATTATCCTTATTAAAATCTGTAAAAGCTACATGAAGTCTAATATCAACATTTATTAATGAATAAGCACTATATTAGCTACCAAATTTGAATATTGTATAGGAAATATGACACCACCATCAAGTATTTTATTAAGATCCTTATTGATGGTATCATCTAATAAGTGCATTATTTGTCTAATATATTACCCAATAGGTTTAATACCAAGTTTGATATGGATATCATGTTTAATAATATTAGTATTGTAGCTTTTATGGTATTTGTAGGAGAAAAAAAAATTATCAATGAATTACTTAAATAATTCTATAAATGTAACCTTTTCCTTAGGATTACATTAAATTCATAGACAAGCATATTTAGGATCTTATTCAATATTGATAGGAATAGTCTCAACAATTATTTTCCTCAAGTGTTCCTTAGTACGTGAAATTTTTGGTTAATCATTAAGAATAAACATTTACTCTAAAATGACTAAACTAGTAGGCAATTTATTAGTACTTACCTATAGATAATCACCATAATTCAATAGATGATCATCACAATCAAAGTAATTTCCATAAAAAATAGAATAAATATGTCCTTCATAATTGAAAAAAGTTCAATTTTCATTTAAATTAGACACCTTAGATCTAAATATTTTAGAAAAATATAAATCAACAATTAGTTTATTTTCATTTAACGTAGTATTTGATGTAAAAACATTGAGCTTATTAGCTCAAACTTTATATTATATAAGTATATGAGTGATATTAAAGGCTTCAAAAATTTTAATTAATGACCAACCCTTTTGAGTATATCTATGTAGATGATTTTTATTAGTCTTATAAATATTTGTAGTTTATCTAATAACTAACTCAAAATCACCAAGGACTTCTAATTGTTTAACATTAAAGTAAATTTCCCTTTCTAGACCTAAGCATAAGGCTTCAAATTATGTTTTATTGTTTCTACTATCGAAAGATAATTTAAAATCATAGATAAATATTCTACCAATATGATAAATTAAACAAATTCCAACACCATCACCATTTTTCAAACATGATCCATAAAAACATAAATACCACAAAGGATCTTGAGAAAAAAATCTCTCTTGCTATTTTCTACGCTCACCTAAAGTTAACAACTCATAGATGATAATTCTAGCTTCAACATAGCCAATAGTAAGTTGTATTGAATCTATAAGGTTATTAAACCATTCCCCTCTTTGAATGAAAATAATATCATTGCCAATAGGAACTCAAGTTGTATCTTTACCTATAAAATCACCAATTACTTTTGACCAATCTTTTCTCGAGAGCATAGCATACATGTTAGGAATATCTAGTTCTTCAAAATTATTCATAAATATAATTCTTTCACCTTGACATATTTTGATAATAATATCGTGAAACTTACAACATTTTTTGCTTTTATGGGAATCAAAACCTATAATTTTTATACTATTTGTATCATAAGATATGTGTAATTAATTATCAATAAATTTTAGAATTATATTCTTAGAAGACATTATAAAAAGGATATAATTACAAATAATTTTTTATTAATTATGACTAAAACATAAAAATGTTGTATATAGTCAAAAGGAGGATCATAAATCTAAGTGAAAATAGTAGATTGTTCATTAATTTCAATTTCTTCCTAAAAGACTACCAAATTTTTAAAATTTTAGTTTTTTATGGAATAATTAATTTCATCATATTGACAAGGTAAACTAATGACTTATAATAATTTAAAAATCACCTTAATAGTGGCCAAATCATCTACAATATTATAAGCACCAACATCTCAATGATGAATGTGGGTATAATTTTTGGGATTATACAGAGGATATTGTGAAGTATTAAAATGAATTGATAAAGGATTAGTTAATGGTAACTAATTTTAGAATCATTATATTTACCTTTTCCTTTATCTTTATTTTTATAAGATGATTGCTGAACTTTTGAACAACTATATCATTAAAACCAAAATGTTTTAATATATTTTTGTATCTAGAATAGAAAGTTATAGTTTCATCATAATCAATAATATCCTTTCCTTTTATAAGCACTTTATATATTAAAGGAAAAAAAATACAAAAATATAATTTGGATAATTTTTTAGATGGTCTAACATCATGAGGAATATTTTGATGCAACCTAATGAATTTTCTTGTCAATTGATAAACACTGTCACCTGGATCATTAGAGATATTAACTAATTCATTAAATAAATATAAATCTTGTTTATTTTTAAAAAAAAAATTTATAACAAATATTTTATATCTTTCAAACTATTAATAACACTCACAAGAAGGCTAATAAACAATTGATAGCTTTACCTTCTAAATTTTGTGAAAAAAATCTAGGAGAATTTTTTTCATTCATAGTACCTAAAGTAGAAAAAAATTAATATAAATAATCTAAATTATTTTTCTAATTATACCTAAGGCTCCCTAAGAATGTAGGGATATTAATCCCTTTTAACAAAGGTAATTTAATAGGATGGGAACAAATTTTGAATAATATTTTGATGAATCTAAGCATTCACTAAGGGCTGAGTAACATATTCATCATAATTTGATTCATTATAGGTTATTTATATTTGATTTATATTATTTTTAGACATATAATTAGTTATTAAATTCTCCTTTCTACTTGTTATTCGATTAGAAGTTTCAATAAATTCCACTACTTTACTAGAATGATTTAACTCCACAATTGTATTAGAATTAGTAGAAAAATAAAATGTTAAGGAAAAATAAAATAATTAGAAGGAAAATCCTAAAAAAGATACTGTTTCTATGAGGAGGATTAGTAATTAAAATTTGTTCTTTTTATTGATGAATTCAATGATTTTCTTCCAAAATATGGTATTTATTTGGCCTATTAAGATTTTCATACCAATCAATTTAAAATTTTGATTCTTCTACTTTCTTAGTTATAATATCAATAATATAAGGTGAATTTTAAGGTTTATTTAAAAAAAAAATTAAGATTAGGATCAATGACTTTAACTTTAGTAATATCAATCAATGGCTAAATAATATGAAGTGAACATCTAATGATCATGGGTTGGAGAAATTAAAAAAAATAAAAAAAAATAGATAAGATTTCTAAAATCCCTACTAGAGCTCCAATACTTTTAATGGTAAGAAATTTCATGTGAATAAATCAAAATTTTCTCCTATCATAAAGGTTAATATAGAATCATACCAATTTAATTTTAAGGGTCTAAAGAATGATAATTTATTCCAAAGATGTGTATAAGGAGTTTTTTAATATTTCTAGTAAATAAAGAGTGAGTCATATATCAAATAATTTATAATTCATAAATCGAATGTATCTAAATATCATAGAAGGAATAAGAACATTACTATGTAATCTAACATATCTAACATAGAAAACATATAGAGGACACAATCTATTGAAGGAAATATCTTTGATCCTTTATAATTGTGCTAAAATAAAATGATTTTATGATATCTTGATATATCATAAGCTCAAAGTAGATTCAAAGAAAAGAAACAAATAAAAACGACAACTAAAATAAATGAAAGAAAAAATCAAATAATGAAATAGAAATAAAAACTAACATAATAATCTAAGAACACATGAGAACAATATTATACTAACTCCAAGATAATGAAACAAACTAAGTAAATCCTAACTATCTATTATTATATTAAACTAAATTAAAGAACATTAAATACTAAATGAAAGAAAAAAAATAAAAGACATTAAATATTAATTTGAGAAATAATAGAGAACATATCTATGAATATTAATACTTGCTATAAATATTAATTAAAATAAAAAAAACTAATAAATAAAAATAAATTAATGTAAAAACTTAACTTAATAAGAGATTATTAAACTATGACAATTTAATAAAGTAGGGATTGAATAAAAGAGTCTAAGATTAAAGAATAATGAAGATGAACTAAATAAAAAAGTAAACTAAGTAGGATAAAAAAATACATAAAAGTTAATTTAATCTAAATCAATTATCTAAATTAATTTAATTTAAAGCTAAGTTAATTTAAAATAGAAAATGAATTTAGAAAAACATAATTAAACATAAAAAAGTGAAATGAAATAAGATTTGTTGAGAAACATAACTTTTGAGTATAAATAGTCTTTAAAAATACAACAAATTACAATTGAAAGATTAATAAAATGTCACAAGATATGATGTATTCATCATTTTTCAAGTTAAGTGCATGGTTTTTTGTTCATATGACTACATATCTAAAATCGTCAAAAGATATTAAATCCTAATAGACTTCAGATAAGTAGTTTATGAGATAATAGGAAACCTAGATATACCTACACTAAGCAAGAAGATTACTTCACCATCATATAATGTATTGTTTAGTCTATTTGTAAGTAGTCATTTGATCTGAGAGATGTTTTCATAGAAAAAAAATACAAATGGATAAAGTTAAAACTTCAAAGAGATTTCTTGACCTGTATGTGTTTTTATCTTTGTGACATCTTTTTGATCTTTTTATAAAGTAATGTCCTCTAGAGATAGTTAGGAAATAAGTTACTATTAACTATAGTTAACTGTTAACTCTAATTAACTTTAAAAAGACAATTAAATTTATGACTTAAATATTTATAATTTTAGACTTAATATAAAGTCTAATAGATCAAATTAAAATATAATAAACCAATAACATTTATAATAGGTGGTGTCCCTTGACTCACTTGAGAACATTTAAATAAACATCTAATTATGCATAACAACTTCAATAAATGTTAATAATCATATAAAATTTAAGTATTCTCAATATTAACCATAAGAATTAATATATAATATCTAAGTAAATATACCAATAGAATATTCTACATAAAATAAAATTGTTAGAATACAACATTTTAAACACTGCTAAAATAGTATCCACATACTCAAAATTTTAGTAACATGGCAACAAGTCAAAGTGTCAAATAGAAACATAAAAATTTAGTCTAACTCAAGATCAAAAATTAAATCAATTAATAAATAACAAGAATTAATATATAATATATAAGTAAATATGCCAATAAAATATTCTACATAAAATAAAATTGTTGGCATACAACATTCTAAACACTGCCAAAATAGTATCCACATATTCAAAATTTTAGTAACATGACAATAAGTCAAAGTGTCAAATAGAAACATAAAAATTTAGTCTAACTCAAGATCGAAAAGTAAATCAATTAATAAATCACCCTTATCAGTTTGATACTTCATATACTCCATGGAAGTAATGGGAAGCTCAATAAAATAAGTACCCTCAAGATCATCAAGATCTAATTTTACTTTCTTCAACATCTTAGTAACCATGGGATATTTTGTAGGGATACTACCACATTTCATACTAGAATAAGTATGCCTAGATGAAGGAACTATATTATTTAGTGGTACAAATTAAATAGGATTGAGAAGGTTTATAGTAATATCAAGAACATTTTCAGGTTGAACATGCAATGGATTATTATGTAGATCATACTAGATAAAAATATTCAGATGTTGATAAGACTCACTAGAAGTGCCTCACCCATAATGATGATGTTTCAAATGTGTTGTTCTTAATCCTCTATTACCATAAAAAATTAAAGTATCTAGCAAGTAAAAAATTAAGTACATTCTAAAAATGGAATTAATAACATTGAAATGAATGGATAATCAAGTTCCATAATCAAATGAGTAATAAAAAGTTTTAGTGGCCTTACTTATATGAAATGTTTGGCCTAAAAAATTACCCTATGAAGGAGTGTTATCATTTTGTTTATCATTAACTCTAGCCCAAACACTTTTTCTTGAATTATATGATTTCACATTCCACCCTATCATACTAAATAAGTATATTGAAATAGTCTCTAGCCATAATCATACATCCAAATCCTAATATGTTCAAATATTCATTTATAAAAAATATTTTCATTACTTAAGTTTTCATGACTTGATAAAATTTGAAAAGAATACATATTTCACAAAACCTTAGTCATATTTAGAAATAAAACTACTATGTAGATTATATTTAGTTATCAATTTATCATCCATCAAATGTGTGCATTAACAAATCAAACAAGCACAACATATAAAATATTTAATATGACATCATATCAATAAATCAACATAAAAAACCCATATATGTTCAACTTCTCATGACATCAAATATCTAACTCCTCATGACATTGCCTATGTTCCCAAATATATCATTATGAATCAAATAAGTAAGAAATTTTAAAACAAACAATGATATCACAACTTACCATAAGCTAACAATAAAATCTAATTTACTACAACAAAAATATAATACACTTCCAATATGATCATATACTTTGCATAAACATAATCTGAAACTAAAAAAATGTAGAATGGAAAACCAAGACAATAATACATCTCTACTTTCATGCACAGTATTATTCATCATTTTATTAAAATGAGTAAGTGACTACAAATAATATTACAGGCATAATATTGCATTGTAAAAATATACACTTGACATTATAAATCCTTTAAAATATATTAAATAAATATTTGGCTGAAAATAATTATATGCATTCATTCCTTCAAAAATAACACAAATCATATTACTTCTTTCTACAATTGAACATTTCTTGATCAAATTTTATTGAGAGGGTCATAAATCATAATAAACCTAGTATTTGAAATATGATAATATAATAATTATAGGCCCAATATATTAACTATAATCTATTTAAAACATATAATTCCATAAAATACAATTTGACTCAAAAGATTCAGAAATCAAGATCATATAACAAGACCATTCTGTATCTTGAACAAAACAAAAATAATCAATGCATTCCTTACACAGACCTCAATTTTTTTTTTCAAAATGTCTCAAAAAATTTAATTTAAAATATTAAATTAACCCTAATAATAAAAATATATATCATGCATCATAAAATAATCTTATCATATTCACCTTCATAACCAAATCAAAATTTTACCTTTGCTCCAAATAAAACACAAATAAGACTGTCAAAACTATACTATATTGTTGTGCAATAAGTATACACATGTAAATGAATGTATGTATTTAATTAATACATATCATGCCATCAAAATATAAAAATCTGACATGTGAATGAATCAAAATTATGAGTATAAAATGATTCACAATAATTGATAAAAATCTTAATTTTCTTACAAATTATATTATTCAAACTTTTTGAAGGCTCAAAAACATTCATGAAACTTATCACATAAATAGTGATTTTTACCAATCTTTAAAATTAAATAATGTATTTAAAAATACATACATGCATAAGTATTTCAAGTTCAAAATGCACACATTCAAAACCGCTTATTTTCTTTATTTTCCAAATAAAATGTGCTTCCATAAGATATTAAAAATCTTCAAATAAATATATCACAATAAATTTTTCCAAGATCGTATAACTACACCATCCTCTCGCCCCATCAAATACACACTAATATTCTATTAAAGAAAACTCAAAACAAAATAATTTCATATGTCTAACTTTAATTATAAAAACTTGTTATTTAAATATCATCATGTAATTGATTTTGAAACAAGACACTTTCATATCCATGGACCATAATAATATCAATATAATGAATAAAATCAATGGATGTCATAAATTATCTAAAACTACTAGACGTATACCTTGAATCTCTTTAAAGCTTCCAAAAATTAAACTGAATATTGCTTATAATAGATAAGTGACCAACCTCAAAAATTGCTTTGTAACCTTTCTACATTTCCTTATACCTTATTAAACATATTTTTTCAACTAGAAAAGCTCCAATTATGCAATTAATTTACATTAATTTATTACAATGTCATGTTTAAAAACTATTAAATCAAAACTCTTACATATAAAACATAGAAATACAACCAAAATAGTGATCTATCAATCCACTTAGGAAATTAGCTATCACATATAAACTTGATGACCAAAACAAAAAATTGAGATAGATACCAAATATTTAATACTTCCTTACCATATATTGTCTCAAATCTATAAGGATCAAACATCAATATATGAGCTCATTTAGTTCACACCTTTCAAATATTCATGGTGGATTATCAATGGTTACTATATAAATGCAAAAATTAATTAAAACCTAAAACATGTTGACAAAATTCACTATGATGTCCAAACGTACCATTGATTATATTAATTACATATATGACTTCATGACCTAAATCATATTAGGTTTATAGGATATGAAACTAACATAGCAACCTTAGGTCCTTTATTAAATACCAAGAAGTTCAAATTGATATGAGCAATATGCTTATCAATACGTGTTAAGGATTTGAATATAACTACATCACAATAAAATTTTCATTATAATTATTCCAATGAACTAAATATGCATGTATTATCTATAGCTTAACCACTTCTAAATATTATCAAGTGACATTTCATTTTTATTAAACCTAGCTAATAAAATTGAGAAAAACAATAATCTGAATTAACCTTATCACCTATTTATCATGTCAAACCAAAAATTAAAAAAAAATATAACTATTTTTAACTAAAATAAATCAACATATACACAATTGTCACTAATCACAACATAAACAAATCTTAAATCAATTTCCAAGTATGTAACAACTACAAAGTAAATCATACAGATACTAAAGACATAATTTAATGAGATACTTATGCTCAAAATCACTCAATAAATATCAAGATTAATAAATATTCAATGTATTAATTATTTAATGATTACACATTCATAATAAAATTAATATTGAAATGCAATCAATTGAGTTGTCCCCCACCAATAGTTTTATACTTGATGACTATAATCTTTAGTATGATGTAACTTAAACAAGTTAAGATTATCAACAAAATATGGTGATAAAATAGGCATAACATAATGGGATAGGTAAAGGTTATCCCTCAAGAAATAAAATTATATTATATATTTATTATATTACCATTCCTATCTCCCATGTTTTCCCAATAGAAATTATAAATGGTTTTTCTATGTGATATAGGCTTGTTTGATGTAGTTGTAATGCTAATTTCTTTGGGTTTTGTGTGAAATTTATAGATTATAGTTTATTTTAACCTATATTTATTCATTTTATTAGATTAAACTACATATAAAAATTCATCCCAAGGCTTGAGTGATGATGATTTTGATTTTTCCTAAAAAATTTGTAGTTCCTTCCCTAAATTTCTTCTTCCCCACTTTCATGTTGTGACTTTGTTTTACCCACGGGTTATTTATTTTTTTTGGGGGGGGGGGGGTGTGGGGGGGGGGTAGGGGGCCGATAGGGGGAATGTTTATGGAAAAATATCCCTTTAATATCTCTTTTTCTATTAATACATTTAAATTCCTAAAATAAAACAACTTAAAACTAATTAACCACATTTTTCCTTTGTTAAAAATGATACCTTGTGAAAGAGATCCTATCAGTTTTCACTTACTCCAATTAACATGATAATTTAATATATTATAATTATACATTTTTTATATTTTGTGAAGTAATGAAATATAATTTATAATGAAAAATTACTAAGAACTTATAAAAGAGACCAATTTTGAACAATCATTTCCCTATAACACTAATTAAGTCACTAACTACGACACTAATAATGATGAGGGTCATTAAACCTATTAACTTTGTTAATAATATAAATTTGGGGTATTTTCCATTAATATATGAAATAAATGAAGAATAATTATAATTAATAGTTTTAATTATTGACTATGTAAACTTAACTAAATCAATCTCTTATTAAACTCAAATCAATCACAAATTATTGATATCTTATAAATAATAGAAGTATGAGAAATAAATTGTATAAAATGTTGAAATTGAAATAATTAAATATTTTAATGTAATTATGAACACATCATACACCCTAGATCTTATACAAATAAAATAAAAAATAATGGAAAACATGTTAAATCTATAAATGGAATATAAAGAACTCTAATCTATAAACACTACACAATTTTTCCTTCTTCCTGAAGTCTAATGGGCCCTCTTTATACCTTTGGAATATAAATATAAATAAGGAATTAGGATATTTTGGAATTATTTAAGGCTTAAAATTATTATTAATAAATTAAATTTGATTACAAAATATTTTACAATTGAATAATACTGAAAACTATGCTATGTAATAATAACCTCTCATTTTGAAAAGCTAAGAATTTATATTTATAATACAACTTTGAAAATTGATTCTTGATATAGAGATTTGTATTTTTTTCATAACAACATAAACTTACATTTTATTAGGAGAAAAGAGTGGAAAATACTATATTTTAATCTTCTATTTTGTCTACTAATAATTAGATTCTTTTTTTGTAATTTTGGTTTCTTTATTTTCCTCTTGATGTATTAATAGGTTGTGGAAAATATATACATATAAAATTAGAATACTATAAATATATTTAATATTTAAAGAAATGTTTATTTATTTAAATTTATATTTTTATAAATACTATATATTTATCCTGACAAAATGATCTCAAAAATAGATCTTCAATATTCCTTAGATATTTAGGTGCACATATTCTAGAACTGTAGGACTCTAGAGCTATTTTATATCTCTAAAGCTAGTTTATTTAAGGTATATAGAGCTAATGTATGGCCCTAAATGTATTGTTGCATGGGACTTTAGATCTACAATAGGACTTTTGAGATCTTCAAAATTACTCTTGATTTGGTGTGTTTGGTGCTTCAACTCTACCATAGGCACTAATGATTCATCATAAATTACATATTCCAAAATTGGACATCTATTTCCCAATATTTATTATATTATTAAAAAATTAAATAAATATATATTTTAAATAATGGATAAGACATTATATCCTATTTTTCACTTTAAACCAACTATGAGTTATAATAGATACTGTTGACCAATTTTGACCCCCAAGGTCAAAATGTCAAGCCCTATAGGAAAAAAATTATATTAATGATTTGATAACCTATATAAAATCTTTTATGTGCCTTAAAATCCTTCAAAAATTCTTCATAAAATTTTATTTGCATTGTTTAAGGTAAGTTTGGAAAAATTAAGGTAATATATTATTTTAGTCATATAGTGGTCTAGCCATGTCATGAAGTCATGAAGCTTGGTAAAGGGGTGTCATAAGTTTTTAAGATTTTATAAAAGTCATTTCATGTCTTAATCACCTTTTTATATCATTTCATGTTGATTTATAAACTTTAATGTGCTTTTTGTAGACTCTAAGACAAGCTTGATGAAGGAAAAAGGTGGTTTTTAGATAATTTTCATGTATGTAAGAGTTCCCCAAATGATAAATACATAAAATAAACTATAAATGGACCTTTTATTAGTTACATAACTTCCACACCTACCATAAAGTCAATAATATGTCAAAATCTTGAATTTCAATGCTTTAGAGAGGAGTTTTGGCACTTGTATAGACTTGTGAACTCATCTTCCTAGTGAAAATAATTTATCAAAGTACACTAATATTAAAAATTTTCATAAATAATTTTCATGTCCTAAATTTTCACAAGCTCATGAAGGACATTTTCAACTACATGGTACAAGTCGTATAGGTAGAGTTGGAGGCTAAGATTTTGGAAAAATTTGGGGATCCATATGATATTAAAATATTTGGAATTTTTAATTAGATTGAGATCCATATATTTATTAATAATCACTAAGGACCTAAACTACTTTTTACATGCTCAAAACCCCACTATCTCAATATTTAGGTAGCATAGTTGTAGGTGTGAATTCATAGAGGCAAGTTGAAAATTACATAGGTTCCCTAGAGGTGTTAGTCCTCTAATATAATTTTCCATTATAATTTAACCCATATATACACTGGTCAAGTAAAAAATTTACTCTTATACATGCTGCAAGTGACCATTAGTGTTTTCCATTATTTCTATGTTTCTACAAGGTTCATGTGAATTAATGTGTTAATTTAATAATTTTTCCATATTTTATCTTCATTAATGTTTCTCCAATAACTTGAGAGATATTTTTTCTACTCTCCAAATGTCATTATGCTCCTAGCTTGAAGACTATGCATATGGAGTTGCTTATGTAACACTAGATGAAAGTGTTTTGGCAATTAAGAGAGGTAGTTATAATCATATACCCTCAATAGATACTAATTTTCCCCATTTAAAACAATAAAGAAACATGAATGAGTAAATAAACTCTAGTTTAAATGTATAAACCTCACATAAGTTGATTGTTACATAGACCTGTACAGATCAAATGGATAAGTTGAGCATGACATACTGTTTAAAAAAAATTCAAAGGCTTATACAAAAGGTGACAAGAAATGGGAAAAAAAATGATATATCTTCCACTTATGAAAATTAATCTTTAATACCAAGATGTTATCTTTCAGTCATATGCAAGCAAAAGGGTAAACCCACATGCCCAAACCCAGTAGGTTCCCATTCTGATCAAAATACCTAGTTGTTATGAAGATAATAATTAGTAATAAACATGACACATGTTTTAATAATGAGATGATAGAGATACATAATGATAAAGACACCTAATGGTGATCAATGCATCAAAGGAGTTGAAAATTGGTCTATAGACCTAGGCACTCACACATATGTCTATTTTGAAGGATATACCTGATATTCAACTTGAGAGGAATATAAATGCATAGAAGTGAATTAGGAGTTTGGAACTTAAAAATGGACAAACATAAAGTTCATTTGAGGTTAAATTAAATATTCAAAATAAAAATAAAGAGAACATGACTAGTTAAGGCTCACTCTAGTACTATAAACATAGTTTATGGAACACCTACAACCAATAATCAAATGGGAGATTTGATGTGTAAAAAATAATTAAATGAAAGAAAAAAAGAGGACATAAATTCATGAATACATCTCATTTATTTTAAAGTTCTTGATGGATTTGAGAGTCAATAGGGTTAGTATGATTTAGTTCATAATCTTAAACACTCATACACCAATCCTTGTATGAAAGCAATTAGTTATGAAGCCTATGAATGTTATGAAAGGCCAATGATATTTCATGTAAATTAAAAGATCCATGAATTAAAATTCACTATTTTCAAGGTGATAAAATTAATTTAAGACAGGTTCTAATCCTAAACACAGTCATAATTCACCAAATAAGTCACTAATACGCAAGGTTATGGAAGTGTAAGAAAGAGATTGTATGTATTTGAAAGCATAATATATTGAGAGTTTAACATAAAATTCATAAACCCTCATAATATGACATATTATTTAATTTTATTAGTGGTCTCCATTTAATTATTAAAACCCAAATAATGTACTTAGACTACCCTAATGACCATCTACATGTTGCAAGATTAGCAAGATGGTTCCAAGGTTTGAGAGAAGGAAGAGTAAATTTAAATAGCATTGGAGTGTATATCAGAGAGGTGGAAAATGTAAGAGGTAATTGGAAGGCTCAATAAATATAAAAGGATTATGTTAAATGACCAAACAGGGGTAACTCAAACTATGCATACACATAGTTTATAAAGCTATAGGTTTACCTACCTAGAATGAATACAATCTAAATGTTTTTTAAAGGAAAGTTTGGATATTTTAGGATTAAATTGATTGAAATTATTTTATAAAAATTACTATAATTACCAAAATATTATCTCAAACTTCAATATTAAAGTAAATTAATCAAACATCGTCAATAGGGTTTTTTGCCTTGTATTGCTTAAGAACCCTAGGCATGGACTAAAGAGGTTGAAATAGACATAATGGATTAAGATGAAAAATATGAAAATTTTAAAAATTCATGGGATATTTTATATAACTTACTGATTTGTCTCTAACTCAAACTAATAATTGTTACTCTTTTTTGCAATATCACTCACTCTTGACCTCATAAAATATGCACTCAACCACCCAAGAGACATAAATCTTTGATAATATATTTCTTAAAAAGGTGAATGGTGTAAAAGGAGTTTTTAAGTCATATATAGGTTTATAAACTTCCACATTTTGGTATTGGATATTGATTTGGTGTACCTTATTGTATGAATCATTGTTAAGACCCTAAGGCACTTTTAGGCTACCTAAAAGAGACAAACTAACCCAATTGAGGAGATGGTGTTTATAAACACCAAATATGGATTGAATGAAATTAAAAACAGCCTAGATGGTATTTAAAAATAGGATGATAAATACCCCATGCCATTGGTAAGTACCTAGAATTATGAAACTAGTTACTCCTCAAACTAATCCATTTCAAGTTTGAAAAAAAATTCTAGGCTATGAAAGATACATGTTAGATCTTCATAAAAAATTGGAATATGTTCAAGATATACCTATTAATATCATTCATTACATGAGATATTAATTTAAATTATTTAAATAATAATGGACACCTATTGAGAGAGAAAATATGCAAAACTTCTCAAGTGAGATGATGGATGTGAATGGTCTCATTTAATGCATTGAGTATAAATTGAGTAGCCATGGAGAGCTATAGGTCTAACTCCATAAACCTTATTCAAATTAATACACACTACATACACCCTCATATTTTCCACCCATTATTCCCTAAGAAACCATTCTAAGTGAGTATCAAAGTGTCTCAAGTCCTTCATGTGTTGCTCAAAATTTTCCTTCTTTGAATTCCATCTATGAGAATATTCAAAGGAAAGATTAGAGTATTTTTGAAAAACCCATTTTTGGGAACCATAATTCTACTTATATTCCTCAAAAAACCCCTAATAATTATTTAAATATTCCAAGCTAGAATCAAATGGTGAAGTCATGGAGTGGGAAAGGTGAAACAAGTATAGACCAGGGAGTTAAAGTTACAGAATCATCGATACATATGTAAGTCTCTCTCATCCCTCCTTAAGAGTCCTCTTGTATCTCATAATAGTAATTTTGTTTCCCTTATATTTATTAAGTCAATAACCACCTTGAAGATAAAATATTCCAAGAGAGTATATATATGAAATCAAAGAACTGGAGTTGAAGATGAAAGGACTTGAATCAAGCCAAGATCAAAAATTTGAAGACAAAGATAAATTTATGCATACTCAAGATATATTGACATGTCCCCAATAACCTCTAGCTTGTCCATATTGGAGGTATATCCCAGAGTGTATTAAAAACAAGAATTAAATTCTAATTGATAATGATGAAGATAAATTTTCAGCTATTGAAGATCCTCAATAAGGCCATGAGAGAGATGAGATGCCTATTAAAGAGAATGTCCCTTCCACCACTTAATTCAATTTGTTTTCACTACAAGAGTTAATTTAAGAATATACCATTACAAATCTTATTCATGAGCCACCAAATACACCTTATACTCCCTCTCCAACTCATTAACTTTCCCATCACCCTCCCACGCCATCCCTTGTTGAAGAGGAACATGTCCTATGGGAGATAAGTGAATATGATTAAGCTATAGTTTCAGTTGATGAATATTATTTAATTTTATATAATGAATAATTCACCATCGATACTCCCTTAGTGAAGAAAAAAACAAATAAATCTTATTGATATAAGAAAGATATGATCTTGGTGAAGCTACATATGGACAATGAATAGAATGTCAAGATTGCTACTTTGGGAAATGAAGAGGTTGATAAAGACATGAAAGAAAAGGATTTTCATAAGAAAATCATATTGATTGAGTTTTCTAAGTCTCATGTGTAGATTCAAAGAAATTTAAAGGAGATGTGGTAGACTAATTTACACATGTTCAAGGAATATGAATGTTTTGAGAAGATAACACCTCTAAGAGAGCAAAATCAGATTGTTAATTTGGAATGTAAGGTTCGTAGTGATCAAAAATGTCTTGAATAACATCACCAAAAGTTTTAAATCCATGATGGAGAAATATATTATTACTATGACTCTTTTGAAGATGATCAAAATATTTAATTGGAGACACTAATAGAGGCTAAAGTTGTTTCTACCCTCATAGACCAAGATAATATGTGGTAGAAGTTCAAGGATATTTGTGATGAATTTGATACTCATTAAGGGCCTACACCTCCTACTATTTAGATTGGAGATGTCCTAGAGGATTCTTTCATTATTGAAGGATAAGATAATAATCTCTAAGTAATCATGTTTGAGGCTACTCCTATAAGCCAAGATATGGTGATGTTTGAGATAGATACAAATATCAAGAAAGAGTATGAGAAAGAGCTTGATCCACAAGATGAATTTTACTTCATAGGTGTTTGTTTTATAACTTAAAATTATTTATTTGAGAACATGATAAGAGGAGTGGAATTTGAGAATAATATGAAGACAAGAAGAGAAAGCCTCTAGAGGAAAATTATTTCATGTCATCCTTCGTTTCATGGAGCAAGAGATAGTACAAGCTTCCCATTTGATCCAAGAGGAAGGATTTTTTTTAGGTTAGTTGTTTATACCTAGTTTGATTATGTTGTTTTTTATATTCCCTAAGTGTTTGAGAGAACATGTGTGAGTCTTGTTTATTTTTTTGTGTGTGTTGTCTTTATTTGGTGTGCTTTGAAGGTCAAATCAGATTGTCTTATCATAGTCAAGGTCTGGTTAAGTCTGAATGTGAGTATAGTTGACTCCATTTCCTAATGAAAGGACAAGGCTACTAGTCCATTTAGCATATCAGGCATGCTACCCCTATGAATCACCAATTTATTGACTAATTTTGACCGACAAAGTCAAAATGTCAAACCCTATAGGAAAAAAATTTCTTTTCATGATTTTATAACCCAGTTCAAATCTTGGTTATGCCTTAATAGCCTTAAAAAAGTCTTAATAAAACCTTATTAGCATTTTTAAGGCAAGTTTGGGGAAATAAAGGTAATGTTTTCTTTTAGTCATATAGTGGTCTAGCCATGTCATGAAGTCATAAATCTTGGTAAATGGGTGTCATAGGTTATTATGAGTTTATAGAATTCATTTTATGTATTAATCACCTTGTAATAACACTTCATGTTGATTTGGAAACTTTAAAGTTCTTTTATAGATTTTAAGGTAAGCCTAATGAAGGAAAAAGGTGATTTTTGGCTAATTTCCATGTATTTAAAAGTTCTCAAAGTGATAAATCCACAAAATAGACTCTCTAAGGACCTTGGAGTAGTTATATAACTGCTAAACCTATCAGTAAGTCAAGAAGATGTGAGAATATTTATTTTCAATGCTTTAAAAAGGATTTTTGGCACTTGTACAAACTTATGAGCTCATATTCCAAGTGAAAATATTTTATCAACATCCCTTCATCTTCAAATATTCATAAATAGGCATGTAAATAATTTTTAAGTCATAAAGTTACGTAAATCTCTCTCTCTCTCTCTCTCTCTCTCTCTCTCTCTCTCTCTCTCTCTCTCTCTCTCTCTCTCTCTCTCTCTCTCTCTCTCTCTCTCTCTCTCTCTCTCTCTCTCTCTCTCTCTCTCTCTCTCTCTCTCTCTCTCTCTCTCCTACATTGCTCCCCTCACAAGCTCATGAAGGCCATTTTTAATTGCATGGTATAGGTCATATAATTATATTTAGAGGATGATTGTTTGGAGAAAGTTATGGATCCATATGGGATTATAGTTTTTGTAATTTTTCATTGGATTGAGGTATTTAGCTTTATAAAAAATTGCTAAGGAGATAAACTTCATTTGCTAAGATACGAACCCCACTATCTTAATTTTTTGGAAGTATAGTTATAGGAGTGAATTCATTGAGGAAAGATGAACATTTTATAGTTTCATAAAATGTTTTTACAACCCTCATACATCACTATCCATCATCATCCAACACATATATGCATTGGTCAAGCAAGGAAGTTACTCTTCTTCATGGTGCAAGTGATTGTCAGTGTTCTCCATTGTTTCTAAAAATCTAAAAGATTCATGTGAATTAAAGAATTAATTTAAAATGTTTATCCATATTTCCACATTATTAAAGGTTTTATAATTACATGATTACTATCTGTACTACTCTCTAAGTGTCTTTGTGCTCTTAGATTGAAGACTATGCATATGAAACTACCTATGTAACATTAGTTTAAAGTATTTTGGTAATTAAGAGAGGAATTTTAGAATCTTATAACCTCATTGGATACAATATAGCCCTATTTAAGGTCATTAAGAAACATGAACGGGTCAATAAACTCTAGTTTCTATGTATAAATATTAGATGAACTAATTGCTACATAGATCTGTACGTACCAAATGGATAAGTTCAAAATGAATTCATAGGATTATGGAGAAGTTGATAATAAATGGGTAAATATTTGATACATCTTACACTTATGAATATGAATAATTAAGACCAAAATGATATATTTTAGTAATATCAAGCAACAGGGTAGACCTATAGGCCCTAAACCTGTAGGTTCCCATTTTGACCAAATGAGCTAGTTTCTATGAAGAGAAGAAATGGTTGGAAACATGACACATTTTTCAAGCATGAAATGAGAGAGGTATAGATTTATAAAGACACCTAATGTTTATCAATGCATCAAAGTAGTTGAGAATTAGTCTATAGGCCTAGGCACTCATACACAAGTCTTCTTTGATGGATACACTTGATATTCAACTTGAGAATAAGAAAAATGTGTAGTATTGAATTAGGAGTTTGGAACCTATAAATGGAAAAACAAAAAGTTCATTTGAGGTTAAAGGAAAAAATCAAAATAAGAACATAGAGAAGATGACTAGTCAAGACTCACTCTAACTTTGTAGACATGGTCTATTGAACACCTAAAACCAATGGTCATATGGGAGAATTGATTTGGAAATGTGAATTATATGCAAGAACAAAATATGACACAAAATAATGAAGACATCTCAATCAATTGAAATATTTTGAGGGATTTGAGAGTCAATAGGGTTAGTATGACTGAGTTCATAATCATAAGTACTCATACACCAGCTTGTATATGAAAATAAGAGGTTCTAAAGCCTATGAATGTTATGAAAGGAAAATGAGCTTTAATGGAAACTAAAAGATCCATTCATTGATATTTACTATTTTCTAGGTAAGATAATGACTTGGGGATATGTTTAATCTTGAACACATTAAAAATTTACCAAATAAGTCACCTACATGTAGGATTATTGAAGTGCAATAAAAATATTGTATGTCTATGAAAGCATGGAATCTTGAGAGTGTCTAAGAAGATTTATAAACCCTCATACTATGAAAATTCTTCAATTTTCTTAGTGGTTTCCATGTAAGTATCGAAACCCAAAAAATGTACTCAAACTACCCTAATGACCATTTGTAGGTTACAATATGAGCATGTTGGTTTCAAGGTTTGAGACAAACTAGAGTGCACTTGAAGAGAATTGGAGTGAATATCAGATAGGTGGATAGTGTAATAGGTCATTTTAAGGTTCAATAAACCCAAAATTATAAGACTAAATGAAAAAATAGGGTTCACTCAAACTATGTATAAACAGAGTTCACAAACCTACAAGTTTAATTGCCTAGAATGAAGATAATTTGCATGTTTTTGAAAGGAAAGTTTGGAAATTAGAGGCTTAAATTGATATAAAATATTTTATAAAAGGAAATAAAAGTAAAAAATTCTTATCTCAGACTTCAACAGTGAAGGAAATATCTCAAACATAGTCAATAGGGTTTCTTGCCTTATATTGCTTAATAACCCTATGCATGCAATAAAAAGGTTACAAGAGACCTAATGGAGGAATATGGTAAATATGACCATTGTAAAAAGTAAAGTTATATTTTAAAAAACTCATTGAGTTTTATCTAACTCAAACCAAGAATTGTTACTCCTACAAATCTCTCTATCTTGACCTCATAAAATGTACATTCAACGACCCAAGAGACACAAATATTTTCTCAAATCTTTCCTAACAAGTTGAATGGTGAAAAAAAAGATTTTTGAGGTGTTATATAGATTTATCAAAGTCCATATTTTGGAATTGGTTGTTAGTTTTGTAGACCGTACTATAAGAATAATTTTTAAGACCCTAAGGCACTTTCAGGATACGTAAGAGAACCAAAATGACATGATTAAGGAAATGGTGTTTATAAACACCCAAGATGGATTGTATAAACTTCCAAATGATATGGATATTATTAAAAAATACCTTTATAAACACCCCATCTCATTGGTTGGTACCTAAAAGTATGAAATTGTATAAAATAGGCTAAATAATGTTGTTTTAATCTACTTAGGAGGTCTGTACAAGGTGTCATGAGATGAAATTTAACATGGATGATCCTTATGAGGTAATAAAACTAAATAACCCATTTATTTAAGGTTCACATGTGTCTTAATCCTATGAATCCAAAATTCAATCTCTAGGTAGGGAGGCCTAATTGAGACTTAGTTAAGAGAGAGAAATAGATGAAATGGACACTTCCACTCACTCTCAAGACTTAAAACATGGAATGATGTTTTAAGGACATAATTTGTCTTATAATATGCCTTCATTTTATTAGTACCATGTGTATGATTTATATAGACAAAGTGGTTTTCATAATTTCATGGATACATGAAATGAGGGCAAAATGGAGATTTCGATGCAAACCATTTATGGATATATAGTGAGATAAATAATATTAATTTAATTTTTGACACTTGTAATGAAGATTGATATAATGAGTTGAATATACTTGTAGACACCTATAAAAAAATTAAGTGATGTGTCAAAGAAAACTTGAAAAGATAAATTTTAGGCTATTAAGAGAAGAGTAATGGTGTAAATCAAAAATATCTAACCATCAATAAGGCCACTTATCATTCAACAATCCAAACTAAAGGGAAATTTTGTAGATATAATCAAGGTGTTAAGTAATGTTTGAAACTTCCACACCACTTGTATCACAAAATCATCTTTAAAAGACAAACAGATATATTTGAGGACCTAGAGGGGTAGTTTTAAACTCTTTTCTTATTATAACTCCTTTTTTACACTTATATATATCTCTCTCTCCATTATTCCCTTCTCTCCTTAATTCATTACCATGTTTATCCTTATTTATCATTAATGTTTAGTTTGGAATCCTTTTTTTAAGTCTCTTGATGTGCTTAAATTGAGTGTGTATGGGTTTAGTGAATTTTCTTTCATTAATGTCATTAAATGACCTATTTACTATTTTTCCTAGTTCAATCTTGCTTCACAAACTTCATGAGACATATTGATGTAGAGAGTCAAATTTGGATTAGTGTCACTTGCAATTTAGGATCTTGTTTGAAGTGAAATTTTAGTTGGTTGGTAGTGATTAGTTATAGTTGGTGCATCATCTCTATTGGAGTAGGTTTCTCTCCCTTTTCCTATCAAGTGTTAGAGTAGTCTTTGAGCCTATTTTTTTCATCAAGGGAAGATATCCATTTGACATAGATATTCATATATCCAATAGGGTGCCCAAAAAATTGAGTTGTTTACATGTTACATTAAATTATGAAGGTTTGAACTACCTTTTTAAGGGTGAAAATTTGAGTGATAATAGTTTTGGCACTCCCAATGGGACTAAGGTCTAAATCTATAAAATAATTCTTGATGTTATTATTCTACATATAAAACTTTGGAGGAATTAAATAAAAATCAATGGTAACTCTTAATGTATTCATATTATTCTATAAACATAAGTACTTATTTTTAAAAGCATTTGATAATATCTTGTGTTTTCCTTTGACTCATGAAGTTGGGACGGTTGGGTATGAAGAGAAATTTTGTTTTATACCTTTTGTCAATTTATTTTTTCACCCTTGGAGAGGTAATTAAATCCTTATCAAAATTTAGTGGAACATGGTATTACCTCTATTCTTCTGGGATTCTTGTATCAGACGTAAACCACTAGCTTTAAGGGATAACTTCCTTGGTTTATCTACTAAATGTCATCACCTAAACTTTTAGATAATTTAGATGAAAAGGGGGAGAGAGAATATAAATCAAACTTATCCTAATGAGTTGATTCAAAAATTTTAAGCTAACCATGACCAAAAAATTGTAAGTACACTTCAAACACAAGACTAACTTGAACATACACTAATCCAAATCTTCTTATTGTATGAGTATTTCTCATGGAGTTTTTTGAAGCAAAATTAAGATAGGAGGAATAAACATACAGTCATAACATGACACTAGTGGAGGGAAAATTGATTAAAACTCATTAATAATTAAATATAACACTTCAATAGACCTACAATAGAGTTTCAAATGTGAATATGAATGTAAAAAAAATAACATGCTAAGGAAGAGAATCTATCACTTAGTAAGATCAACTAGTTAACAAACAGATTGAGATAACTCATGGAAAATGTAAAGAAGCTCACTAGTTATTGATTAAAGGTTGTAAATGATTAGAGATTCACCATACTTAGGTAGAGGATACAAACTTACCCAAAAGTGTCCCAATATATAGATAATATGAAAGAGAAGATAAGAAGGGTGTAGGAAAGAGAAGGTAGATAAGTTTCATGTGAGTTAAAATATAAAGAGGAGTTATGTAACATATTTAAAAAGTCTAATATTCCATATGTAGCCCTTATGAAGATGATCTAACTATTTACTAGCATGGGAGTTGATAAACTTGTTTGACACCTTGACTAGATTTTTGAATCTCCTCTTCTTCTTGACATGTTGAAGGACAACTCACCTTATTCATGTTAAAATTAGTATTTCATACCTATTTTATATTCTCTTGACATCTCTAAACTGACCTAAATAGGTTCTCCTTGATACATCACCTCTTTCTCTTGTAAGGTGTCTAGAGGACTCATCATCTCCTTAGGTCTATTTTTCACACAAGTTTCAAGATTTTCTTTTATTTTATTTATGTTGTAAAAACTTCATAGGTGGCATATAAACATCATATTAGACCTAAAAAATCCATTTTAGGCATAAAATTAACCCCAACAAGTCATTCTCTACTAAAAACCATAATTAAGCCTTCTTGCTTGTAGCCCTAAAATGATGCAAACCTCTTTGTGTGGAGAAAAGTAAAAAATATGGTGAGAATATTATTGAATATTTTAGTAACCTCTCTATCTTTATCACTCCAAGTTCAATTTTGTGTTCTGATAGTGAGTGGAGATGTCCTTTTCAATCCTTTCTCTCTCCTAACTAGGCCTTAATTAGGCCTCCATACCAAGAGAGTGAAAAGTCATTCTACATCCTCCATACACGTGAAAAAACCCAAATAATAATGTTATTAACTTATAAAACATCCTCCCCTCCTCCATGCTAAATTTGGATATTTGGTAGCTTGTATGGCCCTACAAAATAGATAAAATCAAACATTATTGGCCTATTTTATACAATTTCATATAGTATTATACCAATAAATTGCATGGTGTGATGATTATGGAAGTATTTAAAATGTTTTAAGTTGTTTTTAAGTTTTTTTTATCCATATGGAGGCATGAAAATGGATTTCTCTCTCATCAGGTCCTTATGGCTCTCATAAGCATCCTAAAAAAGCTTTAAACTATCAACCATAGTTCATAACAATGGATGCATGAATCCATTAACAAATTCTAAAAAAAATAATTAAAATATGGTATAAAACCTCCCCTATAATATTATGATCTCATGCAACATGTGTGATCCATACCAAGCAAAAGAATATGACCTCTCAGGTTGAAACTAGGCATTTTTTGAGGTTTGAGAAAGAATGAGGTCTGTAAGTACATGTATTGAGATTGAATTAATCTCAAAATACCTATACTGGGTCTATTAAATTCCTCATTAATTATTCAAATGGTTTTTTTTTCAAAATCCTTCACCAAACACTCTTGCATGACATTGGACTAAGCTAAGGGTTTGTAGGCCAAGCTGCCTAACTTACCCTAACTCACTATTTTATCCCATTTTTACTCTCTATCAAGAATTAGAGAATCATGAAAAGTTTTTAAAATATTCTAATATTCTCTTGAAGGGTTTATAAATCTCATCTTAACTCTAATTAAACTAACATCTCCTCAAGATCTACCCATATATAATTGTGTATGCATTTAGGTTATGTTAGACCTAAACAGGGTATGATATCATGATGTTTCACTTTATTAATTGAGTATGAAGGTTTGATAAGATAATTTTGATACAATTTCACTCTCCTTATCACTATACTTAATTTATATCTCTAAAAAATCTCAAGACCTCTTCAAACATGCACAACCTTCTTCAAAAGTGAGCAGTCTTGCATGTGTACTTAGTTCCTTTTAAGACCCTTATTTGGTCATTAATTTAATATTTTCATAGGTATAATATGATATTATATTATTTTATAACCTTTAATATCATGTATACCCTTAAAATACCACATCAATACCTCTCTTCAATCAAACAACCTCACTATCCTAGGTAGGTAGGCTTGTCTTATCAATGAATCTTGTGACTAAATTTTTGACCACTATCTATCTTTGCTTATAAATATTTTAGTATTTAATTAATTTATAAAATTAAATTCCCATATACAATAACACACCACTATTAAATATTTTTATAGACCTTAAATCACTCAAACGGACCTATAGGTGACAGTAGGTGGTTGTGCATACATTTAGAGTTGGTCTGCAATGTAAGTGTTCTAGGAGTCTTTCTTGCAACACTAAAACTTTTATTCCATGATTTTTAATAATTATTTTCTCATCCTAATATTTTAAACTCTATTTTTCTTGGTCACTATTTCCATCCAATACAATGTCTCCAACTGACCATAGGTTTCTCTAAGGGCTTTGTCTATGTTTGAGGATTATTAACCTTCTCCTATCACTTTTCAAGATTTCCAATGGATCTAATCTACTATTTTGATACCATTAAACCCTTTACAGATATCTAAAGTTTTCAAACCTTTCCAACATCACTATTAATTTATTTTTATATAATAGGTTGTACATGACCATCTATGAATGATTGAATGTGACTATTATAGGGCTTTCTAGGTCTCTTAGGTATAAAAAATCAATACCTAAAACTTTCAATGGATTCGTATCAAATAGTTTAATGATTTTTAAAAACACTTTTAATGTCTTCAACACTTGAATCTTCACCAATATCAATGACTAAATTTTCTTAATAAGTTGTAGGTGTTTGTTGAAGCGTGTTGATTGAATTTAAGACTTATATAGTTTTTAGGTATCAAAAACTAATTCTTAGATTTTTCAAGGACTCTGGTCTATTACAATTGATTTATTAAGGTTTTATTAATTCCCTAAATATTACAAGCCTATGAACACCTCTATTCAAACCTGAAACTTTACAAATTAGTTGTACGTATGTATTTGTCAGGAAAATCTTAACAAGAAGTTTGATTTGACTTCTTGAGATAGGTCCATTATCCTTTTCAAATTATTTATGCTATTTATGGACTTAATATCTCATTCAAATCCTCTAAAAACCTTTGTGATTTTCTCCACATCCACTTTTGAGACAAAATCTTAACTAGTTGTAGGTGAAAATTAGGGCAATTGATTATATGTAGGCTTGAGTTTATAGTTTTTTAGGTCATGTGAGAAATCCAAAAATTCTCAAAGAATATTATTTGTTCTATTTTTCCTTAAGACCTTCCTAATGCCTTGAATACTCTAAACTCATAAACAATCATGTTCAAAGCACTTTTGAATACTAGCATGTATGTGTTGCATTGAGCAGAGTTGACTATGTATGGTGCTTTATAACCTTAAAACCAATATCCAAATACTTTAGTCACTCTATCTAATTATGTCTTTTATTATTTAAGATATTATCAATGACCTAAATTTTTAAAATCTACCATCACTACTATCCAAGGCCAATTTTTTAATATGTATAGGTATATATATTTGAGATTGATTGAGTGAAACTAAGTTAGTACTTGAAAACAATACTCAAACCCTTTCAAAGGCTCTTCAAACATGTTTTATTATTTATCAAAACTCCCAAATTTTTTTGAAGACCCAAAAATCTCATCAATACCTCTGTTTAAGGTCAATCTTCAACTTGCCTATCAGTGACTATCTTAGGGAAATTTTACTATGTATGTTTTTGAGTTGTCTTTATTTAACTCCAACATGACATATTAGTGATCAAAACTGATTAGGATCTCATCCTTGATGCCTTTAAGTATTTTATCCTCTCAAAACATCTTCAAACCTCTTGTAGTTATTGTCAACATAGTCATAGTCTTGTAGCTGATTTTTTTCTAGGCATTATTATTCAACTTTTGAGTTTTAGATGCCTTTGGAGACCTTGATTATTATAGATTCCTCTCTCAACTTAAATTATCACCAAAATCACATTTCTAGATAATCTTAAAAACACATTGACAACATGTGTTTTATCAGAGTTATAGACCTACATACATGTAGAGGATGAAGATTGTAACTTTATGTAAAAACCTTGAAAATCACAATGTATAGTACTTGGGAATTAAATATAATTTCCTCCAAAGAACAAAAATATCAAACATGAAAACACAAACTCAAGTTTATTTGAAAAACATACTTAGACTACTCAAATCTTCCAAACTTACTAGCACATAAAACACAGTCCAAGATTGAATGAAGGTATGATCATGTGGAAATTATAAAAAATAATGGACTAATAAAAGGACATGAATGGATTCTTAATATGTTATGAGACCATGAAGATTCACTTATATGAATTTTACCACCTGAAGATCTCAAAAACATATAAAATTTTTAGTCACTTTCAAAATACTCAAAAGAGAGAATTTTGATGCCAAAAAGACATCCACATGTGCTAATGAGATTATTTAATTTGTGTGAGTCATATAAAGACATATTATAATCTAATACAATTTTTTCCATTTAGCCAAGAATTCAAAATTTGTTCTAGAGTTACTTTAAACTTTGCCTATTGGGTTTTGAGCTCTAAAAAAGTAATTTAGGATCTTATCAATTGTTATTAAATATAATATCACCAATAAAATTACAAATTAATAAATTTATAATAACATATGTGTCCAAAATATCAAACCCTAACTCAAATTTTATAGTCTTTACATCTCCTTGAAATTGGGCTTCACTAGATTGTGAATGAAGAGATGGGAAAGAGAAGATTTATACAATTTTGACAGTTAAAAATTCATTCCAATATTTTTAATAACCCTTATAATATTAAATTAAATTATTAATCTATTATAACTAACATGTGACTTCTATAAGTCCATACAACTTCTTACAACTCCTCAAAGTGGCATTGAATTTCAAGAAACTAGCCTTTTTATAATACGCTAATAGGTGTCGAAGTTTATTAAATGATATAATATTATTGGAAGGTGTGTGGTATGAAATTGGCTCTTTGGTGACCTTGACATATATAAATGTTAGCAAAAAATCACATTTATATGAATTTTTACCACCTTAGAGCAAGAAAATGGTATTTAAAATTTCCAAAACTTCATGAAATGTTGTTAGAATATGTTTAATACATGAGAGGAATTTAATAAACCTGTAATAATTTATGGCACAACTTTACCATGGCTTATCTCTCCATGAAAACATTATACCACTATATGGCTGCAACATTATTTTTCCTTAACTTCTGCAAACTAACCTTAAAACATGATAATAAGGTCAAATTAAGAGTCTACAGAACATATAGGGTATGACATGACCTTATGATAAGTTTGAATTTATGAGGGGTGAAAAATTTGACTTTGGGTCAAATGTGGTCAAAAATACCTCATTATAAACCTTATTATTATGAACAAGGATTATGTAGAGGAGAGGTTAGTATAGTGTTAGTCCAATAAAATAAATCAAAATAACACACTAAAATCATAACACCTCTAGCCTAGACACTAGGGAGAGCATAGGTAAAAAATAGAAAACACAACTAAAATATAAAATAAAACAATATTTTACCTTATTTAGAGCTCCGAATGGCTTGTTGAAGTGGCTTGATTGATTTTTTCATCAAGAAGTGTTTGACAATGAAACTATATTTGTTCCTTCCCTCCTTGGCACTTTGCCTTGATTATTTAACATATGATTTTGGAATGGTAACATTAATTTAAAGGTTTATTTTCATTCATTTGAGCATTATAACACTACATTATCAAATATTTTTAAGGTATATAGGCATAATAACTTTACACCAAAATAAATTTTTGACATCAATAGGCATGACCTTGTATTCATATCCTCAAGACTTAAAACTCACCTAAGGTGAGTTAAGGTTGAGTTTAAACATGGAACAAGTTAAAAATAACCCTAGGTGAGTTTATACTAACTCTAGTTGAGTTAATATTTATCATGTAATAATTATTTTCAATTAATAGGCATGGATCTCAAATTTGATATTTTAGGATATTTTGGAAGAGCTTGACAACTCATAAAGGCAATGATGAAAATGATTAATATTTTGATTTTTGGAATTTAATTTTTATGATATTTATTAATTATAAATGGATAATTAAACTAAGAATTTAATATTTTTTAAATATATAATTTGTTTTTATTAACATTTTATCTCTTTTAAGATTTGATAAAGTGCCTTACTTAATGGGTCAATAGGCCAACCTGATAGTTGTTATGTCATAAGGTGATTAAGGTGGTATCCGTAATAGGTTATTATTATGTATAGTATAATAACCTAAATATATATGCTTCAACATTACTTTTATAATTAACAAATGATGTTTAACCTAAACATGGATGTTTAGTAATTCTTGGGCTTAATTTACAATGTTTGGTAAGAATTAGTTTAATGTATGGTCAAAATCTAGTTGTGGCTAGAATTGGCTGTCTAAAATTTCCACTTTTTTGGGAAGGCATTTATATCTATAGGAAAAATAAATTATTCTCAAATAATGAAAACGTATATTACTCATAATACTCTAATAGGTGATGAATGAGCTTTGGATGCCCCATCGAGGGAGTAGTTAACAAATAAGGTTCGAGATCGGTCCTTCAAAATAAGGAAAATGATGGGACCAAAAGGTTAATTGGTGGAAAAGACCAATTTTACCATAGGTAGTTACAATCATTCACATAGTGAGTTGTTCTAGAGGGGTAGATAAAAAGGATGATTTTCCCAAAATAAGTTATAATCAACATCATAACATGGTAAAAAGATAATGATTTTCCCACATGTGGTTATAATAAATAGCCAAAAGAAAAGGTTAAAAAGAGAATGATTTTATATAAGGTGCGTATAATCATTAAAATGAAAAAAATTATTTACCCATAGGTGATTATAATCATTTATAGGATTATTGAACACTATTCCTATTCTTAAATTTTGTCATTGACATTGTCACTGATGTCAAAGGTTCTTAAGAAAGGTGTTTATAAGGTCATTGAATAATGTTCTTTATTTATAGAATAAAGAGGTATGAAATTTTTTTAGGATAATTAAGGAATTTTATCAAGTTATAAGATAATTAATAAGTGTTTCAAGTTTAAATGTCAAGTTTAAGTGCTTCAGAAGCCTCAACATGACACTAGTCATAGCATGAACAATCCTAGTGAGAAGATTTGAGCATTGTGGGTTTATGAGATAGATGTAAAGAGGAATAATAAGTTGTATGAGGTTTATCTAAAATTTAAATAAGACATTAAAACACTCATGTGAGTCTCAATATAAGCCTATAAGGTTAGGACTTACAAACCTAGCATGCAACTATACCACCTCTAGACTTTGCTTGGCCTCATGAGACATCATGAGATATTGACAAGACATATGAAGGATGTTTGACATTTTTTTAGGACGTTAGATGTTTTTTTATCATTTTTATGAGGTTTTTATAGATTAGATCATGGTTATAAGGTAAATTATTATATTGAATTTCTAGTCTCATACCTAATTTGGCACCCATCTCTCTTTTTGTTTGATTAGACATTGACTTGAAAGTTATGTGATCATTGATATAAGTGTTTCATGGTGTTTCAATTTTTTTTGACAGATTTTCAATTCAAAATCTTAAGGTTAAGGAAATAAAAACTACTTTGAGGTCTCTTGAGTACACAAAATAGAGGGTTCTCAACTCAAGAAGGACTTTCAAGCATTCATTAGCATGTGTAACCTATAAATGAGAACCTAATATATTCATGGTAGATGGGGAAGGTCCATATCTAAAAAATGTAAGAGTTGGTTTTTATATTAAGGGGATATACTTTATGAATGATCATTAAGACTAGAAGATGGTATAAATCCTTAAAGAACCCTAATAGTGACATGATATGAAATAAACTTTTATAAAGTGATAAAAATGGATTGGTATGTATATTTTAGTGATTTTAGGTTGTATTCAACTCTCCCAGGAAACTTCAAGTGTGAATAGTTTGTCAGGTGTGTGAGTAGACCCTATAAGAAAGGCCTGGTTTCTCATAGATTTATTATATTAATCAGAGTTGACCATGTAAAAATTGAAAAATGTATGGAGGAAAAAGATTGAGACTTTTAATTTATTTCCATGGTTTTTTATGATTATGTTCTATCCATTATGTGTGTTAAACTTGTCATCTAAGACAACTTATTTCTAACAACCCTAATGCTGCAAATAGTGAGAAAACTAGATAAAAGTGAGAAATTGATTAGGGATGTGCTATCATGTAATAGCTAAGAATCCAAGTAAATGGTGACATTTTTCAAGACTTGGAATAAATTTTCATTTTTGATAAAAGTTTTTTAGGTTAGTGGATATGATGAAAATGTTGCTTACAAGTTGACTTGTCTATCTCAATAAGGTTTGTATATAATGAGGTTATGAGATTGGTCTACAAGACCAATCTTTCCATCTTACCATGTTATATTTTTTTCTAATAAATTTTTAATGACATAATTATATCATAAAAATTCATTTTAAATCTCTAAAATTGGTCATATTGGTGTTGAAGGTCATTTCACCATGATTGTGCTTTGAGGCAAACTAATAGTTCTAAGTAAGCAAGTTGCAATGATGAATTTAAGGCACTATGCTATGATTTCAAGCATATAATATACATGATTTTTATAATTTTTACTTTTTTGTCCTATCCATACTTTATATAATTATTTATAGTCAGTGAATGTAGTGAAAATGTTGAATCCAAAATGGCTTGTCTGGTAAAGTAAGGTCAATCAGAGAGAAGGTCAACAAATTGGTCTACAATACCAATAATTAACATTAGAGTTTATGATTTTTTCATTTTATGTTGGTTTAAATATGCCTTAGGATCATATTAATTCATTATAATTCCTTTATTATTTTTTTTAGTTTCTATAAATTTAAGTTTCCATGACTATGTTTTAAGGTTAGTTGGCAATTCTGAGTGAGCTATCTATAGAGAAGGGTGTGAGTCGTTTTATCCTTATTTATGAAGTATAAGGAACATATTTATTAACATAATGTAATTTATCTTATAAATTTGTGATTTTTTTCCATTTTTTTTGTTAAAATTGTGTTTATGGTTTAGTCGTTCAAGAGAAACATTCTAGGTATGCTCAGGTCTAATTTTGAACAATACTAATGGCATACTTTAAGTGGTAATTAGAGATAAAGTATGTAATTAAAATAAGAAGATATTATTATGGGTTTATTTGAATGTAATATGAAGTTTTCCTAGTCCTCATGAATTTTTAAAGTGATCTAATAAGATCAAATGTTAATGTGTGCCAATGAAGGCCTAATTGAATTAGGTCTCTTTAAAGCCTAAAAAGGGGGTTTGGTCCTATATGCTATAACCAAATTTTTTTAATTTTTGATTCATGTTGTTGACATGTAATAAGTTATATTTTATTTAAAATCTAAATTATCAAGTCTGTATGGTCGACCAAGAGGCATATGATAAAGAACCTTGTATAAGAACAAGTCCTAATATGCCTAATTGACTTGTCAGAGTATGTGTGTGTTGAAGCAAAAGATACAATATTTTGAAGAGATAAAAGAGGTATTTTAGAATATAAAAAGGTATGATATAAAATATCATGAATATCTAATATGGGTACTATATATGACTATCAAGGTCAAATTACCTAATTTATATTGAAGAGATGTAGTTGAATGAAGGAGCCTAAAAGGTAAATTTAAAGGGACAAGAGTATGAAGAGATAAAGAGGTAGTCATCATCATTTGGTTAAGGAAAAAGGTTTCCTAAATATGATAAAATTAATCAATTGGTTTATTTGGTTATGATTCATATAGGGGTTTGGTACCTCCTTGCACATATGTGGTTACTAAAGTCTAATCAAGTGGGTGCTTGGCTAGTTGGGGTTGGTGTTCCATGTGAAGGTGGTGCTTCAATAAATCTTGATGTTTGTCTTATATGAATTTATTACATTTGTAAATATCAATGGGTTTTCTTTATTTTTATGATTTCCCACTTAAATATTTTTTTCATGTGTTATTCACTTGTATCATGCTCATATAAATGGTTCTTGATGAGTTACTAGTTCACTATATTGATTTGATAGTTCATGAATGATAAAGTAAAGTTTTAAAATTTTTGAAAACTTATTCATCCCTATCATTGTTGTTTAAAAAACTATTATCATAGCCTAATCATTTTATATAATTAATAATATATTTAAGGTGATCATAGCAATCACAAGATGTCTTGTAATCAATAAGAATAAGAAAACATATATGATGAAGAATTATATTATGATAGTGAAGGAGGATAAGCTGAAGTAGACCTTGAAATTGAGCTCATAAATGTCATTTATGACTTGTATCATCAAAATAAGACTATCAAGGATATTATGGGTCAACTAAAATGTGTCAACATAAGGTTTAGGTGAAAGGAAGTTTAGTATTACTAGTTAAAGATAGAGATAGATTACTTGAAGGTTGAGTATGAATATCTCATAGCAAAAATGAGAAAGTTTGAGAGAGAGAATGAGAATTAAGAGAAATTAAAGAATACCAACATGAAAATACCAATCAATTAGATCAATACAATAAAGGTTAAGTCATCATGGGACCATGGTAAAATGAGTAATTGGTCAAGAGGCAAGTACAAAAATACTGGTTGCTAAATCTATCATTATATAGGACACATTGCAATATTTTTATTTAATAGAGTTAGAGGGACCTCAAGATTCAACAAGAAATATAAAGTTCCTATAATTAATGAGAAGAATAAAACATTTGTATGGAAATTGAGCTCAAGAGTTAAGATGGACTATTTGACAAGGAGGAATAAGAAACCAAAGAGGATTCTATCCTAGCTTAAACTTCCTTTCACATTCAAGATGAAGGCATGAAATTTTATATAGATAGTGGTTACTCAAGACACATGAAAAGAGACATAAATAATTTCATCTCATTAAAAATTAATGCTTAAGGAATGATGAGGTTTGGAGATAACACAACTGCCAATATAGTTGGCAAGGGTTTCTTGAGTTTGGAGAATGGGAAGACCAAAAAACAAAATGTGTTGTATGTGGATGTTTTGAAATATAACCTACTTAGTGTAAATCAAATCTAAAATCAAGAATAAATAATAATATTTCATAATAAAGTGTGTGAGATAAGGAAATCCAAATTAGGAAGGCTAATTCCCAATTCTAAGAGGAATAAGAGGAATATATATGTCTTAAATGAGAACAAGAAGGATAAATGATTCATGAGAAAGATAGATGGAACTTGGATATGGAAAAAAATGTTAATTCACCTAAACATTGACAAACATGTCAATATTAGCACTAAGAAGTCCTTGAAGAACATGCACAAGATCACCAAACCTACAAACATACTTTGTAAGGCTTGTCAACATGGTAAGTGAACTAAAAGAAGGTTCAAGTCTAAGGAGTACTCTACTAAAATACCCAAGAAATTTATACACACAGATATAAATGGGCCTAGAATAATTCAAATCATTCAAAGAGATAGATAATTCATATTTTTCATTGATTATTACACACAAATGACTTGGGTTGAATTATTGAAATAAAAATCATATGTTCTTGATAATTTGAAGGCATTCAAAGCTCTTGTTGAGAATGAGAAAAATGGGAAGATCAAGTTACTAATATTTTATATAGGAGGAGAGTTTTGATCCAATGAGTTTGATGACTTCTATGAGGTCCATGGAATAAGGAGACAATTCTTAGTAGCTAAGACACTCAACAATGTAGGGTATTAGAAAGGAAGAATAGGATAGTTCAAGAGATGGATAGAACTATGTTAAGTAAGTATATATTATCTTATGGATATTGGAGAGAGGTATCAATCTCTACTAACTACATTTTGAATAGAGGATAGGTAAGAACTAAAGGTAAAAAGACTCTTTATGAACTATGGAAGGGCAAACCTACTAATGTGGAACATTTTAGAGTGTTTGGAAACAAATGTTTCATCGAAAGACATTATGAAGAATTGGTAAAGTTTGATTCTAGATACGATGAAGGTGTATTCTTAGGATATTCGTCAATGATCTCATCCAATAGATATTATAAAAAGAGACTATAAAAGGTAGTGAAAAACACCAATGTGAATATTGATGAGACAAGGCTATATCATTCATAGTTAATTAACACATTAGAGAATTTGGACTTAAAGAATTAAAAGGAGGCTATAGAGTTTGATAAGGAAGAAGAATAAGTTGAAAAGGAATAGGACTCAAAAGGACCCTCAAGATAGATTCAAAGAGATCACCTTGAATCTCAAATCATTGTAAACAAGAATGCAAGTATGAAAATAAGGAGAAGACTGGTAAGTAATCTAAATCAATAAATGTTACTCTAATATTGAATATTGAACCTAAGAGTATTATTTAAGCAATCAAATACAAATTTTGGATAGGCATTATGAATGAAGAGTTATAATAAATAGATAATAATGACTTTGAAAGTAGTTCCTAGGCTTAAAGATAAGATTGTAATTGGGAAAAAATGGGTGTTTATAAACAAGTTGAATGAATATGGAGAAGTCACTAGGAATAAGGATAGATTGGTATGAAATGGATATACACAAGTTGAAGCATTATACTTTCAAGAGACCTAAAGTAATAGAAAATTGGAGGCCATAAGATTTTTATAGACTATGTAGGATTCAATGGATTCAAGGTAGATTAGATGGATGTCAAATCTAAATTGTTAAATGGGAATTTGGAAGAGGAAGTGTGCATTAAGAAACTGAAAGGTTTCTCACAATGAGATGACAAGGACTATATTTGCAAATTTAGAAAGTCTCTTTATTGTCTAAAGCAAGCTCCTAGAGCTTCATATGCTAGGTTGGATAAGTATCTACTGGATTAAGGATTTAAAATAGGAGTTACAAATAGTAATATATATATATATATATATATATATATATATATATATATATATATATATATATATATATATATATATATATATATATATATATATATATATATATCAAGATAGAATATGGCCATCAATGTATAGTAGTTTTTTATGCAGATGACATCATCTTTGGTGAAAAAAATGAGAACATGACTAAGGCCTTTGCAAAGGTGATGAAGAAAGAATTTGAGATGTCCATCCTAGGAGAACTATCATTCTTTCTTTGATTGCAAAATATTCAATCTATAAAAGGTATATTCATCTCACAAGCCAAGTATATAAGAGAAATGTTGAATTTTAAGATGGAAGATTCCAATGTAGTTAGTACACCCATGATCACAAGATGTAAGTTGAGAAAGTAAGATGAGTATTCAATGTTTAATCAGACATCGTATAGGTTAATGATTGGAAGTTTATTGTACACCACTACCTATAGACCTAATATCATACAAGCAGTAAGTCTGGTGGGAAGGTTTTAAGTAGATCCAAAGGAGAATTATCTACAAGCAGTCAAAAGGATATTGAGGTATCACAAGGGGACTATAGAGTATGTATTATTTTGTTTAAGAATTAAGGAGTTTAATTTTATAGACTAAATAGATGCAGATCAAGTATGAAGTATAGAATGATAGGAAGGTTACTAGTGGAGGATATATATTCCTATTTGGTTGCCTATTTTCTTAGATAAGAAATAAAAAACCATCAATAACATTGTCCACTTATGAGGCTAACTAAATTGAATTAGCTTCATGTTGCACTTAGGTCCTATGGATGAGATAGACCCTAAAAGAATATAGGGTGGAGTATGATGGTCATATCCCTATATATTGTCATAATACAAGTGTTATAAGCATCACAAAGAAACTATCATGAACTCAAGGACCAAACACATTCCCATTAGGTATCATTTTATAACTGAGTAGGTAACTAGATAAAGTTTCAAACTTGAATATATTTCTAAACATGATCAGATTGTAGACATCTTGACCAAACCACCTTCAAAGGTAACTTTTGATCACATAATATAAGAATTAGGTTTAATTCTTTCCCCTAGATATAATTGAAGTAAAGTACTTAGGGGGAGATAATCATGATCACTAGATATAATAGTAGGTGATTTATTCTAAGAAGGCATGTATGGAGATATGGGGATCATATTTGTATTATCTCTCATAAACTCAAAAGTATTATGTGTTGAGTATTTTGGTTGTAAGGAGTGTAATCGAGGGATTTACAAACATCACTTTGTCATTCATTTCAAAGGGGAAGAATGTATAGAATAGGGAGATAAGAATTATTATTATATAATATGTTTTGTCATCAATGACATAGGGGGATATTTTTTATAATTGTTCCTATTGTTGATGTTTGGCATTGATGTTGTCATCGATGTTAAAGGTTTTTAAGAAAGGTTTTCTTGAGGTCATTAAAGAATGTTATTGTTTGATAGAATAATTGAGAGGTAATGAAATTATTTGAATATAATTCAAGGCATGTGATCAAGATATAAGAGAATCAATAAGTGTGTTAAGGTTAATTTTCAATTTTTAATTACTTGAGAAGCCTAGTCATGACACTAATCATAGCATGAAAAATCATTGTGAGAAGGTTTGAGCATGGTGGCTTGATGAGATAGATGTAGAGAGGTATAAGAATATATATTAGGTTTATTAAAAATGTATATGATGCATTGGAGAACTCATTTGAGTCTTAAGGTGAGCCTATAGGGGTAGGACCTTTAAACCTAGTATGTAACCAAACCACCTATAGACATTGTTTGGATTAATAAGGCATCATGAGCTATTTACGAGATGTATGAAGTATTTTTTACATTCTTTAAGAATGTGATATTTTATGTGAGAATTTATATGAGGTTTTTATATCTTGGATAGTGGTTAGAAGGTCAGTTTCAAGTCCTAATGTGACTTACAGGTCAAGGTCTACGCAAACAAAGAGAGAGAGAGAGAGAGAGAGAGAGAGAGAGAGAGAGAGAGAGAGAGAGAGAGAGAGAGAGAGAGAGAGAGAGAGAGAGAGAGAGAGAGAGAGAGAGAGAGAGAGAGAGAGAGAGAGAGAGAGAGATGATGGCCAAATGAGGTATGTGATTAATACTTCAAGATAAAAATGAGTATGTAAGAATTAATATAAGTGTATCATTTTGGCTCAAGTATTTATACCATGTTTTAGGCCAAATTTTGAAGTTTAAGGGAAGAAAAAGTGCTTTGAGGTCTCTTGAATGCATAGAATTATAACCTATGGAGGAATTTAAGGTATTCATTGGCACATGTAACCTATGAATTATAAGATAATATCTTCATGGTAGATGTGCAAGGGTATTATATCAAAATTTCAAGCATTATTTTTTGGATTAAGGGGCTATACTTTATGAATGATCATTAAGACTATAAGATGGTATAAACCCTAAAAGAAATGTAATAGTGATGCAATATGAAATAAGTTAGTATAAAGTGTTTATAATGGATTTGTATTAATAATTAATTGATTAGAGGCTATATTAAACTCTCCTATGCACCTCTAGGTGTGATCAATTTGTTAGGTGTGTGAGTATACCCTATAAGAAAAGCCTTATTTCTTAGAGATTTGATGTAGTAGTCAGATTTGACTAGGTAAAAGTTTTAAAATGGATGGAGGAAAAAGATTGAGAGTTATGTTTTTTGTCCATGGTGGTTTCTAATTAGTTTATATCCCTTAGGTGTGCTAAACTGGTCACCCAGGACAACCTATCGCTAACAAGCCTAATGGTGCAAATAGTGATAAAACTACGCAAAAGTTGGAAATTGATTAGGGATGTGTTATCATGGAATAGGGATGAAAAAAATTAAATGGTAAAATTTTTCAATATTTCTAAGACATTTTCATGTTGGATATAAGTTTTGGAGGTCAGTGGATATGGTGAAAATGTTGCTCATAAGTTGACTTATCTATCTTAGTAAGGTCTATATACAGTGAGGTTATGATATTGGTATAAAATTCTAATATTTATATTTGACAATGTTATATTTATATTTGAGAATTATATAACTATCTCATTATAATATCCAAATTCATTAGAATTCTTTGAAAATGGTCATATAGGTGTTGAAGGTCATTTTCACCATGATTGTGTGTAGTCATATATAATACAAAATTTGGTTACTTGAGTATGGATAAAGACACATAATCCATAGGTCTTCATACTTGATTGCATAACCCTTTTAGGCTTTTCCTTCAATGATTCCTATTCATCCACAACCTTTTAGACATAACCCTTATAGACCTAGGTGACCCTTTTAGGTACAAATCCATCCCCCTAGGTCTCATTCCCTATAGACAATAGTGCCCAACATGGATAAGATCACTAAAACCTATGGTGTCCTATTTATGGCACTATTGTCCAAGTGTACCTTCTATCCTAATGGCCATATTTTCATAAATCCTTATCCTAATTCATGTCATCCTAACATGAATTAATTTATGCCATGATCATTAATTTTCATATAAAAGTCCATTCAAAGACCATTTATAAGGGTTGACACTCATTTACAAGAGAGAAGAAAGAATACAAAAAATTAAATTTAAGTAATTTTCCCTATTCTCTGCATACAACCTTCTAATATTATTCCAAGTTTATTTAAACACTTACACCATCCCCTAGCCATATAAAATATACCTAGTTTAACATCTAGTTGCATTTCCATACAAAAATACACCAAGAACTTCAATGGGAGAACTACATTAGCTTGATCACTTAGAGTATTGGTATGTAGGTAACGTGCCCACACATAGGGTGTGAAGTGCATCCATCATATCCTTTACACACTTACCCCTTCTCTCTCTTTCCCAAGTTTCCATTCAAGTTCAAGTACAAAGAGATCCTATGGATTTGAAGATTAAAATAGATACACAAAAATTTTCATAAACATTTAGGATTTAATAATTCATTGAAAAAGTAACATAGACCTATCAAGTAGAACCCAAAAAATTTAGATCACCTGGTCAACAACAATAAAAAAACTATAGTACTAAATAATAGGGTGTTAAAATTTTGGTGATCCTATATAATCTATAACAAAATATAGGATCCTATTTGTGAGTCTCCCAAACCTACATATAAATTTCCAAACCCTACAACATTTATCCTAGTCAATTTTTAGTTAAGTTTGATTTTTCTCTATTATTACTATTTCTAGAAAAGGTAAAAATACAATCAGTTTACATAAATTAGTGGCTCAATTATTGCATATTATTTATTGATTTACCCTACTTGGACCTATTTATTTAATTATAAATAACAATCCATTATTTTAAAAAATAATAAAACATTTGTTGAACATGTCATACTTTGACTTTTCACACGAAAACCCTAAAAACCCTATGATAAATTATTTCAGATTTTTTGCGATAATTTCTTGATTTTTCCTATATTTAAAATTAAAAATTCTAAAAGTTAATTTCAAAATTATCATATATTTTATTAAAACCCTAATTTACACATATTAGGTCCTCTTAGTAGATAAACACATTCCAAATGCTAGGAAAAACATATTGCTAATTTTAATTCTTTTTTTTTTTCCTAAATTTTTAAAGAAACATTATACAATTTATTTAAAAATTCAAATCAAAATTTTAAAATTAAAATAATAATTTAAAATATATATATTTCAAATTTCCTAGTTTCATATACTATCACCTATTTGCTTCTTGAGATATCATCTTATATGTTTGGGAGCTCCGCATCCTTTTTACACAAACTACAATTAACTATTTTTAGGACTTTGCATTCATTATATTCAATATTTCCCTTTTGTATTACATTTCCTATAAAAACTTATTGAAAATCATTTAAAAACATTATAAATTGTTTTCCTACTTTCACAATGGCCCAAAATACCAATTTTGATGAAACTGATAAAAGATAACTTCAAGAAATCTGAACAAAAACATTCAGATATGAAAGATGACATGTTTATAATTATACTAGAGGAACAATAAAAAGTGAAAAATGTTTAATTTTATCAAAACATAGAACCACCAATTGAAAATAATAGTACAGGGGCAACTATGTGTCAACAACCCCCTAAAGTAGCCCAACCTTCTTTTATGGCACTATTTATAGCTAATATATCCCTATCTCTTGATGTGTAAACCATTATGTAATAGATAAGTTATCTTGAATAAAAGGTGCAACATCTTGAGCAAGGTGTCTCTACACCCACATAGGCATTGTATTCTTTTGTTTTCCTGCATACACCATTGCTATGTCACATTGATTCTACACCCTTGCCATAAGGTTTTATTCAACCCAATCTTACTCTTTATAATGGCAAGGGTGATCTAGAGACACACTTGAGATAGTTTCATGAATCATGCTTGGACTATGTACCCAATGACTAGATACTTACCAAGCTATTTCCATGGAGCCTAAAGGATTATCCTTCACTATGGTTTTATAGACTATCAAATTAGTTGGTTCATTCATTCAACCCTTTAGATGAAATGTTATTAATACACTTTAGCATTAACATTGGTGATAAGGTTTTATATGCTCAAATTACTCAAAAAAAACAATGACCAAATGAGCATCTCATCGACTATGTTCTTTGGTATAAGACCATCTTGGCTAAGATGACTATTCCCATGGCAGATCAGGAGTTATAAGACCTTTTCAAATAGAGTCTTCTACCATAACTTCATGAATCAATTATGTTCAAGTGATTCTCTTGCTTCACAAAATTATGTCATACACTAAAGGAAAGAGAAGTGAAACTCATTTCAATAGGAAAACTCAAGTATATAAGCATTCCAGATACAATAATAAGAGTAATAACAAAGTCGCATATAGGGCCAAGTTTAATGATACAAAAGGGTAAAATCAACCTATACTAAATGAAACTTTATAGTTTTATTAGCACGCCCTTGAGATACTTTCTCACATCTTTTAGTTCCTCCAGCTAGGGTTTTACAATAACTTTTGAATTGTAATATCATATTTCTCCCTCTAATTTGAGAATTTCATCCAATCAAACCTTTTCCCAAGGGATACTATCAACAAGATTTCTGTGATTACCACAAGGCACCAGACCACACTACAAATAAATGCATCAGTTTGAGACATAAAAAATAAGACTTGATAGATGACAACCTACTTGATCTTGGCACTTAAATTGAGCCTCTATAGGTAAAACCAACATAGGATAAATCCTTGAAAATATTCTTAGATCCATTTCCACAACATTCAAAATAGGATATAGGGGACACATCAGGGGTCCACCATACATATCCACAACTAGTTACATACTAGGCACCTTAAATTGAGTCACATATTTTGAGTGGTATGATCAATGTGTATGAGTCAATTTTTAGCTAGACCTTTGATATCCTTCTTAGATCAGGAGATTGTGGAGGATAATTATGATTATAATGCACTCTTTATCAAAGCACATATTCATAATCACCCCATTCATAGTGTTCTCATTGATCATGGTTTTAGTGTCAACATGTGTACCATTACATTATTTTATAATTTGGGCTATTTAGAGCAAGATGTCACCCTAATAAATAAATCTATCAATAGATTTAATGGGCAAATAAAAAATTCATTGGGTGAGATTATAATTCCTTCCACCACATGTGACCACACATTTCACTATAGTTCCTACTGTAGGAGTTTTTGATATGTTACTTGGTCACCCATGGATTCAAAAAATTTTAGTAGTACCATCTGCAGTTCATATATTATAGAAATTCATTCATGTTAATCAAGTTATTATAGTTGATGATGTTCTGTATGAGTTACCACTACCCACTTTAGAGCCATCTACTTTGTAGTTACCAGTTCTAGCTTCTCCACCAATTAACGTTTCCTCACCAATTATAGTTCTTCATTTGGTATAGATTATGACATAATAGAAATATTCATCACCCATATAGAGGGGTCATACACCTCCATAGCTTTTGGATTTTAGATAGCGTCTATTTATAGTTTTCACACCCAGAGCAGTTTCATTGAGATCTCATGGGTCTACACATAATGCACATGTTTAGATATCTTATCCTACTTTGAAATGGCTCCCTAGGATCCTTAAAGTTACATCCACTTTTTAAACTTATAACATGACCCCAAAGTCAATTTTTACTTTAAGTATTTTACATCATCTACAACATATACAACTTTTAGATCCATAGTCTTAAAATTTTCATTATGCTTCATATTCATGTATAATTTTACTCTTTGATACAAGGCACCAATACAGGGAGTCTCACATGAGATCATCAATTATTATCAACTTATTCCAACTTATTTTTACATAATCTCTTTTTCTTTATTATACATATCCTATATAAAAATACAAAAAAAATACAAAATTTCAAAATAAAAAACATTCAAATAATTTAAAAACACCAAAAGCATCTAGATTATATGCATCATCCATGTTTTACATTTCTACTACTATGTCAAACATAAATTTTTTGTTTTATGTTATTGCTTGTTGATTATCTACATTACCATGCTTCACTTGATCTTATTTGAGTGTGTGTAGTGACTTCTAGTTCCTTGATTATTTTATTCTACCCATTGAAGGGGGCATCCTACTTCTACATTTGAAATGCACATTGATACATCTTCCCACTAGGGGCATTTTATACATGACTACACCATATATATTATGTCATTCTTACACCACACACTCTAAGTATCATGTTGACATACATTACTTACTAGATTACATAGATTACCACATCAAAACTCACTAGTATCTTGTACTTGTGTATTTCTTAGCATATACCTAGTCTTGTACTAAACATGTATTACATACTTTCACTCTATATTTGATTAGTTATATGTTATTGTACCTTTCTAGTTTTTACATGCTTTCCTATATTTCTTTTCATAGCTAGATGTTATTACATTTCTAGTTATAGTTTTGATTCTTATGTGTGCCTTAGAACATTTGCTAATGTCCTTTTTTTATATTCATGTGTGTGTACCTTTAGACATTTTCCAATGTCCGTTACTTTTACTCTTATATGTGCTTATGGACCTCATGTGAATCTTTGATTATTTGAAATTTTATTTGTATGTGGTATTTTAACATGCCATGTATGCTTGCTTTCTAGTTTCAGTGGCATGTGCTCATGTCCCTTGTTTATGTGGCCCCTTGGACAACCTTCTATGCTTCTTGATTCTTTGTTTATTTGCATGTTTTTTGATTGATTGTACTTTTTTACAATGTAATTATACATATCATGCATTTAACTTGGTTTCTTAGATTCCATGATGGACATCATGTTCCATCCCTCCAACTAACAACTAACATCTAACATTTCTAGTTCTAATTCAGTACATTACACATGCTTTTATATTGTTATATCTATCTAGGCATACCTCTATTGATCTAAAAATATCTCAATACAAACATTTATATATTTATATATATCTTGTCAAATATTATTATTATATCATGTATATATGTAGTATAACACACTTAAAAGACTCTTTTCTTCTGAGGGTAGTTATTACATGTTCAATCATTCTTACCCTCAGAAGAGGGGGCAATCAATAAGGGTTTTATCATAGAGATAAAAGCTACTATCATTCCAAATAGTAGCATTCAAATCACCTAACTCCAAATTTTAATTCACCTAAACATTGACAAACATGTCAATATTATCACTAAGAAGTCCTTGAAGAACATGCATAAGATCACCAAACCTACAAACATACTTTTTAAGGATTTTTAACATTGTAAGAGAACTAAAAGAAAGTTCAAGTCTAAGGAGTACTCTAATAAAATACCCAATAATTTAATACACAAATATATAAATGGGCCTATAATAATTCAAATCATTTTAAGAGATAGATACTTCATATTTTTCATAGATGATTACACATGAATGACGTGGGTTACATTATTGAAATAAAAATCATAAGTTCTTGAGAAGTTCAAGGCATTCAAACCTCTTATTGAGAATGAGAAAAATGGGAAGATCAAGTTACTAATATTTTATATAGGAGGAGAGTGTTGGTCCAATGAGTTTGATGACTTCTATGAGGTCCATGGAATAAGGAGACAATTCTTAGTAGCTAAGACACTCAGTAAAGTAGAGTAGTAGAAAGGAAGAATAAGATAGTTCAAGAGATGGATAGAACTATGTTAAATAAGTATATATTATCTTATGGATATTGGAGAGAGGTATTAATCTCTACTATCTACATTTTGAATAAAGGATAGGTGAGGACTAATGGTAACAAGACTCTTTATGAACTATGGAAGGGCAGACCAACTAATGTGGAACACTTTAGAGTGTTTGGGAACAAATGTTTCATCGAAATACATTATGAAGAATTGGTAAAGTTTTATTCTACATATGATGAAGGTGTATTCTTAGGATAGTCATCAATGAGCTCATCCAATAGATATTATAAAAAGAGACTACAAAAGGTAGTGAAAAACACCAATGTGAATATTGATGAGACAAGGCTATATCATTCATAGTTAATGAACACTTTAGAGAATTTGGACTTCAAGAATTAAAAGGAGACTATATAGTTTGATGAGGAAGAAGAATAATTTGAAGAGGGATAGGACTCAAAAGGACCCTCAAGGCAGATTCAAAGAGATCACATTGAATCTCAAATCATTGGAAACAAGAATGCAAGTATGAAAATAAGGAGAAGACTGGTAAGTAATCTAAATCAATAAATGTTACTCTAATATTGAATATTGAACCAAATATTATTATTTAAATAATTAAAGACAAATTTTGGATAGGCATTATGATTGAAGAGTTATAATAAATAGATAATATTGACTTTGAAAGTAGTTCCTAGGCCTAAAGATAAGAATGTCATTGGGAAAAAATGGGTGTTTATAAACAAGTTGAATGAATATGGAGAAGTCACTAAGAATAAGGATATATTGGTATGAAATGGATATACACGAGTTGAAGCATTATACTTTGAGGAGACCTGTAGTAGTAACAAGATTGGAGGCCATAAGATTTTTATAGACTATGTAGGATTCAAAGGATTCAAGGTAGATTAGATGGATGTCAAATCTACATTTTTATATGGGAATTTGGAAGAGGAAGTGTGCATTAAGAAACTGAAAGGTTTCTCACTATGAGATGACAAGGACTATATTTACAAATTTAAAAAATCTCTTTATTGTCTAAAGCAAGCTCCTAGAGCTTCGTATGCTAGGTTGGATAAGTGTATATTGGATTAAGAATTTAAAATAGGAGTTACAAATAGTAATAAATATATATATATATATATATATATATATATATATATATAAAGATAGAATATGACCATCAATGTATAGTAGATTTTTATGTAGATGACATCATCTTTGGTGGAAAAAATTAGAGCATGACTAAGGCCTTTGTAGAGGTGATAAAGAAAGAATTTGAGATGTCCATTGTAGGAGAACTATCATTCTCTCTATGATTGAAAAATGATCAATCTATAAAAGGTATATTCATCTCACAAGCCAAGTATATAAGAGAAATGTTGAATTTTGAGATGGAAGACTGTAACGTAGTTAGTACACCCATGATCACAAGATGTAAGCTGAGAAAGGAAGGTGAGTATTCAAAGTTTAATTAGACATCATATAGGTCAATGATTGGAAGTTTATTGTACACCACTACCTATAGACCTAATATCATCCAAGTAGTAAGTCTTGTGGGAAGGTTTTAAGTAGATCCAAAGGAGAATTATCTAGAAGCAGTCAAAAGCATATTGAGGTATCACAAGGGGACTATAGAGTATGGATTATTTTTTTAAGAATTGAGGACTTTAATTTTATAGACTAAATAGATGCAGATCAAGTATGAAGTATAGATGACAGGAAGGTTACTAGTTGAGGATATATATTCCTATTTGGGTGCCTATTTCTTAGATAAGAAATAAAAAACCATCAATAACATTGTCCACTTATGAGGCTAAATACATTAAAGCAGCTTCATGTTGCACTTAGGTCCTATGGATGAGAGAGAATGTAAAAGAATATAAGGTGGATTATGATGGTCATATCCCTATATATTGTGATAATACAAGTGTTATAAGCATCAAAAAGAACCTATCATGAACTCAAGGACCAAATGCATTCCCATTAGGTATCATTTTATAAGTGAGTAGTTAATTAAATAAAGTTTACAACTTGAATATATTTCTACACATGCTCAAATTGTAGACATCTTGACCAAACCACTTTCAAAGGTAACTTTTGAACACATAAGATAAGAATTAGGTGTAATCGTTTCCCTAGATATAATTGAAGAAGTAAAGTACTTAGGGGGAGATAATCATGATCACTAGATATAATAATAGGTGATTTATTCTAAGAAGGTATGTATGGAGATATGGGGATCATATTTGTATTATGTCTCATAAACTCAAAAGTATTATGTGTTGAGTATTTTGGTTGTAAAGAGTGTAATCCAGGGAGTTACAAACATCACTTTGTCATTCATTTCAAAGGGGGAGAATGTATAGAATGGGGAGATAATAATTATTAGTATATAATATGTTTTATCATCAATGACAAAGGGGGAGATTTTTTATCATTGTTCCTAATACTGATGTTTGGCATTGATGTTGTCATCGATGTTAAAGGTTTTTAAGAAAGGTTTTCTTGAGGTCATTGAAGAATGTTATTTTTTGATAGAATAATTGAGAGGTAATGAAATTATTTTAATATCACGCAAGTAATGTGATCAAGATATAATAGAATCAATAAGTGTTTTAATGTTAATTTTCAAGTTTCAATTACTTGAGAAGCCTAGTCATGACACTAATCATAGCATGAAAAATCATAGTGAGAAGGTTTGAGCATGGTGTCTTGATGAGATAGATGTAGAGAGGCATAATAATATACATTAGGTTTATTAAACATTTATGTGATGCATTGGAGAACTCATGTGAGTCTTATGGTGAGCCTATGGGGGTAGGACCTATAAACCTAGTATGCAACCAAACCACTTCTAGACATTATTTGGCTTAATAAGGCATCATGAGCTATTTAAAAGATGTATGAAGTATTTTTAAAATTGTTTAAGAATGTGATATTTTATGTGAGAATTTACACGATGTTTTTATATCTTGGATAGTGGCTAGAAGGTCAGTTTCAAGTCCTAATGTGACTTATAGGTCAAGGTCTAAGCAAACAAAGAGAGAGAGATGATGGCGAAATGAGTTATGCGATTCATATTTCAAGATAAAAATGAGTATGTAAGAATTAATATAAGTGTATCATTTTGGTTCAAGTATTTATACCATGTTTTAGGCCAAATTTTGAAGTTTAAGGGAAGAAAAAGTGCTTTGAGGTCTCTCGAATGCATAGAATTATAACCTGTTGAGGATTTTAAGGTATTCATTGGCACATGTAACCTATGAATTATAACCTAATATCTTCATGGTAGATGTGGAACGGTCTTATATCAAAATTTGAAGCATTATGTTTTAGATTAAGGGGCTATACTTTATGAATGATCATTAAGACTATAAGATGGTATAAAGCCTAAAAAAAATGTAGTAGTGACCCAATATGAAATAAGTTATAATAAAGTGTTTATAATAGATTCATATTAATATCTAATTGATTAGAGGCTATATTCAACTCTCTTATGCACCTCTAAGTGTGATCAATTTGTTAGGTGTGTGAGTATACCCTATAAGAAAAGCCTTATTTCTTAGAGATTTGATGTAGTAGTCAGATTTGACTAGGTAAAAGTTTTAAAATGGTTGGAGGAAAAAGATTGAGAGTTATATTTTTTGTCCATGGTGGTTTATAATTAGGTTATATCCCTTAGGTGTGTTGAACTAGTCATCCAGGATAACCTATCGCTAACAAGCCTAATGGTGCAAATAGTGATAAAACTAGGCAAAAGTGAGAAGTTGATTAGGGATGTGTTATCATGAAAAATAGATGAAGAAAATTAAATGGTAAAATTTTTCAATATTTTTAAGACATTTTGATGTTGAATATAAGTTTTCTAGGTCAATGGATATGGTGAAAATGTTGCTCATAAGTTGACTTATCTATCTTAGTAAGGTCTATATACAGTGAGGTTATGATATTGGTATACAATAAAAATATTTATATTTGACAATGTTATATTTATGTTTGAGAATTATATAATTATATCATTATATCATCCAAATTCATTAGAATTTTTTGAAAATGGTCATATAGGTGTTGAAGGTCATTTTCACCATGATTGTGTGTAGTCATATAAAATGCAAAATTTGGTTACTTGAGTACGGTTAAAGACACATAATCCATAGGTCCTCATACTTGATTTCATAACACTTTTAGGATTCTCCTTCAATGATTCCTATTCATCAACTACCTTCTAGAGTTAATCCTTATAGACCTAGGTAGATCTTTTAGGCCCAAACCCATCCCCCTAGGTCTCATTCCCTATAGACAATTGTGCTCAACTTGGATAGGATCACTAAAACCTATGGTTTCTTATTTATGGCACTATTGTCCAAGTGTACCTTTTATCCTAATGGCCATATTTTCATAAATCCTTATCCTAATTCATGTCATCCTAACATGAATTAATTTAACCCATGATCATTAATTTCCATATAAAAGTCCATTCAAAGACCATTTATAAGGGTTGACACTCATTTACAAGAGAGAATAAAAAATACAAGAAAGTAAATTTAATCAATTTTCCCTATTTTTTCTGCATACAACCTTCTAATATTATTCCAAGCTTATTTAAACCCTTACACCATCCCCTAGCCATCTAAAATATACCTAGTTTAACATCTAGTTGCATTTTCATACACAACTGCACCAAGGACTTCAATGGGAAAACTACATTAGCTTGATCCCTTAGAGTATTGGTATGTAGGTAATGTGCCCACACATAGGGTGTGAAGTGCATCCATCATATCCTTTACACACTTACCCCTTCTCTCTCTTTCCCAAGTTTCCATTCAAGTTCAAGTACAAAGAGATCCTAGGGATATGAAGATTAAAATAGACACACAACAAGCTTCATAGACTTTTAGGATTTAATATTTCATTGACGAAGTAACATAGACCTATCAAGTAGAACCCAAAAAATTTAGATCACCTAGACAACAAAAATTAAGAAAACTATAGTACTAAATAATAGCGTGTTAAAATTTTGGTGATCCTATCTAATATATAAACAAAATATAGGATCCTATTTGTGAGTCTCCCAAGCCTACATATAAATTTCCAAACCCTACAATATTTATCTGTCAATTTTTAGCTAAGTTTGATTTTCTCTCTATTATTACTATTTCTAGAAAAGGTAAAAATACAATCAGTTTACATAAATTAGTGGCTCAATTATTGTATATTATATATTGATTTACCATACTCAAACCTATATATTTAATTAGTAATAAAAATACATTATTTTAAAAAAATAATAAAACATTTGGTGAACTCGTCATACTTTGACTTTTCACACAAAAACCCTAGAAACCCTAGGATAAATTATTTCTGATTTTGTGCTATAATTTCTTGATTTTTCATATATTTAAAATTAAAAAATATAAAAATTAATTTCAAAATTATCATATATTTTATCAAAACCCTAGTTTACACATATTAGGTCCTTTTAGCAGACAAACAAATTCCAAATGCTAGGAAAAACATATTGCTAATTTAATTTTTTTTTTAAATTTTTCGTAAATTTTTAATGAAAAATTATACAATTTATCTATAAATTAATATAAAAATTTTAAAATTACCATACTAATTTAAAACAAAATCTTTCAAAAATCCCTAGTTTCATATACTATCACCTATTTGCTTCTTGAGATATCATCTTATATGTTTGGGAGTTCCACATCCTTTTTACACAAACTATAATTAACTATTTTTAGGACTTTGAATTTATTATATTCAATATTTTCATTTTGTAGTACATTTCTTATAAAAACTTATTGAAAATCATTTAAAAACATTATAAATTATTTTCCTACTTTCACAATGGCCCAAAATACCAATTTTGATGAAACTGATAAAAGAGAACTTCAAGAAATCTGAAAAAAACATTTAGATATGAAAGATGACATGTTTATAATTATACAAGAGGAAAAATAAAAAGTGAAAAATGTTTAATTTTATCAAAACATAGATCCACCAATTTCAAATAATAGTACAGGGGCAACTATGTGTCAACAACTCCCTATAGTAGCCCGACCTTCTTTTATGCAACTATTTATAGCTAATACATTCCTATTTCCTGATGTGTAAACCATTATGTAAGAGATATGATATCTTTAATCAAATGTGCAACATCTTGAGCAATGTGTCTCTAGACCCACATAGGCATTGGATTCTTTTGTTTTACTTCATACACCGTTGCAGTGTCACATTGCTTCTACACCCTTGCCACAAGGTTTTATTCAACCCAAGCTTACTCTTTATAATGGAAAGGGTGACTTATTGACACACTTGATATCTTTTCATGAATCATGCTTGGACTATGTACCCAATGACTAGATACTTACCAAGCTATTTCCATGGAGCCTAAAAGATTATGCTTCATGATGGTTTTATAGTCTATAGAATAAGTTGGTTCATTCATTCAACCCTTTAGATGACATGCTATTAACACACTTTACCATTAACATTGGTGATAAGGTTTTATATGCTCAAATTACTCAACAAAAACAATGACCAAATGAGCATCTCATAGAATAAGTTCTTCAGTATAAGACCATCTTGGCTAAGATGACTAGTCCCATGGCAGATCAGGAGTTATAAGACCTCTTCAAATAGAGTCTTCTACCATAACTTCATGAATCAATTATGTTCAAGTGATTCTCTTTCTTCAATAAATTATGCCATATACTAAAGGAAAGAGAATTGAAACTCATTTCAATGGGAAAACTCGAGTATACAAGCATTCCAGATACATCTAATAAGAGTAATAGCAAAGTCCCATATAAGGTCAAATTTAATGATACAAAAGGGTAAAATCAACCTATACTAAATGCAACTTTATAGTTTTATTAGTACCCCCTTGACATACTTTCTCACATCTTTTAGTTCCTCCAGCTAGGGTTTTACAATAACTTTTGAATTGTAATATAATGTTTCTCCCTATAATTTGAGAATTTCATCTAATCAAACCTTTTCCCAAGGGATATTATCAACAAGCATTTTGTGATAACCACAAGGCACCAGGCCACACTAAAAATAAATGCATCAGTTTGAGAAATAAAATACAAGACTTGATAGATGAAAACCTACTTGATCTTGGCACTTCAATTAAGCCTCAATAGGTAAAACCAACATAGGATAAATCCTTGAAAATCTTCTTATAATCCATTTCCACAACATTCAAAATAGGATATAGGGGACACATCAGGGGTCCACCTTACATATCCACCACTAGTTACATACTAGGCACCTTCAATTGAGTCACATATTTTTAGTATTATGATCGATGTGTATGAGTCTAGATTTTTAGATAGACCTTTGATATCCTTCTTAGATCAGGAGGTTGTGGAGGATAATTAAGATTATAATGCACTCTTTATCAGAGCACATATTCATAATCACCCCATTCATAGTGTTCTCATCGATAATGGTTTTAGTGTCAACATGTGTACCATTACATTATTTTATAATTTGGGCTATTTAGAGCAAGATGTCACCCTAATAAATAAATCTATCAATAGATTTAATGGGTAAATAAAAAATTCATTGGGTGAGATTATAATTCCTTTACAAACTGGTCCACCACATGTGACCACACATTTCACTATAGTTCCTACTGTAGGAGTTTTTGATATGTTACTTGGTCACCCATGGATTCAATAAAATTTAGTAGTACCATCTGCAGTTCATATATTCTAGAAATTCATTCATGTTAATCAAGTTATTATAGTTGGTGAAGTTTTGTATGAGTTACCACAACCCACTTTAGAGCCATCTACTTTGTAGTTACCAGTTCTAGCTTCTCCAACAGTTATATTTTCCTCACCAATTATAGTTATTCATTTGGTATATATTATGACATAATTGACATATTCATCACCCATATAGAGGGTTCATACACCTCCATAGATTTTGGATTGTAGACAACTTCTAGTTATAGTTTTCACACCTAGAGCAGTTTCATTGAGATCTCATGGGTCTAAACATAATGCACATGTTTAGATAGCTTATCCTACATTGAAATGGCTCCCTAAGATCCTTAAAGTTACATATAATTTTAAAATTTGTAACATGACCCCATAGTCAATGTTTAATTTAAGTATTTTAGATCATCTACAACATATAAAACTTTTAGATCCATAGTCTTAACATTTTCATTATGCTTCATATTCATGTATAATTTTACTCTTTAATACAGGGCACCATTATAGGGAGTCTCACATGAGATCATCAGTTAGTATCAACTTATTACAACTTATTTATACATAATCTCTTTTTATTTATTATACATAACTTGTATAAAAATACAAAAACAATACAAAACTTCAAAATAAAAAACATTCAAATAATTTAAAAATACAAAAAACATCTAGATTATATGCATCATCCATGTTTTAAATTTCTACTACTATGTCAAACATACATTTTTTGTTTTATGTTATTGTTTGTTGATTATCTACATTACCATGCTTCACTTGATCTTATTTGAGTGTGTTCAGTGACTTCTAGCTCCTTCATTAGTTTTTTCTACCCATTGAAGGGGGCATCCTACTTCTACATTTGAAATGCACATTGATACATCTTCCCACTAGTGGCATTTTATACATGAGTACACCATATGTCTTATGTAATTCTTACACCACACACTCTAAGTATCATGTTGACATACACTACTTACTAGATTATATAGATTACCACATAAAAACTCACTAGTATCTTGTACACGTGTATTTCCTAACATATACCTAGTCTTGTACTAAACATGTCTTACATAATTTCACTCTATATATGATTAGTTATATGTTATTGTACCTTTCTAGTTTTTGCATGCTTTCCTTTCTTTATTTTCACAGCTAGATGTGATTACATTTCCAGTTATAGTTTTGTTTCATATGTGTGCCTTAGGACATTTTCTAATGTCCTTTTTTTATATTCATGTGTGTGTACCTTTATATATTTTCCAATGACTAGATACACACTTGAAATATTTTCATGATTCATGCTTAGACTATGTAACCAATGACTAGATACTTACCAAGCTATTTCCATGGAGCCTAAAAGATTATGCTTCATGATGCTTTTATAGTCTATCAAATTAGTTGGTTCATTCATTCAACCCTTTAGATGACATGTTATTAACACACTTTAGCATTAACATTGGTGATAAGGTTTTATATGCTTAAATTACTCAACTAAGACAATGACCAAATGAACATCTCATAGACTATGTTCTTTGGTATAAGACCATCTTGGCTAAGACGACTAGTCCCATGGTAAATCAGGAGTTATAAGACCTCTTCAAATAGAGTCTTCTACCATAACTTCATGAATCAATAATGTTCAAGTGATTCTCTTTCTTCACTAAATTATGTCATACACTAAATGAAAGAGAAGTGAAACTCATTTCAATGGGAAAACTCAAGTATACAAGAATTCTATATACAACTATTAAGAGTAATAGCAAAGTCCCATATAAGGTCAAATTCAATGATACAAAAGGGTAAAATCAACCTATACTAAATGCAGCTTTATAGTTTTATTAGCACCCCTTGACATACTTTCTCACATCTTCTACTTCCTCTAGCTAGGGTTTTACAATAAATTTTGGATTTTAATATCATGTTTCTCCCTCCAATTTGAGAATTTCATCCAATCAAACCTTTTCCCAAGCAATATTATCAACAAGCATTTTGTGATTACCATAAGGCACCAGGCCACACTACAAATAAATGCATCAATTTGAGACATAAAATACAAGACTTGATAGATGACAACCTACTTGATCTTGGCACTTCAATTGAGCCTCTATAGGTAAAACCAACATAGGATAAATCTTTTAAAATATTCTTAGATCCATTTCCATAACATTCAAAATAGGATATAGGGGACACATCAGGGGTCCACCATACATATCCACCACTAGTTACATATTAGGCACCTTCATTTGAGTCACATATTTTGAGTAGTATGATCGATGTGTATGAGTCTAGATTTTTAGCTAGACCTTTGATATCATTCTTAGATCAGGAGATTATGGAGGATAATTAAGATTATAATTCACTCTTTATCAGAGCACATATTCATAATCACCCCATTCATAGTGTTCTCATCGATAACGGTTTTAGTGTCAATATGTGTACCATTACAATATTATGGTATGTATCTGTTAGGAAAATCTTAACATGAATTTTGATCTGACTTCTTGAGATAGGTCCATTATCCTTTTCAAATTATTTATGATCTTTATGGACTTAATAGCTCATTCAAATCCTCTAAAAACCTTTGTGATTTTCTCCACATCCACTTTTGAGACAAAATCTCAACTAGTTGTAGGTGAAAATTAGGGCAATTGATTATATGTAGGATTGAGTTTATAGTTTTTTAGGTCATGTGAGAACTCCAAAATTTCTCAAATAATCTTATTTGTTCTATTTTTCCTTAAGACCTTCCTGATGCCTTGAATACTCTAAACTCATGAACAATCATGTTCAAAGCACTTTTGAATACTAGCATGTATGTGTTGCTTTAAGCAGAGTTGACTATGTATGGTGCTTTATAGCCTTCAAACAAATATCTAAATCCTTTATTCACTCTATCTCATTATGTTTTTTATTATTTAAGATATTATCAATGACCTAAATTTTTAAAATCTACCATCACTACTATCCAAGGCCAATTTTTTAATAGGTATAGGTATATATATTTGAGATTGATTGAGTGAAACTAAGTTAGTACTTGAAAACAATCCTCAAACCCTTTAAAAGGCTCTTCAAACATGTTTTATTATTTATCAAAACTCCCAAATTTTTTTGAAGACCCAAAATATCATCAATACCTCTGTTTAAACTCAATCTTCAACTTGCCTATAAGTGACTATCTTAGGGAAATTTTACTATGTATGTTTTTGAGTTGTCTTTATTTAACTCCACCATGACATATTAGTGATCAAAACTGATTAGGATCTCATCATTTATTCCTTTAAGTATTTTATCCCCTCAAAACATCTTCAAACCTCTTGTAGTTATTGTCAACATAGTCATAGTCTTGTAGCTAATTTTTTTCTAGGAATTATTATTCAAATTTTGAGTTTTAGATGCCTTTGGAGACCTTGATTATTATATAGTCCTCTCTCAACTTAAATTATTACCAAACTTACATTTCTAGATAATCTTCAAAACACATTGACAACATGTATTTTATCAGAGTTATAGACCTACATGCATGTTGAAGATGAAGATTGTAACTTTATGTAGAAACCTTGAAAATCACAATGTATAGTAGTTGGGCTTAAATATAATTCCCTCCAAAGAATAAAAATATAAAACATGAAAACACAAACTCAAGTTTATTTGAAACACATACTTAGACTACTCAAATCATTTGACCTTACTAGAACATAAAACACAGTCCAAGATTGAATGAAGGTATGATCATGTGGAAATAATACAAAATAATGGAGTAATAAAAGGACATGAATGGATTATTAATATGTTATGAGACCATGAAGATTCACTTATATGAATTTTACCACTTGAAGATCTCAAAAACATATAAAATTTTTAGTCACTTTCAAAATACTCAAAAGAGAGAAAATTGATGCCAAAAAGACTTTCAAATGTGATAATGAGATTATTTAATGTGTGTGAGTCATATAGTTACATATTATAATCTAATACAATTGGTTCCATTTAGCCAAGAATTCACAATTTGTTCTAGAGTTACTCTAAACATCGCCTATTGGGTTTTGAGCTCTAAAAAAGTAGTTTAGGCTCTTATCAATTGTTATTAAAGATAATATCACAAATAAAATTACAAATTAATAAATTTATAATAACATATGTGTCCAAAATATCAAACACTAACTCAAATTTTATAGCCTTTACATCTTGAAATTGGGCTTCACTAGATTGTGAATGAAGAGATGGGAAATAGAAGATTTATACAATTTTAACAGTTAAAAATTAATTCCAATATTTTTAATAACCCTTATAATATTAAATTAAATTATGAATCTATTATAACTAACATGTGACTTCTATAAGTCCATACAACTTCTTACAACTCCTCAAAGTGGCATTGAATTTCAAGAAACTGGCCTTTTTATAATATGCTAATAGGTGTGGAAGTTTATTAAATGATACAATATTATTGGAAGGTGTGTGGTATGAAATTGGCTCTTTGGTGACCTTGAAATATATAAATGTTAGCCAAAAATCACATTTATATGAATTTTTACCACCTTAGAGCTAGAAAATGGTATTTAAAATTTCCAAAACTTCATGAAATGTTGTTAGAATATGTTTAAGACATGAGAGGACTTTAATAAACCTGTAATAATTTATGACACAACTTTACCATGCCCTATCTCTCCATGAAAACATTCTACCACAATATGTCTGCAACATTATTTTTCCTTAACTTCTGCAAACTAACCTTAAAACATGATAATAAGGTCAAATTAAGAGTCTACAGAACATATAGGGTATGACATGACCTTATGATAAGTTCGAATTTATGAGGGGTGAAAAACTTGACTTGGGGTCAAATGTGGTCAAAAATACCTCATAATTAACCTTCTTATTATGAACAAGGATTATGTAGAGGAGAGGTTAGTATAGTGTTAGTCCAATAAAATAAATCAAAATAACACACTAAAATCATAACACCTCTAGCCTAGACACTAGGAAGAGCATAGGTAACAAATAGAAAACACAACTAAAATATAAAATAAAACACTATTTTACCTTCTTTAGAGCTCCAAATGTCTTTTTGAAGTGGCTTGATTGATTTTTTCATCAAGAAGTGTTTGACAATGAAGCTATATTTATTCCTTCCCTCCTTGGCACTTTGGCTTAATTATTTAACATATGATTTTGGAATGGTAAGATTAATTTAAAGGTTTATTTTCATTCATTTGAGAATTATAACACTACATTATCAAATATTTTTAAGGTATATAGGCATAATAACTTTACACCAAAATAAATTTTTGACATCAATAGGCATGACCTTGTATTCATATCCTCAAGACTTAACACTCACCTAAGGTGAGTTAAGCTTGATTCTAAACATGGAACAAGTTAAAAATAACCCTAGGTGAGTTTATAATAACTATAGTTGAGTTAATATTTATCATGTAATTATTATTTTCAATTAATAGGCATGGATCTCAAATTTGATATTTTAGGATATTTTGGAAGAGCTTGACAACTCATAAAGGCAATGATGAAAATGATTAATATTTTGATTTTTGGAATTTAATTTTTTTGATATTTATTAATTATAATGGATAATTCAACTAAGAATTTAATATTTTTTATTTAGATAATTCATTTTGATTAATAATTTAGCTCTTTTAATATTTGATAAAGTGCCTTACCTAATGGGTCAATAGGCAAACCTGATAGTTGTTATGTCATAAGGTGATTAATTAAGTATCCATGATAGGTTATTATTGTGTATAGTATAATAACATAAATATATATTCTTCAACATGACTTTGATAATCAATGAATGATGTTTAACCTAAACTTGTATTTTTAGTAATTCTTGGGCTTAATTTACAATGTTTGGTAAGAATCAGTCTAATCTATGGTCAAAATCTAGTTGTGGCTAGAATTGGCTGTCTAAAATTTCCACTTTTTTGGGAAGGCATTTAGATCTATAGGCAAAATTAATTATTCTCAAATAATGAAAAGGTATTTTACTCATAATACTCTAATAGGTGATGAATGAGCTTTGTATGCCCCATTGAGGGAGTAGTTAACAAATAAGGTTCGAGATCGGTCCTTCAAAATAAGGAAAATGATGGGACTAAAAGGTTAATTGGTGGAAAAGACAAATTTTCCCATAGGTAGTTATAATAATTCGCATAGTGAGTTGTTCTATAGGGGTAGATAAAAAGGATGATTTTCCCAAAATAAGTTATAATCAACATCATAACATGGTAAAAAGATAATGATTTTCCCACATGTGGTTATAATAAATAGCCAAAAGAAAAGGTTAAAAAGAGAATGGTTTTATATAAGGTGGTTATAATAATTAAAATGAAAACAATGATGTATCCATAGGTGATTATAATCATTTATAGGATTATTTAACACTTTCCTATTCTTAAATTTTGTCATTGACATTGTCACTGATGTCAAAGGTTCTTAAGAAAGGTGTTTATAGTGCTTCAGAAGCCTCAACATGACACTTGTCATAGCATGAACAATCCTAGTGAGAAGATTTGAGCATTGTGGGTTTATGAGTTAGATGTAAAGAGGAATAATAAGTTTTATGAGGTTTATATAAGATTTAAATAAGACATTAGAACACTCATGTGAGTCTCAATATGAGCCTATAAGTTTAGGACTTACAAACCTAGCATGAAACTATACCACCTCTAGACTTTGCTTGGCCTCATGAGACATCATGAGATATTGAAAAGACATATGAAGGATGTTTGACATTTTTTTAGGATGTTAGATGTTTTTATAGATTAGATCATGGTTATAAGGTTAGTTTATTATATTAAATTTCTAGTCTCATACCTAATTTTTCACCCATCTCTCTTGTTGTTTGATTAGACATTGACCTGAAAGTCATGTGATCATTGATATAAATGTTTCATGGTGTTTCAATATTTTTGACAAATTTTCAATTCAAATTTTTAAGGTTAAGGAAATAAAAACTACTTTGAGGTCTCTCGAGTACACAAAATAGAGGGTTCTCAACTCAAGAAGGACTTTCAAGCATTCATTAGCATGTGTAACCTATACATGATGACCTAATATATTCATGGTAGATGGTGAAGGGTCATATCTAAAAATTTTAAGATTTGGTTTTTATATTAAGGGGATATACTTAATGAATGATCATTAAGACTAGAAGATGGTATAAATCCTTAAAGAACCCTAATAGTGACATGATATGAAATAAATTTTTATAAAGTGATAAAAATGGATTGCTATGTATATTTTAGTGGTTTTAGGTTGTATTCAACTCTCCCAGGAAACTTCAAGTGTGAATAGTTTGTCAGGTGTGTGAGTAAACCCTATAAGAAAGGCTTGGTTTCTCATATATTTATTATATCAATTAGAGGTGACCATGTAAAAATTGAAAAATGTATGGAGGAAAAAGATTGAGACTTTTACATTATTTCCATGGTTTTTTATGATAATGTTCTAGCCATTATGTGTGCAAAACTGGTCATCTAAGACAACTTATTTCTAACAACCCTAATGCTGTAAATAGTGAGAAAACTAGATAAAAGTGAGAAATTGATTAGGGATGTGCTATCATGTAATAGATAAGAATCCAAGTAAATGGTGATATTTTTCAAGACTTGGAATAAATTTTCATTTTTGATAAATTTTTTTTAGGTTAGTGGATATGATGAAAATGTTGCTTACAAGTTGACTTGTCTATCTCAGTAAGGTTTGTATATAATGAGGTAATGAGATTGGTCTACAAGACCAATCTTTCCATCTTACCTTGTTATATTTGTTTCTAATATTTTTTTAATGATATAATTATATCATAAAAATTGATTTTATTTATCTAAAATTTGTCATATTGGTGTTGAAGGTCATTTCACCATGATTGTGCTTTAAGGCAAACTAATAGTTCTAAGTAAGCAAGTTGCAGTGATGAATTTAAGGCACTATGATATGATTTAAAGCATATAATATACATGATTTTTATATTTTTTACTTTTATGTCCTATCCATACTTTATATAATTATTTATACTCAGTGAAAGTAGTGAAAATGTTGAATCCAAAATGGCTTGTCTGGTAAAGTAAAGTCTATGAGAGAGAAGGTCAAGAAATTGGTCTACAATACCAATAATTAACATTAGAGGTTATGATTTTTTCATTTGATGTTGGTTTAAAGATGCCTTAGGATCATATTAATGCATTATAATTCCTTTATTATTATTTTTAGGTTTTATAAATTTAAGTTTTCATGACTATGTTTTGAGGTTAGTTGGCAATTCTGAGTGAGCTATCTATAAAGAAGGGTGTGAGTCCTTTTATCCTTATTTATGAAGTACAGGAAACATATTGATTAACATAAGGTAATTTATCTTCTAAATGTGTGATTTTTTTCCATTTTTTTGATAGAATTGTGTTTATGCTTTAGTTGTTCAAGAGAAACTTTCTAGGTATGCTCAGGTCTAATTGTGAATAATACTAATGGCATACTTTAAGTGGTAATTAGAGATAAAGTATGTAATTAAACTAAGAGGATATTATTATGGGTTTATTTGAGTGTAATATGAAGTTTTCCCAGTCTTCATGAATTTTTAAAGTGATCTAATAAGATCAAATTTTAATGTGTGCTAATGAAGGCCTAATTGAATTAGGTCTCTTTAAAACCTAAAAAGGGGGTTTGGTCCTATATGCTATAACCAAAATTTTGTAATTTTTAATTCATGTTTTTGAAATGTAATAAGTTATATTGGATTTAAAATCTAAATAATCAAGTGTGTATGGTCGACCAAGAGGTATATGATAAAGAACCTTGTATAAGAGCAAGTCCTAATATGCCTAATTGACTTGTCAGAGTATGTGTGTGTTGAAGCAAAAGATACAATACTTTGAAGAGATAAAAGAGGTATTTTAGACTATAAAAAGGGATGATATAAAATATAATTAATATCTAATATGGGTACTATATATGACTATCAAGGTCAAATTACCTGATTTGTATTGAAGAGATGTAGTTGAACGAAGGAGCCTAAAAGGTAAATTTAAAGGGATAAGAGTATGAAGAGATGAAGAGGTAGTCATCATAATTTGGTTAAGGAAAAAGGTTTCCTAAATATGATAAAATTAATCAATTGGTGTATTTGGTTATGATTCATATAGGGGGTTGGTACCTCCTTGCACATAAGTGGTTACTAAAGTCTAATCAAGTGGGTGCTTGGCTAGTTGGGGTTGGTGTTCCATGTGAAGATGGTGCTTCAATAAATCTTGATGCTTGTCTTATATGAATTTATTACATTTGTAAATATTAAAGGGTTTTCTTTCCTTTGATGGTTTCCCACTTAATTAAGTTTTTCATGTGTTATTCACTTGTGTCATGATCATATAAATGGTTCTTGATGAGTTACTAGTTCACTATATTGATTTGATAGTTCATGAATGATAAAGTAAAGTTGTAAAAAATTCAAAAACTTATTCACCCCTGTCAATTTTTTTCTAAAAACTATTATCATAGTCTAATCCTTTTATATAATTATAATAAATTTAAGGTGCTCATAGCAAGCACAAGATGTCTTGTAATAAATAAGAATAAGACAACATATATGATGAAGAATTATATTATGATAGTGAAGGAGGATAAGCTGAAGTAGACCTTGAAATTGAGCTCATAAATGTCATTTATGACTTGTATCATCAAAATAAGACTATCAAGGATATTGGGGGTAAGCTGAAATGTCTCAACATAAGGTTTAGGGAAAATGAAGTTTAGTATTACTAGTTAAAGATAGAGATAGATTACTTGAAGGTTGAGTATGAATATCTCATAGCAAAAATGAGAAATTTTGAGAGAGAGAATGAGAATTAAGAGAAAGTAAAGAATACCAACATGAAAAGACCAATAAATTAGATCAATGCAATAAAGGTTATGTCATCATGGGACCGTGGTAAAATGAGTAATTGGTCAAGAGGCAAGTACAAAAATATTGGTTGCTAAATCTATCATTATATAGGTCACATTGCAAGATTTTTATTTAATAGAGTTAGAGGGACCTCAAGATTAAACAAGAAATATAAAGTTCCTATAATTAATGAGAAGAATAAAACATTGGTATGGAAACAAAATCAAGTCAATACTAATCATGTTGAGCTCAAGAGTTAAGATGGACTATTTGACAAGGAGGAATAAGAAACCAAAGAGGATTCTATCCTAGCTTAAACTTCCTTTCACATTCAAGATGAAGGCATGAAATTTTATATACATAGTGGTTAATCAAGACACATGAAAAGAGACATAAATAACTTCATCTCATTAAAAATTAATGCTTCAGGAATGATGAGGTTTGGAGATAATACAACTACCAATATAGTTGGCAAGGGTTTCTTGAGTTTGGAGAATGGGAAGACCAAAACACAAAATGTGTTATATGTGGATGTTTTGAAATATAACCTACTTAGTGTAAGTCAAATATAAAATAAAGGATAAATAATAACATTTCATAATAAAGTGTGTGAGATAAGGAAAGCCAAATTAGGAAGGCTAATTAACAATTCTAAGAGGAATAAGAGGAATATATATGTATTAAATGAGAACAATAAGGATAGATGATTCATGAGAAAGATAGATGGAACTTGGATATGGAAAAAATGTTAATTCACCTAAACATTGACAAACATGTCAATAATAGCGCTAAGAAGTCCTTGAAGAACATGCATAAGATCACCAAACCTACAAACATACTTTGTAAGGCTTGTCAACATGGTAAGTGAACTAAAAGAAGGTTCAGGTCTAAGGAGTACTCTACTAAAATACGCAAGAATTTAATACACACAGATATAAATGGGCCTATAATAACTCAAATCATTCAAAGAGATAGATAATTCATATTTTTCATTGATTATTACACACAAATGACTTGGGTTGCATTATTGAAATAAAATTCATATGTTCTTGAGAATTTGAAGGCATTCAAAGCTCTTGTTGAGAATGAGAAAAATGGGAAGATCAAGTTACTAATATTTTATATAGGAGGAGAGTTTTGGTCTAATGAGTTTGATGACTTCTATGAGGTCCATGGAATAAAGAGACAATTCTTAGTAGCTAAGACACTCAGTAAAGTAGGGTAGTAGAAAGGAAGAATAGGATAGTTCAAGAGATGGATAGAACTATGTTAAATAAGTGTATATTATCTTATGGATATTGGAGAGAGGTATCAATCTCTACTATCTACATTTTAAATAGAGGATATGTAAGAACTAAAGGTAACAAGACTCTTTATGAACTATGGAAGGGAAAACCTACTAATGTGGAACACTTTAGAGTGTTTGGGAACAAATGTTTCATCGAAAGACATTATGAAGAATTGGTAAAGTTTGATTCTAGATATGATGAAGGTGTATTCTTAGGATATTCATCAATGATCTCATCCAATGGATATTATAAAAAGAGACTACAAAAGGTAGTGAAAAACACCAATGTGAATATTGATGAGACAAGGCTATATCATTCATAGTTAATGAACACTTTAGAGAATTTGGACTTCAAGAATTAAAAGGAGGCTATAGAGTTTGATGAGGAAGAATAATAAGTTGAAAATGGATAGGACTCAAAAGGACCCTCAAGATAGATTCAAAGAGATCACCTTGAATCTCAAATCATTGGAAACAATAATGCAAGTATGAAAATAATGAGAAGACTGATAGGTAATCTAAATAAATAAATGTTACTCTAATATTGAATATTGAACCTAAGAGTATTATTTAAGCAATCAAAGACAAATTTTGGATAGGAATTATGAATGAAGAGTTATAATAAATAGATAATAATGACTTTGAATGTAGTTCCTAGGCCTAAAGATAAGAATGTAATTGGGAAAAAATGGGTGTTTATAAACAAGTTGAATGAATATGGAGAAGTCACTAGGAATAAGGATAGATTGGTATGAAATGGATATACACAAGTTGAAGCATTATACTTTGAGGAGACATGTAGCAGTAGCAAGATTGGAGGCCATAATATTTTTATAGACTATGTAGGATTCAAAGGATTTAAGGTATATTAGATGGATGTCAAATCTACATTTTTAAATGGGAATTTGGAAGAGGAAGTGTATATTAAGAAACTGAAAGGTTTCTCACAATGAGATGACAAGGACTATATTTGCAAATTTAAAAAGTCTCTTTATTGTCTAAAGCAAGCTCCTAGAGCTTCGTATGCTAGGTTGGATAAGTATCTATCAGATTAAGGATTCAAAATAGGAGTTACAAATAGTAATATATATATATATATATATCAAGATAGAATATGACCATCAATGTATAGTAGATATTTATGTAGATGACATCATCTTTGGTGAAAAAAATGAGAACATGACTAAGGCCTTTACAAAGGTGATGAAGAAAGAGTTTGAGATGTCCATCCTAAGAGAACTATCATTATTTCTTTGATTGCAAAATATTCAATATATAAAAGGTATATTCATCTCACAAGCCAAGTATATAAGAGAAATGTTGAATTTTGAGATGGAAGATTGCAACATAGTTAGTACACCCATGATCACAAGATGTAAGTTGAGAAAGGAAGATGAGTATTCGAAGTTTAATAAGACATCATATAGGTCAATGATTGTTAGTTTATTGTACACCACTACCTATGGACCTAATATCATACAAGAAGTAGGTCTTGTGGGAAGGTTTTAAGTAGATCCAAAGGAGAATTATCTACAAGCAATCAAAAGGATATTGAGGTATCACAAGGGGACTATAGAGTATGTATTATTTTTTTTAAGAATTGAGGAGTTTAATTTTATAGACTAAATAGATGCAGATCAAGTATAAAGTATAGATGATAGGAAGGTTACAAGTTGAGGACATATATTCCTATTTGGGTGCCTATTTTCTTAGATAAGAAATACAAAACCATCAATAACATTGTCCACTTATGAGCCTAACTACATTGAAGCAGCTTCATGTTGCACCTAGGTCCTATGGATGAGAGAGACCCTAAAAGAATATAAGGTGGAGTATGATGGTCATATCCCTATAAATTGTGATAATACAAGTGTTATAAGCATCACAAAGAACCTATCATGAAATCGAGGACCAAACACATTCCCATTAGGTATCATTTTATAAGTGAGTAGGTAAGTAAAAAAAGTTTCAAACTTGAATATATTTCTTAACATGATCAGATTGTAGACATCTTGACCAAACCACCTTCAAAGGTAACTTTTGATCACATAAGATAAGAATTAGGTTTAATTCTTTCCCCTAGATATAACTAAAGTAGTAGAGTACTTAGGGGGAGATAATCATGATCACTAGATATAATAATAGGTGATTTATTCTAAGAAGGTATGTATGGAGATATGGGGATCATATTTGTATTATGTCTCATAAACTCAAAAGTATTATGTGTTGAGTATTTTTGTTGTAAGGAGTGTAATCTAGGGATTTACAAACATCACTTTATCACTCATTTCAAAGGGGGAGAATGTATAGAATGGGGAGATAAGAATTATTATTATATAATATGTTTTGTCATCAATGACAAAGGGGGAGATTTTTTATCATTGTTCATATTGCTGATGTTTGGCATTGATGTTGTCATCGATGTTAAAGGTTTTTAAGAAAAATTTTCTTGAGGTCATTAAAGAATGTTATTGTTTGATAGAATAATTGAGAGGTAATGAAATTATTTGAATATCATGCAAGGCATGTGATCAAGATATAATAGAATCAATAAGTGTTTTAAGGTTAATTTTCAAGTTTCAATTACTTGAGAAGCCTAGTCATGACACTAATCATAGCATGAAAAATCATAGTGAGAAGGTTTGAGCATGGTGGCTTGATGAGATAGATGTAGAGAGGTATAAGAATATATATTAGGTTTATTAAACATGTATATGATGCATTGGATAACTCATGTGAGTCTTAAGGTGAGCCTATAGGGGTAAGACTTATAAACCTAGTATGTAACCAAACCACCTCTAGACATTGCTTGGCTTAATAAGGCATCATGAGCTATTTACAAGACGTATTAAGTATTTTTTACATTGTTTAAGAATGAGATATTTTATGTGAGAATTTATATGAGGTTTTTATATCTTGGATAGTGGTTTTGGAGGTCAGTGGATATGGTGAAAATGTTGCTCATAAGTTGACTTATCTATCTTAGTAAGGTCAATATACAGTGAGGTTATGATATCGATATACAATACTAATATTTCTATTTGACAATGTTATATTTATATTTGATAATTATATAATTCTCTCACTATATCATCCAAATTCATTAGAATTCTTTGAAAATGGTCATATAGGTGTTGAAGGTCATTTTCACCATGATTGTGTGTAGTCATATAAAATACAAAATTTGGTTACTTGAGTATGGCTAAAGACACATAATCCATAGGTCCTCATACTTGATTGCATAACCCTTTTAGGCTTTTCCTTCAATGATTCCTATTAATCCATAGCCTTTTAGACTTAACCCTTATAAACCTAGGTAGCTCTTTTAGGCCCAAATCCATCCCCCTAGGTCTCATTCCCTATAGACAATAGTGCCCAACTTGGATAGGATCACTAAAACCTATGGTGTCCTATTTATGGGACTATTGTCCAAGTGTACCTTTTATCCTAATGGCCATATTTTCATAAATCCTTATCCTAATTCATGTCATCCTAACATGAATTAATTTAACCCATGATCATTAATTTTCATATGGAATTCCATTCTAAGACCATTTATAAGGGTTGACACTCATTTACAAGAGAGAATAAAGAATACAAGAAAGTAAATTTAAGCAATTTTCCCTATTCTCTGCATACAACCTTCTAATATTATTCCAAGTTTATTTAAACCCTTACACCATCCCTTAGCCATCTAAAATATACCTAGTTTAACATGTAGTTGCATTTTCATAGACAACTACACCAAGACCATCAATGGGAGAAATACATTAGCTTGATCCCTTAGAGTATTGGTATGTAGGTAACGTGCCCACACATAGGGTGTGAAGTGCATCCATCATATCCTTTACACACTTACCCCTTCTCTCTCTTTCCCAGGTTTCCATTCAAGTTCAAGTACAAAGAGATCCTAAGGATTTGAAGATTAAAAACACAACAAGTTTCATAGAATTTTAGGCTTTAATATTTCATTGATAAAGTAACATAGACCTATCAAGTAGAACCCAAAAAATTTAGATCACTTGGAACGCAACAATAAACAAACTATAGTGCTAAATAATAGGGTGTTGAAATTTTGGTGATCCTATCTAATCTATAAACAAAATATAGGAACCTATTTTTGAGTCTCCCAAACCTACATATAAATTTCCAAACACTACAACATTTATCTTAGTCAATTTTTAGCTAAGTTTGATTTTTTCTCTATTATTACTATTCCTAGAAAAGGTAAAAATACAATCAGTTTACATAAATTAGTGGCTCAATTATTGCATATTATTTATTGATTTACCCTAATTGGACCTATTTATTTAATTAGGAATAATAATATGTTATTTAAAATAATAATAAAACATTTGGTGAACACGTCATACTTTGACTTTTCACACAAAAACCCTAAAAACCCTAGGATAAATTATTTCAAATTTTTTGCAATAATTTATTGATTTTTCATATATTTAAAATTAAAAATTCTAAAAATTAATTTAAAAATTATCATATATTTTATTAAAACCCTAATTTACACATATTAGGTCCTCTTAGCGGACAAACACATTCCAAATGATAGGAAAAACATATTGCTAATTTTAATTTTTTTTTTAAATTATTTTTCCTAAATTTTTAAAGAAACATTATACAATTTATTTAAAAATTCATATCAAAATTTTAAAATTACCATACCAATTTAAAAAAAAATCTTTCAAAAATCCCTAGTTTCATATATTATCACCTATTTGCTTCTTGAGATATCATCTTATACATTTGGGAGCTCCGCATCCTTTTTACACAAAAATAAATAAATATTTTTAGGACTTTGCATTTATTATATTCAATATTTTCCTTTTGTATTACATTTCCTATGATAACTTACTGAAAATCATTTAAAAACATTATAAATTCTTTTCCTACTTTCACAATGGCCCAAAATAGCAATTTTGATGAAACTGATAAAAGATAACTTCAAGAAATCTGAGTCTAGATTTTAGCTAGAACTTTGATATCCTTCTTAGATCAGGAGGTTGTGGAGGATAATTAAGATTATAATGCACTCTTTATCAGAGCACATATTCATAATCACCCCATTCATAGTATTCTCATTGATAATGGTTTTAGTGTCAGTATATGTACCATTACATTATTATATAATTTGGAATATTTAGAGAAAGATGTCACCCAGATAAATAAAGTTATCAATAGATTCAATGGGCACATAAAAAATTGATTGGGTGAGATTATAATTCCTTTACAAACTGATCCAACAAATGTGACCACACATTTCACTATAATTCCTAGTGTGGGTGTTTTTGATATGTTACTTGGTCACCCATGGATTCAAAAAATTTGAGTAGTACCATCTACAATTCATAGATTCTATAAATTCATTCATGCTTATCAAGTTATTATAGTAGGTGAAGTTTTGTATGAGTTACCACTACCCACTTTAGAGCCATCTACTTTGTAGTTACCAGTTCTAGCTTCTCCAACAGTTATAGTTTCCTCACCAATTATAGTTCTTCATTTGGTATAGATTATGACATAATTGACATATTCATCACCCATATACAGGGTTCATACACCTCCATAGCTTTTGGATTGTAGACAGCTTCCAGTTATAGTTTTCACACCTAGAGCAGTTTCATTGAGATTTCATGGGTCTACACATAATGCACATGTTTAGATAGCTTATCCTACTTTGAAATGGCTCCCTAAGATCCTTAAAGTTACATCCACTTTTTAAACTTATAACATGACCCCACAATCAATGTTTACTTTAGGTATTTTAGATCATCTACAACATATACAACTTTTAGATCCATAGTCTTCACATTTTCATTATGCTTCATATTCATGTATAATTTTACTCTTTAATACAGGGCACCATTATAGGGAGTCTCACATGAGATCATCAGTTAGTATCAACTTATTCGAACTTATTTATACATAATCTCTTTTTCTTTATTATACATAACTTATTTTAAAATACAAAAACAATACAAAACTTCAAAATAAAAAAACATTCAAATAATTCAAAAACATCAAAAACATCTAGACTATATGCATCATCCATGTTTTACATTTCTACTACTATGTCAAACATACATTTTTTATTTTATGTTATTGTTTTTTGATTATCTACATTAACATGCTTCACCTAATCTTATTTGAGCGTGTTCAGTGACTTCTAGCTCCTTAATTATTTTTTTCTACCCATTAAAGTGGGCATCTTACTTATACATTTGAAATGCACATTGATACATATTCCCACTAGTGGCATTTTATACATGACTACACCATATATCTTATGTCATTCTTACACCACACACTCTAAGTATCATGTTGGCATACACTACTTACTAGATTATATAGATTACCACATAAAAACTCAGTAGTATTTTTTACTTGTGTATTTCCTAGCATATACCTAGTCCTGTACTAAACATGTCTTACATAATTTCACTCTATATTTGAGTAGTTATATGTTATTGTACCTTTCTATTTTTTACATGCTTTCCTTTATTTCTTTTCATAGCTAGATGTGATTACATTTCTAGTTATAGTTTTCTTTCATATGTGTGCCTTAGGACATTTGCTAATGTCCTTTTGTTATATTCACGTGTGTGTACCTTTATACATTTTCCAATGACTAGATACACACTTGAGATCTTTTCATGAATCATGCTTGGAATATGTACCTAATGACTAGATACTTACCAAGCTATTTCCATGGAGCCTAAAATATTATGCTTCACGATGGTCTTATAGTCTATCAAATTAGTTGGTTCATTCATTGAACCCTTTAGATGACATGTTATTAACACACTTTAGCATTAACATTGGTGATAAGGTTTTATATGCTCAAATTACTCAACTAAAACAATGACCAAATGAGCATCTCATAGACTAATTTCTTTGGTATAAGACCATCTTGGCTAAGATGACTTGTCCCATGGCAGATTAGGAGTTATAAAACCTCTTAAAATAGAGTATTCTACCATAAATTCATGAATCAATTATGTTTAAGTGATTCTCTTGCTTCACTTAATTATGTCATACACTAAAGGAAAGAGAAGTGAAACTAATTTCAATGGGAAACCTCAAGTATAAAAGCATTCTAGATACAACTAATAAGAGTAATAGTAAAGTCCCATATAAGGTCAAATTCAATGATACAAAAGGGTAAAATCAACCTATACTAAATGTAGCTTTATAGTTTTATTAGCACCCCCTTGACATACTTTCTCACATCTTCTAGTTCCTCTAGCTAGGGTTTTACAATAAATTTTAAATTGTAATAGCATGTTTCTCCCTCCAATTTGAGAATTTCATCCAATAAATCCTTTTCCCAAGGGATATTATCAACAACAATTTTGTGATTACCACAATGCACCAGGCCACACTACAAATAAATGCATCAGTTTGAGACATAAAATACAAGACTTGATAGATGACAACCTACTTGATCTTGGCACTTCAATTGAGCCTCTACAGGTAAAACCAACATAGGATAAATATTTGAAAATATTCTTAGATCCATTTCCATAACATTCAAAATAGGATTTAGGGGACACATCAGGGGTCCACCATACATATCCACCACTAGTTACATATTAGGCACCTTCATTTGAGTCACATATTTTGAGTAGTATGATCGATGTTTATGAGTCTAGATTTTTAGGTAGACCTTCGATATCCTTCTTAGATTATAATGCACTCTTTATCAGAGCACATATTCATAATCACCCCATTCATAGTGTTCTCATTGATAATGGTTTTAGTGTCAGTATGTGTACCATTGCATTATTATATAATTTGCTCTATTTAGATAATGATGTCACCCGGATAAATAAAGTTATCAATAGATTCAATGGGCACATAAAAAATTGATTGGGTGAGATTATAATTCCTTTACAAACTGGTCCACCAAATGTGACCACACATTTCACTATAGTTCCTAGTGTAGGTGTTTTTGATATGTTACTTGGTCACCCATGGATTAAAAAAATTTGAGTAGTACCATCTACAGTTCATATATTCTAGAAATACATTCATTCTTATCAAGTTATTATAGTTGGTGAAGTTTTGTATGAGTTACCACTACCCACTTTAGAGCCATCTACTTTGTAGTTACCAGTTCTAGCTTCTCCAACAGTTATAGTTTCCTCACCAATTATAGTTCTTCATTTGGTATAGATTATGACATAATTGACATATTCATCACCCATATAGAGGGTTCATACACCTCCATAGCTTTTGTATTTTAGACAGCTTCCAGTTATAGTTTTCACACCTAGAGCAGTTTCATTGAGATTTCATGGGTCTACACATAATGCACATGTTTAGATAGCTTATCCTACTTTGAAATGGCTGCCTAAGATCCTTAAAGTTACATCCACTTTTTAAAGTTATAACATGACCCCACAATCAATGTTTACTTTAGGTATTTTAGATCTTCTACAACATATACAACTTTTACATCCATAGTATTAACATTTTCATTATGCTTCATATTCATGTATAATTTTACTCTTTAATACAGGGCACCATTATAGGGAGTCTCACATGAGATCATCAGTTAGTATCAATTTATTCCAACTTATTTATACATAATCTCTTTTTATTTATTATACATAACTTATTTTAAAATACAAAAACAATACAAAACTTCAAAATAAAAAAAACATTCAAATAATTTAAAAACATCAAAAACATCTAGATTATATGCATCATCCATGTTTTACATTTCTACTACTATGTCAAACATACATTTTTTATTTTATGTTATTGTTTGTTGATTATCTACATTAACATGCTTCACCTGATCTTATTTGAGCGTGTTCAGTGACTTCTAGCTCCTTAATTATTTTTTTCTACCCATTAAAGGGGGCATCTTACTTATACATTTGAAATGCGCATTGATACATATTCCCACTAGTGGCATTTTATACATGACTACAACATATATCTTATGTCATTCTTACACCACACACTCTAAGTATCATGTTGACATACACTACATACTCGATTATATAGATTACCACATAGAAACTGAGTAGTATTTTTTACTTGTGTATTTCCTAGCATATACCTAGTCCTGTACTAAACATGTCTTACATACTTTCACTCTATATTTGATTAGTTATATGTTATTGTACCTTTCTATTTTTTACATGCTTTCCTTTATTTCTTTTCATAGCTAGATGTGATTACATTTCTAGTTATAGTTTTGTTTCATATGTGTGCCTTAGGACATTTGCTAATGTCCTTTTGTTATATTCACGTGTGTGTACCTTTATACATTTTCCAATGACTAGATACACACTTGATATCTTTTCATGAATCATGCTTGGACTATGTACCTAATGACTAGATACTTACTAAGCTATTTCCATGGAGCCTAAAAGATTATGCTTCACGATGGTTTTATAGTCTATCAAATTAGTTGGTTCATTCATTGAACCCTTTAGATGACATGTTATTAACACACTTTAGCATTAACATTGGTGATAAGGTTTTATATGCTCAAATTACTCAACTAAAACAATGACCAAATGAGCATCTCATAGACTAATTTCTTTGGTATAAGACCATCTTGGCTAAGATCACTTGTCCCATGGTAGATTAGGAGTTATAAGACCTCTTAAAATAGAGTCTTCTACCATAACTTCATGAATCAATTATGTTTAAGTGATTCTCTTGCTTCACTAAATTTTGTCATACACTAAAGGAAAGAGAAGTGAAACGAATTTCAATGGGAAAACTCAAGTATACAAGCATTCCAGATACAACTAATAAGAGTAATAGCAAAGTCCCATATAAGGTAAAATTCAATGATACAAAAGGGTAAAATCAACCTATACTAAATGTAGCTTTATAGTTTTATTAGCACCCCCTTGACATACTTTCTCACATCTTCTAGTTCCTCTAGCTAGGGTTTTACAATAAATTTTAAATTGTAAAATCATGTTTCTCCCTCCAATTTGAGAATTTCATCCAATCAAACCTTTTCCCAAGGGATATTATCAACAAAAATTTTGTGATTACCACAAGGCACCAGGCCACACTACAAATAAATGCATCAGTTTGAGACATAAAATACAAGACTTGATAGATGACAACCTACTTGATCTTGGCACTTCAATTGAGCCTCTATAGGTAAAAACAACATAGGATAAATCTTTGAAAATATTCTTAGATCCATTTCCATAACATTCAAAATAAGATATAGGGGACACATCAGGGGTCCACCTTACATATCCACCACTAGTTACATATTAGGCACCTTCATTTGAGTCACATATTTTGAGTAGTATGATCGATGTTTATGAGTCTAGATTTTTAGTTAGACCTTTGATATCCTTCTTAGATCAACAGATTGTCGAGGATAATTAAGATTATAATGCACTCTTTATCAGAGCACATATTCATAATCACCCCATTCATAGTGTTATCATTGATAATGGTTTTAGTGTCAGTATGTGTACCATTACATTATTATATAATTTGGGATATTTAGAGAAAGATGTCACCCGGATTAATAAAGTTATCAATAGATTCAATGGGCACATAAAAAATTCATTGGGTGAGCTTATAATTCCTTTACAAACTGGTCCACCAAATGTGACCACACATTTCACTATAGTTCCTAGTGTAGGTGTTTTTGATATGTTACTTGGTCACTCATGGATTCAAAAAATTTGAGTAGTACCATCTAGAGTTCATAGATTGTAGAAATTCATTCATGTTTATCAATTTATTATAGTTGGTGAAGTTTTGTATGAGTTACCACCACCCACATTAGAGCCATCTACTTTGCAGTTACCAGTTCTAGCTTCTCCAACAGTTATAGTTCCCTCACCAATTATAGTTCTTCATTTGGTATAGATTATGGCATAATTGACATATTCATCACCCATATAGAGGGTTCATACACCTCCATAGCTTTTGGATTTTAGACAGCTTCCAGTTATAGTTTTCACACCCAGAGCAGTTTCATTGAGATTTCATGGGTCTACACATAATGCACATGTTTAGATAGCTTATCCTACTTTGAAATGGCTCCCTAAGATCCTTAAAGTTACATCCACTTTTTAAAGTTATAACATGACCCCACAATCAATGTTTAATTTAGGTATTTTAGATCATCTACAACATATACAACTTTTAGATCCATAGTCTTAACATTTTCATTATGCTTCATATTCATGTATAATTTTACTCTTTAATACAGGGCACCATTATAGGGAGTCTCACATGAGATCATCAGTTAGTATCAACTTATTCCAACTTATTTATACATAATCTCTTTTTCTTTATTATACATAACTTATTTTAAAATACAAAAACAATACAAAACTTCAAAATAAAAAACATTCAAATAATTTAAAAACATCAAAAACATCTAGATTATATGCATCATCCATGTTTTACATTTCTAATACTATGTCAAAGATACATTTTTTATTTTATGTTATTGTTTGTTGATTATCTACATTAACATGCTTCACCTGATCTTATTTGAGCATGTTCAGTGACTTCTAGCTCCTTAATTATTTTTTTCTACCCATTAAATGGGGCATCATACTTATACATTTGAAATGCACATTGATACATATTCCCACTAGTGGCATTTTATACATGAATACACCATATATCTTATGTAATTCTTACACCACACACTCTAAGTATCATGTTGACATATACTACTTACTAGATTATATAGATTACCACATAGAAACTCACTAGTATTTTTTACTTGTGTATTTCCTAGCATATACCTAGTCCTGTACTAAACATGTCTTACATACTTTCACTCTATATTTGATTAGTTATATGTTATTGTACATTTCCAATTTTTTGATGCTTTCCTTTCTTTATTTTCATAGCTACATGTGATTACATTTCCAGTTATAGTTTTATTTCATACGTGTGCCTTAGGACATTTGCTAATGTCCTTTTGTTATATTCATGTGTGTGTACCTTTAAACATTTTCCAATGTCCCTTTATTTTACTCTTCTATGTGCCTATGGACCTCATTCCAATATTTGATTATTTGAAATTTTATTTTTATGTGGCATTTGAACATGCCATGTATGCTTGCTTTCCAGTTTGAGTGGCATGTGCCCATGTCCCTTGTTTATGTGGCCCCTTGGACAACCTTCTATGCTTCTTGATTCTTTGTTTGTTTGGTTGTTTTTTGATTGATTTTCATTATTTGCAATGTAATTATACATGTCATGCATTTAAATTTGTTTCTCAAATTCTACAATGGACATCATGCTCCATCCCTCCAACTAACAACTAACATCTAACATTTTTAGTTCTAGTTCAGTACATTACACATGCTTTTATATTGTTATATCTATCTAGGCATACCTTTATTGATCTAAAAATATTTCAATAAAAAAACTCATATATTTATATATATCTTGTCAAATATTATTATTATATCATGTATCTATGTAGTAAAACACAATTAAAAGACTCTTTTCTTTGAGGGTAGTTATTACATGTTCAATCATTCTTACCCTCAGAAGAGGGGGAAATAAATAAAAGGTTTTATCATAGACATCAAAGCTGCTATTATTCCAAATAGTATCATTCAAATTATCCAACTCTTAATCTAGAGGTCAAACCAGTCAGAACAAAATAGAAAAATGGTGATAATTCCATATCAACAACTAGGTTTAACACAAGACAATAACACCAAAAATGGATGGAAATTCCAAACATAAGGGTGTCATAATTTTGGTTCTCTTTTCTAGGTATAAAAACACCCAAGTTTTCTAGTAAAAGGTAAAAGGTTCAGCTTGGTTATAGTATTTGCACATCTAGATCAGTCAAAATTGGCATTTTTAGTATAATTTTCTTAGGGAATCTAGATATAGGGGGTATCATGTGTGGTATGCTAACTCTCACTTTAAGTTTTAGAATAGGTAGTTGACATAACTTATATATCATAATCCATTTTATAGATACCAATGATTGGGGGTAATGGTTGTGGTACATTGGTCTTCTTTTGTGTCCAAATTTAGTTTATTACCTAGGCATTCTCAGTAATTGCTTACCTTACTCCATTTGTAGGTGGTAGGCATATTTTTCAAGTTGAAATTTCATACAAGTTTAAATTCTCAAGTACCAAAGTTCCTAAGTTGGATTTCATGTAAGCCTAGTACATCAGTTTCAGTGTGGCTTTCATACAAGCCTAATAGCCATCTTTTAGAATGGCCAAGAGCAACCTAGTTTCTAGCATACATTTGGCTATCCATACCACATTGTTTGATTTTTAGAACATCCATGGGATCAATGAGAAATATCATATGACATATTATATATTAGTATCACTTAATGGGGAAATTATGGATATAAAGTGCTAGCCTTTGTATTCTTAAGCCACCTATTCAAAGGGATTGGACATGGAGTCCAGACATTGATTATCACATGCATGAACATCTAGCTTCACTCAGTAGGTGACAATAGAGCCAAAGGGATAGCCTTTGTATTTTTGAGACAATTTATATGTAATTGATCACTCATATCTAATCATGACATAAAGTTTGGTACAACATCCATCACAATCTAGCATTACTCAGCCTTACTCAAGATCACAATATATTTTGTATTAGTTCACGTACATGGTGAGGTATATTCATTCCTTTCTCTTCCTTTTTATTTTACTCAACTTTTGTATGGTTTTTTTTTATATCACATATAATAATAACTTATCTAATATTTCTTTCATTTCATGGATTCACACTTGCACAATGTTCTCTCTATGCACTATCCAACATTACATAGCATCACACAAGCTTCATGGGCTTCACCTTTGTAGGTAAGTTTAGGTACACTTTATTTTTTTCCTTTATCCTATTATTTTGCTTTTCTACATCACTATAATAAAAGGGGGGAAAATTAAGTCATATAAAATGAAAATTATGGCTACTTGCATATGGCTAAAGACACCTAATACATAGGTCCTTCTACTTGCTTGCACAACCCTTTTAGGCTTTTCTTTCATTGATTCCAAGTCATCCATAGCATTTCAAACATAACCCTTACAGACCTACATAGCACTTTTAGGCCTATGTCCATCCCCTTAGGTCTCATTCCCTTTATACAATATTTCCCAACATGGATAGGAGCACTAAAACCTAGGGTGTTTTATTTTTGGCACTATTGTACAAGTGTACTTTTGGTCCTAACAGTCATATATTAATGAATCTTTATAATAATTCATGTCAGCCTAACATGAATTAATTTAACCCATGATCATTAGTTTTCTTATAAAATGCCATTCAAAGTCCATTTAGAATGGTTGACACTCATTTACAAGAGAGAAGAATACAAAAAAGTGCATTCAAACACTTTTCCCTTTTCTCTACATACAACCTTCCAGTATTATTCTAAGCTTATTCAAACCCTTACACCAACCCATAATCATATGAAATACACATAGTTTTAAATCTATTTGAATTTTCATACAGAACTACACTAAGAAATTTAATGGGAGAGCTACATTAGCTTGATCCCTCCTCAGAGTATTGGTATGTAGGAAGTGTGCCCACACATGATGTGTGAAGTGCATTCATAATATCCCTTACATACTAACCCCTTCTCTTTCTTTCCCAAGTTACCATTAAAGTTCAAGTGTAAATATCTCATAGGTATTTGAATATTAAAATATATTTATAATGAGATTTATAGACTTATGAGCTTTGATATTTTACTAATAGGGTAACATAGACGTACCGAGCAAAACCCAAAAAGCCTAGATCGCCTAGAAAATAGCACTAAAAAAGGACTATAACACTGAATAGTAGGGTATCCCACTTTTTAAACTCATATCCAATATATAAAATAGCTCCATGATCATATTTATGATAGTTTCTCAAGCCTACACATAAATTTCCAAACCCTACAACATCCATCTCAGTTAGTTTTTAGCTAAATTTGATTTTCTCTATATTATTACTATTTTTAGAAAAGGTAAAAATAAAATATATTTACATAAATTAGTGGCTTAATTATTTCACGTTATTTACTAATTGACCCTAATTAGACTCATTTATTTAATTATGAATAAAACTCCATTATTTTGAAAAATAATAAAACATTATGCTTTAAAGCAAACTGACACTTCTGGGTAAGAAAGTTAAAATGATGAATTTGAAGCTATATGCTCTAATCTGAAGAATATAATTTAAATAGTGTTTTTATTTTTATACCTTTATGTTATATTAATGCTTTATATAATTTTTGGTACTTATTGAAAGAAGTGAAAATGTTGAATCCAAAATGGCTTGTCTAGCAGAGTAAGGTCTATGAGAGAAAAGGTCAAAAAATTGGTCTTCAAGCCTAATAATTAACATTATAGATTTTTATTTTTATATAATTATGTTTTAGGATAATATTCATACATTATAATTCCTTGAGTGTGTTCCTTCAAGTGTCAAAATTTCACATTTCCATGACCATGTTTTGATGTTAGTTGGGAGTTCTATGTGAGCTATCTACAGAGATGGGTTTAAGTTATTTTATCCTTAGTTGTGAAGTATAAATAACATGCTGATGACCATAATTTCATATATATTTTGTATTTATGATTTATTTCCACTTTTATTTGACAAAACTATGTTTATGCTTTAGTCATTCAAAATAGACTTTCTAGGTATGCTCAAGTCTAATTGTAATCAATACTAATGGCATGTTTTTAGTGGTGATTAGAGATAAAATATGTCATGTACCTAAGAGTATATTATTAGATGTCCATTTTAGAGTAATATTAATTTTTCTTTCCATAAATGAATTTTAAAAGTGATCCAAGAATAACAAAGGGTAATGTGTGTTAATGAAGGCCTAATTGAATTAGGTCTCCTTAATGCCTAAAACGGGGTTTTGGTCTTATATGCTATGACCAACCTTTTATATTTTTTTATTAATTGTTTTTACATGTCCTAATTCTTATTATATTAAAAATATAAATGTTCAAGTGTGTATTTATGACCAATATGTATATGATCAAGAACCTATAATAAGAACAAGGCCTAATAGGCCAATTTGACTTGTTAGAGTATGTGTGAGTTGAAGTAGAAGATATAGTACTTTGAAGAGATAAAATAGGTCTTATGGACCATAATAATGGTTTATATAAACTATCATGAAGATATAAAATGCATATTATAGATGACTAACAAGGTCAAATGACCTAATCTATATTGAAGAGACCTAATTGAGCAAAGGAGCCTAGAAGGTAGTTTAAGAGGGATAAGAGTGTGAATAGATAAATATGTAGTCATAATCAGTTGGTTATTAAAAAATGTATCATAAATGTGATCAAATTAATTATGTTTTTTATTTGGTGCTAATTAATCTAGGGTTGTGGTGCCTCTTTGTAGGTAGATGCTTGTTAATGTCTAGCCAAGTGGGTGCTTGAATAGTTAGGGTTGGTACTCTATGTGAAGTTGGTGATTCACTATATATTTATGTTTGTATTATAGTAATTTTTTAAATTTGAATATATAATTGGTTTTTATTTCCCTTGAGGGTTTCCCACTCAAATACGTGTTCTATGTGCTATGATCTTGTCTCATGCTCATATAAATGGTTATTAATGTGTTTCTAGTTCACTATATTGGTTTGATGGTTCATGAATGATAAAGTAATTTTGTAAATTTTTTTAAGACTAATTCACACCCCCCTCTCAATAATTTTACTTCCTATAGGGATAAAAATATTCCCCAATTAGCTAGATAGAGATAATGATTTACCCAAAGGTGGTTATAATCACTATCATCCAGATAAATCAAAACAAAATTATTTTCTAAAAGGTGCTTATAATAATTTTAATGGTAGTTTAGATATAGAAACATTAGTTTTACCAAAGTTATTTATAACCATTGGTAATGAAAGTGGAATAATATGGAAAATTGGATAATGGGGCTTACATACTAAATCCTCACTCATAGAGTATAAGTAAGTTGGTATAGAGGAGAAATATGAATTTGGGAAACCTTATAGTATGGGGTGCACATCCTAACTAGAAAGGATTAAATTTATTTCATTATTTAATTAGTATATATGTGGAGAATGATTTGTATTGATCAATATTTTTTTAGGTTTTAAGGAGAAGTATCATGGCCTTATTGCTTGTAAGATTTCCCAAGCTATTTTTTTTTAAACATATAATGGTATGGATAATGATATAAAACACCATTATAAATTAATTGAGATATGTATAAGGAATGACATGTGATACAATAAACACTTGAAAATAATATACTAATGATAAAAACCATGATGACAATGTTGACATATGAATATGGATGGAATTAATTACAATGCACAAGGAATCACCCAATGAATGTAGATATAATAAATCAACTCACAATAGTGAAATCAAATAAATAGGTTAACAAACAAAAAAAGAAGTAGATAAAACAGCAATAAATAAAATTCAAAACAACATTAAATTAAACAAAACACAAATAATGGTTAATCACAATGTTAGTTCAAATAACACAACACAAATAAAGGAAAAGACAATGCATCTAGGTTATATGGGATAATGATAATAACAAATTGGGGGAATCAAATAAAAAGAAACTGTATCCAAGATAACTATATATGCACTAGGAAAGTGGAACTTACCTACATAGTTTCATGGATGCAAGGTCCAAAATAAACTTTAGGCCAAATGTATTTCTCCCAAGAAATGGGATAGAAGAAAAATTATGATCAAGAACAAAATGATTGATGTTGTAGAGGAATATAGGGATGGTATTGAAAAATTTTAAGTGTGTGATAAACTAAGAATAATATCAAAACGGCTTGAGCATGAGATGAATCTTAGTGATCATTAATGTATCAAAGTTGAATACATAATGCACAATATGAAAACTCATACAATGGTGAGAGCATAAGGTTTAGGGGCCAACAAGGATGGGAAAAAAACGACAAGTGGTTTCTTGTGAATTAGATAGGGTTTCCATAATCCTTCAATCATATAAGTGGTGTATTTGGTGATTTTTAATATTTTATATATCTTTTACAAATGTTTTTAAAATTTGGTACGTATCTCAACTCAAACAAGAATTACAAGATACTAAATGGTGTAACTCAAAAAATAGTGCTAGCATAAGGATTAAATCACTCAAAAAATGGTGAGATCATGGGAAATGGTGACTAAGATGACCCCAACATGAATTAAATACTACCTACATAGTCTCATCAAGACCACAAGTCACTGTAGATATGCCTTATAGTGGAGGAATCAAACTAGGTAGTAACAAGTTCACCAATTAGGCAAATGGTATAATATTGCATAAGAATGGCAAGGTGGGACTTCAAGGTATGATAAAATTGTTATTAATAATTTTTCCATAGGTGGTTATGATAAGGAAATAATGGAAAAGGCTAGTGGTACTAATTTGCACAAAGGCAGTTATAATTAGTAGGATAGAGTGCAACACCAATTTTCCCAATGGTGGTTATAATCAAGAAAACTCAAAATGAAATGAAATAAGAAATGAAAGATGTAACTACCAAACCACTATCATACTGGTCCAAAATATGGCCTCTATCTATAATACTGAATCAACTAATAAAACGTGATATGAATCCTCTTGTTGAAGGTGCCTGATGAACTACTGGAATAGAGCCAAGGTCAAAGGGATTAGGTAGGGAGGGTAAAAAAATATTTAGTCAAAAGGAAAGGTATGGCACAAAGGTATAGGTTATGGTACAAATTAATATGAAAATATTATGATATAATGAAAATGTGCCTCACAGATAATACTTTAGGTCACTCAAGTGAATTAATGCTTGAGGTGTGTAATGTTCATTGGTTCATCAAGTTCATCTCCATTTGGTGTAGCGATCATGTATGCTCTAGATCCATAATTTTTAATAATGATATATGTGCATATCCAATTGGGTTTGAAATTTCACTTTTTTTCTTCTCATTCATGTTTTTATTTTGGTTTTATTTGAGAACAAGATCCCCAAGTTTGAACTCTCTGTGTTTGACTTAGCAGTTATAGTGTCCACAAAGTCTATTTTGGTATGCTTGAAAACTATTGATAACTACCATGCATGATTCATCAATTAATTAAAATTTTTAAAATTGAGCTACTCATTAATATTCTTCATCCAAGATATGTTTCAATGAGATTCACAAAGAAGATAACTTGACCTCAAGCAAAAGAATGGCCTCAGTGCCATAAACTAGGGAATATGGAGTGGCTCCTATTGTTGTATTGTAAATAGTGTGGTATGACTAGAAGGCATAGAATATTTAGAGGTTCCAATCATAGCCAGCATCATTGACAATCGTTTTAGGGATTTTGACAATGGTTTTATTGGATGCTTTCGATTGTCCATTACCTTTTGGGTAATATACAGTAGAATTTTTTTTAGTGATATTATAATCATCACAAAAAAATTTGAAATACACTTTTTAAATGATCCACTATTATCATATATAATGTAAGATGGCATACTATAGTAGTAGATTAGATGATTGAATATAAACTCAAAAATTTGTTTTAAAATCATGTAACTGAGGAGTATAACTTTAACCCATTTAGTGAAATATTTGACAATGGTAAGGATGTGTTTATGGCCATCAGATGAGGTTGGGTTAAATTTACTAATGAGATCAAGTCCACATGTATTAAATGGCCATGGAGTAAGCATTGGTTTTAGTGTTTTTGATAAGGCATGAATTAAATTGGCATGCCATTGACATTTGTCAAACTTTTTACCATAAGTAGTAACATTTTCATCCATAGTTGGCAAACAATAACTAGTACATAGGATATTTTTAGATTGGATAACCCCACAAGTATGTGTTCCACATACACATTCATTAACTTCTCATAATGTTAATGTTGATTCTAACAAATTTAATAAATTAAGTGGTGTTCCATCAAATCTACAATAGTAAAGGGTTAGGGTAAGTAAAGTATATCATGTAGCTTGGTGGGTAAACATCTTTTATTTTTTATGTGATATCTCTAGTGGCATGATATAGTCATAACATAAGTAAATAGGTATAAATACCATATAGAGTTAGGACCAATAATATAATAGATCATTATGATGGTTAAAGGTTCATAAGTAGGTGCTATAATATTTTTAATGAAGAATTGATATTATTTTGCCTTATTAGTTTGATGGATTAAAGAGCCAATGGTGGCCATGGAATCCACTATTATATTACTAGTCCTTGGTATGTGTTCAAATTATATGTTGGAAATATACTATTTGAGAGTGTCCACTATGGCCTTATATGGAATGAGCTTGTCATATTTGGCCTTAAAGTATTATATAACTTGATTGATTATTAATTAGGAATCACTATAAACTATTAGATGATAAACATTCCACTGTACATATTTACACATCCTTAAAATGAGTGCTTTCTATTTATACATGCTGTTAGTATAAATAAAGATGATCCAAAGTTATTTAGGGATAATATCCCCATGTGGCATAACAAAATATATGCCTCATTTGATCTTTATGATGTGAATGATCCATCAAAATATAGCTCCCATTATTGCTCCTCAAAAGGTGTTTCTATGATGATAATAATAGACTTATTTGGGAGTTGAAAAGTTAGTGGTTTAGTATTGGTAAGGGGAGATTCAAAAAGATGATATGAAAATAATTGTCCCTTTATAGCTTTTGAATTTATGTATTCTATATTAAACTCACTTAGAAGCATGATCCATTTAACCATATGGCCTTGTAAAAATATCTTGGATAATAAATACTTGAGAAGATCTACTTTGGAAAGAACTATTATCTTATTGTTGAGTATGCAGTGCCATGGTTTCTGGGCTTCAAAGATCATAACTAAATAATATTTTTTAATATGCATATGGTTGTGTTCATATGTAACTAGTATATGGGTTAAATAGTATACAACAATTTCTTTTCCATTATCATCATTTTGAGATAAAAGTACCCCTACAGATTTATTTGTTGTAGATAGGTATAGTAAGAATGGATTTCTTGAAATAGGTGGTAACAAAATAGGTGGATTGGTAAGATATTAATTTAAGTGTTAGAAGGCTTTCAAAAATTATTCATCCTAAATAAATGTGACACACTTATTAATTATGTAAATTGATGGATTGTTTTAGCTAACTATAAAATAAAGCATCTGATAGATTGGATCTTGCCTTGCAAACTATGGAACCACTTTAAATTATAGGTTGGTGGCATCTTGATAATGCTTTGTAATTTAATAGGATCAACTTCAATGTATCAATTAGAGATGATGAAGCCTAATTATTTTCTTGATGTAACACTAAAGATACACTATTTAGGATTAAGTCTAACATTGTATTCATGAAGCCTCCCAAATATTAATCGTAGTGCATCTGAATGATCATATTAGGTCTTTGATTTACCCAATATGTCATTGACATAGTCTTCAATAATGGAATGCATCATATAATTAAATATTATCGTCATGACTCTTTGGTATGTGGCACCAATGTTATTGAGATGAAATGGCATTACCTAAAGACAAAACATTTCCCATAGAGTGTTGAATGTTGTTTTATGCTGGTCTTATGGTGCAATCTAGATTTGGTTGTATCCTAAAAATCCATCCATAAGTGAAAGAATTTCATACCCTATTATGGATTCAACTACCGTGTCATTGTTTGGAAAATTAAAGTTATCCTTGGTGTAGGCCTTATTTATGTCTATGAAATTAATGCAAATTCTGATTCCTTTTGGTTTCTTACTAACTAGCACAACATTTGAGATCCACTTTCAGTAGTGGATCGGTGAAATGTATCTCACTTATAAGATTTTTTATAACTCTTTATTTACTACTATAAAAATGTGATGATACATCTTTCATAATTTCCACTTCATAGGTTCAACATCAAGATGTATAACAAGGTGGTGTATAACCAATGCAAGATCTAAACCTAGCATGTATGAATTGGCCCAAGTAAAGATTTCAACAAATTCCCTCAAAAGGGATGTAAATATTTCACATTACTCCTCAGTAAGGGATGTGCCTAATTTGATCCATTTCAGGTCATCGTGAGTCTTGATGTTGAATTTCATAGTTTTTTTATGAGGATATTTGAACCATCTTATAAAATAGTTGGTAGTGATTTAAATTGGCCTACAACTACAAAGTCCTCTATTTGGGTTGGTTCTTCAAGCTTGCCTAAACAAGATGAATTATTATCTCCTAATGGTATCGATGTCAATGTTATAAAAACTATCATAAATTCCTTGTCAGATCAATCAAATTTAGTTGTTCTATAGAATTGAACTCAGACACAAAAAGAAGTTCATCATTGGTGGTTTCCTAAGCTTCATTTGGGGTAAGGTGAATAAATCCATATAATGGCACCTAAAACATGTTTTCACTATAAGATTGGCCTTTCTATTTACTTTTACCTAGTCTAAAATTACATCAATAGGTTTTCACTTTGGTACCTCAATGTTTTATTTCATTTTTTTGGCTAAGGGTGTTCACCCACTCTCTAAAATAGGTCACAGGATCCAATTTCATAGAGAAACCTTGTTTGTGGTATCCCAATAGAACATTGTCTCTTAGGATGATAAAATTACAAAAGGCCTCACCATTCTCAAACTCATCTACATGCACTATGAATTCTTATTTGTCCAAAGCTATAAGTTGAGGGTGATATAGAGGAAGTGGTTTGTATCAAAGAAATAGGGTAAGTATGAAAATGGCATGTGTGTAAAAAAAATTGGTAAAATTAGTATCTTCATTAATGTTTTGATTGGAATCTACTTTGTTGTTGGCATCATAATCACTATTCATTGGTGATGGAACATGAATAATATACATGGGGTCACCCTAGGTAGTTTTAATCTGAGACGATAGGTTCCTTTGTGTTGAGTGATAGAAATTAGCTCAAGAGAGACCTATTCATTTGGATCGAGGCCTCCTCATTCAATAGATTGATTTTCCATGATATGGATAGGAATGGGATATTTAGCTTTTTTATATAAATTGGCTAGTTCGTCATTGTATAACCAGATTTCATCATTGGCAAGTGGGTCCTCTTCTAGGTCAATGGTCAGTGTGAATATGATAGGAGGTGGATTATGAAGTTTACCCTTTCCCTTTCATTCCCATTCCATAAAAAGTGGATTTTATTTAGGTCTTCCATAGAACTTGGGGTTTTGTGTAATCTTAGCAATGTGAAATGTGTCATCAATATAATACTCTCCTGAGCCATTGGTTGAGATGGTAAAATAATTAGACAATTTAGGAATTGTCATATGAGAAGAGGAATCAAGGTTGTTGGATTCTATGAAATTGGCCTATATTAATTCAATAATTATCTCTTTGCTTTTGTCTTTTTTGGAACTAGATCTAAGCCAATTTGGTAGTTATAACATTCAAATTTAGCCTTCAAATGTTTGTAATGTTAATAAGGCTATAAATATCTATTAGTAATGACCTCCATGCCTGAGTGAGAGAGTGTGAGACATTGGTACAATGTTGAATGGATCACACCAATTTCATATATATAAGGTCTTCATAGAAAAAAATTTAAGATAGGTCTAGGTCTAACACATGGCAAAGTGTATTGTCAATCAAAGGCCCGATGATAATTGTAAAGCTTATAGTGTCTTGTGTTTCTTGTTCTTCATTGTCTTAGGTCATGATAGTTATTTTTTATAGCTATAGATAAGCTATTTTAAATTTGAGATGCTTGATGAGATTATGGACATAATATTCATACTCGACCCATTATCTATGAGGTCACATTTGACATTATGTCATGTAATGACAAATTTAATGTAAATGGGATTGTTATGGATAGGGTTAAAGGATGACATATCATTTTATTAGAAGGTAAATTGTTGGCCTAGGGATACATGTCAAAAAAAATATTGAATTTTTTTGGGCTTATCTCATTAGGGACTTGGGATTGGTCAATGAACTTTGTTAGGATGTGTTTTTAGATAGTAGACATATGCAAAAAATATAAAATGGATATTTGTGAGGGTGTATTTTAAAGTTATTCCATAATGCGAAATGTATTTTCATTAATAGTGGTATATGTCTAGATCCTAGCTAGGATGGTGGGTTGAAGAGGTTTGTTGGTATTGGTGATGGGTCAAAATGCTAATATTTGACCTTTGAGTTATGATTACATAACTAGGACTAGATACAAGATCATTATTGTTATAAAATGATTACATACGGGGACCAGATAAGATAAGTCTCAATTTCTAGTGCACTTGTTTGTGGTCATAAGGCAAGGATGAGTTATTGGAATAAGGTCCAGAAATAGTAATCCCTAGTTGTTGGTGCACTTGTTTGTGGTTCTAGGTAAAGGAAGGATTACTAGCATAGATGGTTTTATTGGATTTCTTTAGAAATGGTTTTATTCTATTAGCACTTGGTCTTGTATTAATGGTGATGGTGGAAATGTGACCTCCTGTAATATAACCTACAACTTTAGTGTATTTATGTGCAAATATGTGGTAATTTTGTTGGGTATTAGAATCATTTTAGCCCTAGTTCCTTTCATTTAGTTGACATTAGTATTTTGACTATTCATAGTATTAATTTTATCATGGATATTGATATTTTTTTATTATTTTTTTTGGATTTTATTGTTTCTATTATTGGTTTTTATGTTGTGGAAAAGGATTTTGGTAGATACCAAGGTTATAAATGGATGTAGGTGATTTATTATCCAATTTAATCTCCCCATTTCCAACATATTTTTAATGAGGTTTTTGATCTTCACACAATGGTGTAAATTATGTCTATGAACTTGATGGTATTAACATAACTCATTTTATCTATACTGGTCTAGATATGGAATACCCTCAAGATAATGCTTTATAATTGGCTACCTAATCATCTTATCTATGGCCAAATTATGAAACTCAAATTCAATAGTTTCTCCAAGGTCACTAAAAACTTGATGAGTAAGAGAATTTCTTCTTGGAGTAGTGGTTTGCAAAAATAACAGTTTTGTATTTATTTAGTCTAGATTACTATAAAGGATGTGTTTGGTAAACAGGTTACTGATAAGGATAAGTTTAATTTTTAGTGTGGGTTGAAAATATGGTGTTTTCACAATTTTTACATGACACATCTTAATTATTCCATTTCCAACAACATTATTTTTACTATTGAAGTGTTTGGATTTTTCATAGTTATTGGCTTGGGCTAGTGTTAATGCTTACACTTAGACTTGATTTTGGTTCTAATTTTTGTATATGTTTTGGTTTGATGAGGTTAGATTAATAATTAGTTTGTTAATAATGGAATTTTCAATCATTAAGACTTTGTCAATGATTTATTTAAAGGTATGTGCACACTGAAGCTCCAAATGATATGATATCTCACTGTGCAATTTTTTTGTAATTATAGTGGCCAATTATTTATCTAATAGACTATGGGTAAAGTGAATATCAATTCCTATCAATATTTGTTGATAGATTTCAAATATCTCACAAAATTTTTATTTGGATTGAGTCAAATTTACCAATGAAATCTTATGTTTGAGATTCTAGGAGAAATGTTTCACAAATTTTTTTTAGAAGTCATCAAAACTAGATAAAAATTTCTATGTAAATTTTAAGAACCACTCAAAAACATTTATTGATACACTCTAGTGTAAAAATAATAATAATAATCAAAATTTATGTCATTATAAGACACTAGTTGGCATGTAACAAAGAATTATATCAAATGGGCCTTAGGGTGACCTTTACCTTTGTATTTATCAAATTTTAGTGTTTCGTACCCTTGAAGAAATGGTATCTATAGATATTACATGTTGAATGGGTATGAACACATTCATATAACTTGAAATTATTGGTCTATTTACATGCTTTAATGACATCAATTGCATCATTAATTTGTTGCATTTCTTGTTCCAAGAAACTAGATGGAACATTGGCTTGTGGTGGAGGTTGGGTGGTCAAAGGTGGATTACCTTGACTAGGGTATAATGCAGGAATGGTTTATTTTATAATTATGGTTTGGTAAGGGACAAAATGGTACTATGTATCTATATATTGGGATGAATTTTTTCAAATTGCGTGCATTATGGTCTAATATTCTAGTTTTAATTCAATATATATGCATAGTTTTGAGGGAAATATTGCTACAATTGAAAGATATGGCTCTAGGTAAAGTACTTTCCCTATCAAGGTTTATTAGGGAATTACTAGTTACTAATCAAACCTAGATGAATAAGGGGGAATTTTTTTGAACCATGGCCCTATCATTAAATTTATGGCACATGTTGAATGAAAGGCAATTGTTGCCTAATTAGTACTTATTAGATGGTAGTACATCTTGGTTGTATGAACACCTATTGTTAACTAGATTTTCATAAGGTGTTTGGAAATTTTATTTTAAAAATGAAAATATTTGTTTGATTATAAAAAAAATTTGATTTTAGAGGTATATTGGTCTTTTAATATTGAGGTATACTTGTCACTACCTATCAAGGTCGAACATTTGTTGCCCTTGCTAAGGTGGCAAAATGTTTGACCTCTGTTGCATTGGTATATTGGATTGTGTGTGTTGTTGTGGAATTTTATTCATCACCTTTTGTGGTGGAGTAGTATTCATCATGTTTTATTGAGTCAAAACACTAGTTGGCTCTTTATTACTTAATCCATGTGATTATGTGCTCAAAGAAGTAGATCATTAGGAATTAGAGGTAGCTAGTTGTAGTTGGGATGTAGGAGTTCCTACCCCTTATTGTTATAAACCAATCTTGGTAATAACTAAAGGCACTTGTTTTAGACTATTTATTGGTGTAGTTAAACCATTTTTCCTATATTTTAAGACACTTTCATGTTATCCACTCTGTTTGGCATATTTGTCTATGCAAAATTAGTAGTCATTTCTTCAATAGATGGGACATTATACATGCCATTGATTGAAATGATTTATGTAAATGGGTATATATCCAAACTATATTGACCTTTAAATTCAATTAGTTTTTCTATTAGAGGATCTAACTTGATGAGTGGAGCATTTGACATGTACATGTTATTTAAATTTTATGTTAGATTCACATACGTTTGAAATGCTTGTTTCATTTGTATAAAGTGGTCCTCCATGAGGCCCTTTCCTTTGATAGGAATATTTGGGTCCAAATGCAACATTTATATTAGTGATTTAGGATTAATATTAGAGTCATGTTCAATGATTTGATTATAAGGTAGGTTAAAATGCATTCTAACTAGACTAGGTAAATTTTCATGGGGGGATTTTGCTAGAAACATGGACCCTACCTCCATAAATCTAACTAAAACTTCTTCCTTATTTTCAATAAAGTGATTGTAAAAATAATAATTATAGTACATCATGGTATAGTAACATAATATGATTGTTTTTGAGTTTTTTCTACAACCAATGACATGATAGCAAGGTACTACATATTTTTCTCTTGGTTTTGCTCCAAGTATGGAGGCATTTTAACCAAATAATGGGATAAGGTATCTTGGATTTGTTCCTCAAATTAAGTATTATAAGGAGGATAGAGATCCATATCACAAACTACATTGTCACCATAAGGGTCTTAAAAAAAAACTTCTTGTGTGACCACATTAGCATAACCTAGATTGTACATTATTCCACTACAAGTGTAATAAGACATCCAAATTAATGATGAATGTTTCATGAAAGAGGGTCTAGAGTTATAAAAAATTTGAAAAACAAGGTCTAAAAAGACAAATGGTCCATACTTGGTCCAACTTGTTCTAAAATATCGATATAAAATATTGTATAAAAGGAAATACAAGTAAAAAAATCTTATCTCAGATTTCAACAGTGAAGGAAATATCTCAAACACAGTCAATAGGGTTTCTTGCCTTATATTGCTTAATAACCCTATGCATGAAATAAAAAGGTTACAAGAGACCTAATGGAGGAATATGGTAAATATGACCATTGTAAAAAGTAAATTTATATTTTAAAAACCTCATTGAGTTTTATCTAACTCAAACCAATAATTGTTACTCCTACAAATCTCTCTCTCTTGACCTCATAAAATGTACATTCAACAACCCAATAGACACAAATATTTTCTCATATCTTTCCTAACAAGTTGAATGGAGAAAAAAAATATTTTTGAGGTGTTATATAGATTTATCAAAGTCCATATTTTGGAATTGGTTGTTAATTTTGTAGATCATACTATAAGAATAATTTTTAAGACCCTAAGGCACTTTCAGGGTACGTAAGAGAACCAAAATGACAAGATTAAGGAAATGGTGTTTATAAACACCCAAGATTGATTGTATAAAATTTCAAATGGTATGGATATTATTAAAAAATACATTTAGAAACACCCCATCTCATTGGTTGGTACATAAAAGTATGAAATTGTATAGAATAGGCTAAATAATGTTGTTTTAATCTACTTAGGAGGTCTGTACAAGGTATCATGAGCTGAAATTTAACATGGATGATCCTTATGAGGTAATAAAACTAAATAACCCATTTATTTAATGTTCACATGTGTCTTAATCCTATGAATCCAAAATTCAATCTGTAGGTAGGGAGGTGTAATTGAGACTTAGTTAAGAGAGAGAAATAGATGAAATGGACACTTCGACTCACTCTCAAGACTTAAAACATGGAATGAAGTTTTAAGGCCATAATTTGTCCTATCATATGCCTTCATTTTATTAGTACCATGTGTATTATTTATAGACACAAGGTGGTTTTCATAATTTCATGGATACAAGGAATGAGGGAAAAATGGAGATTTTGATGCAAACCAAATTCTTGAGGGTAGTTTTAGACCTCCAACTGAGTTTTCTTAGGTTTGGTAGGATGTGAATAGACCATTTATGGATATACATTGAGATAGATAATATTAATTTAGTTTTTGACACTTGTAATGAAGATTGATATAATGAGGTGAAGATACTTGTAGACACCTATAAAAAAAATTAAGTGATGTGTCAAAGAAAACTTGAAAAGATCAATTTTAGGGTATTAAGAGAAGAGTAATGGTGTAAATCAACAAGATCTAACCATCAATAAGGCCACTTATCATTCAACAATCCAAACTAAAGGGAAATTTTGTAGATATAATCAAGGTGTTAAGTAATGTTTGAAACTTCCACACCACTTGTAGCACAAAATCATCTGTAAAAGACTAACACATATATTTGAGGACTTGGAGGGGTAGTTTTAAACTCTTTTCTTATTATAACTCCTTTTTTACACTTATATATATATATATCTCTCTCTCCATTATGGCCTTCTCTCCTTAATTATTTGTCATGTTTATCCTTATTTATCATTAATTTTTAGTTTGGAATCCTTTTTTTAAGTCTCTTGATGTGTTTAAATTGAGTGTGTATGGGTTTAGTGAATTTTATTTCATTAGTGTCATTAAATGACTTATTTACTATTTTTCCTAGTTCAATCTTGCTTCACAAACTTCATGAAACATATTGATGTAGAGAGACAAATTTGGATTAGTGTCATTTGAAATTTAGGCTCTTGTTTGGAGTTAAATTTTAGTTGGTTGGTAGTGATTAGTTATAGTTGGTGCATCATCTCTATTGGAGTAGGTTTCTCTCCCTTTTCCTATCAAGTGTTAGAGTAGTCTTTGAGCCTATTTTTTTCATCAAGGGGAGATATCCATTTGACATAGATATTCATCTATTCAATAGTGTGCCCACAAAATTGAGGTGTTTACATGTTGCATTAAATTATGAAGGTTTGAACTACCTTTTTAAGGGTGAAAATTTGAGTGATAATAGTTTTGGCACTCCCAATGGGACTAAGGTCTAAATCTGTAAAATAATTCTTGATGTTGTTATTATACATATAAACCTTTGGAGGAATTCAATAAAAATCAATGGTAACTCTTAATGTAGTCATATTATTCTATAAACATAAGTACTTATTTTGAAAAGCATTTTATAATATCTTGTGTTTTCCTTTGACTCATGAAGTTGGGATGGTTGGGTATGAAGAGAAATTTTGTTTTATACCTTTTGTCACTCAATTTTTTCACCCTTGGAGAGGTAATTAAATCCTTATCAAAATTTAGTGGAACATAGTATTACCTCTATTCTTTTGGGATTCTTGTATCAGACGTAAACCACTAGCTTCAAGGGCTAGCTTCCTTGGTTTATCTATTAAATCTCATCACCTAAAATTTTAGATCATATAGATGAAAAGGGGGAGAGAGAATATAAATCAAACTTATCCTGATGAGTTGATTCACAAATTTTATGCTAAACATGACCAAAAAATTGTAAGTACACTTTAAACACAAGACTAACCTGAACATACACTAATCTAAATCTTCTTATTGTATGAGTATTTCTCATGGATTTTTTTGAAGCAAAATTAAGATAGAAGGAATAAACATAGGGTCATAACATGAAAATAGTGGAGGTAAAATTGATTAAAACTCATTAATAATTAAATATAAAACTTCAATAGACCTATAATAGAGTTTCAAATGTGAATATGAATGTAAAAAAAATAACATGCTAAGGAAGAGAATCTACCACTTAGTAAGATCAACTAGTTGACAAACACATTGAGATAACTCATGGAAAATGTAAAGAAACTCACTATTTATTGATTAAAGGCTTTAAATGATTAGGGATTCACCATACTTAGGTGGAGGATACAAACTTAGCCAAAAGTGTCCCAATATATAGAGAATGTGAAAGAGAAGATAAGAAGGGTGTAGGAAAGAGAAGGTAGATAAGTGTCATGTGAGTTAAAATATAAAGAGGAGTTATATAACATATTTAAAAAGTCTAATATTCCATATGTAGCCCTTATGAATATGATCTAAGTATTCACTGGCATGTGAGTTGATAAACTTGTTTGACACCTTGACTGGATTTTTGAATCTCCTCTTCTTCTTGACATGTTGAAGGACAAATCACCTTATTCATGTTAAAATTAGTATTTCCTACCTATTTTATCTTCTCTTGACATCTCTAAACTGACCTAAATAGGTTCTCCTTGATACATCACCTCTTTCTCTTGTAAGGTGTCTAGAGGACTCTTCATCTCCTTAGGTCTATTTTTCACAAAAGTTTAAAGACTTTATTTTATTTTATTTATGTTGTAAAAACTTCATGGGTGGCATATTAACATCATATTAGACCTAAAAAATCCATTTTAGGCATATAATTAACCCCAACAAGTCATTCTCTACTAAAAACCACAATTAAGCCTTCTTGCTTGTAGCCCTAAAATGATGCAAACCTCTTTGTGTGGAGAAAAGTAAAAAATATGGTGAGAATATTAGTGAATATTTTAGTACCCTCTATGTCTTTATCACTCCAAGTTTAATTTCATGTTCTGATAGTGAGTGGAGATGTCCTTTTCAACCCTTTCTCTCTCCTAACTAGGCCTTAATTAGGCCTCCATACCAAGAGAGTGAAAATTCATTCTACATCCTCCATACACGTGAAAAAACCCAAATAATAATTTTATTAACTTATAAAACATCCTCCTCTCCTCCATGCTAAATTTGGATATTTGGTAGCTTGTATGGCCCTACAAAATAGATAAAATCAAACATTTTTGGCCTATTCTATATAATTTCATATAGTATTATACCAATAAATTGCATGGTTTGATGATTATGGAATTATTTAAAATGTTTTAAGTTGTTTGGAAGTTTTTTTGATCCATATGGAGGCATGAAAATGGATTTCTCTCTCATCAGGTCCTTATGGCTCTCATAAGCATCCTAAAAAAGCTTTGAACTATCAACCATAGTTCATAACAATCGATGAATGAATCCATTAACAAATTCTAAAAAAAAAAATTAAAATATGGTATAAAACCTCCCCTATAATATTATGATCTCATGAAGCATGTGTGATCCATAACAAGCAAAAGAATATGACCTCTCAGGTTGAAACTAGGCATTTTTTGAGGTTTGAGAAAGAATGAGGTCTGTAAGTACATGTATTGAGATTGAATTAATCTAAAACTACCTATATTGGGTCTATTAAATTCATCATTAATTATTCAAATGTTTTTTTGTTCAAAATACTTCACCAAACACTATTGCATGACATTGGACTAAGCTAAGGGTTTGTAGGCCAAGTTGCCTAACTTACCCTAACTCACTATTTTCTCCCACTTTTACTCTCTATCAAGAATTATAGAATCATGAAAAGTTTTTAAAATATTATAATATTCCCTTTAAGGGTTTATAAATCTCATCTTAACTCTAATTAAACTAGCATCTCCTTAAGATCTACCCATATATAATTGTGTATGCATTTAGCTTATGTTAGGCCTAAATAGGGTATGATATCATGATGTTTCACTTTATTAATTAATTATTAAGGTTTTATAAGATAATTTTGATAAAATTTCACTCTCCTTATAAATATACTTAATTTATATCTCTGAAAAATCTCAAGACCTCTTCAAACATGCATAACCTTCTTCAGAAGTGAGCAGTCCTGCATGTGTACTTAGTTCCTTTTAAGACCCTTATTTGGTCATTGATTTAATATTTTCATAGGTATAATATGATATTATATTATTTTATAACCTTTAATATCATATATACCCTTAAAATACCACATAAATACCTCTCTTCAATCAAACAACCTCACTATCCTAGTTAGGTAGGCTTGTGTTATCAATGAATCTTGTGACTAACATTTTGACCACTATCTATCTTTGCTTATAAATATTTTAGTATTTAATTAATTTATAAAATTAAATTCCCATATACAATAACACACCACTATTAAATATTTCTATATACCTAAAATCACTCAAACGGACCTATAGGTGACAGTAGGTGGTTGTGCATACATTTAGAGTTGGTCTACAATGTAAGTGTTCTAGGAGTCTTTCTTTCAACACTCAAACTTTTATTCCATGATTTTTAATAATTATTATCTTATCCTAATATTTTAAACTCTATTTTTATTGGTCATTATTTCCATCCAATACAATGTCTCCAACTGACCATAGGTTTCTCTAAGGGCTTTGACTATGTTTGAGGATTCTTAACCTTCTCCTATCACTTTTCAAGATTTCCAATGGATCTAATCTACTATTTTTATACCATTAAACCCTTTACATATTTATAAAATTTTCAAACCTTTCCAACATCACTATTAAGTAATTTTTATTTAATAGGTTGTACATGACCATCTATGAATGATTGAATGTGACTATTATAGGGATTTTTAGGTCTCTTAGGTCTACAAGATCAATACCTAAAACGTTCAATGGATTTGTATGAAATAGTTGAATGATTTTTAAAAACACTTTTAATGTCTTCAACACTTGAATCTTCACCAATATCAATGACTAAATTTTCTTAATAAGTTGTAGGTGTTTGTTGAAGCGTGTTGATTGAATTTAAGACTTATATAGTTTTTAGGTATCAAAAACTAATTCTTAGATTTTTCAAGGACTTTGGTTTATTACAATTGATTTATTAAGGTTTTATTAATTCCCTAAATATTACAAGCCTATGAACACCTCTATTCAAAGCTGAAACTTTACAAATTAGTTGTAGGTATGTATTTGTCAGGAAAATCTAAACATGAAGTTTGATTTGACTTCTTGAGATAGGTCCATTATCCTTTTCAAATTATTTATGCTCTTTATGGACTCAATAGCTCTTTCAAATCCTCTAAAAAACTTTGTGATTTTCTCCACATTCACTTTTGAGACAAAATCTCAACTAGTTGTAGGTGAAAATTAGGGCAATTGATTATATGTAGGCTTGAGTTTATAGTTTTTTAGGTCATGTGAGAACTCCAAAACTTCTCAAAGAATCTTATTTGTTATATTTTTCCTTAAGACCTTCCTAGTGCCTTTAATACTCTAAACTCATGAATAATCATGCTCAAAGGACTTTTGAATACTAGCATGTATGTGTTGGTTTGAGCAGAGTTGACTATGTATGGTGCTTTATAACCTTCAAACCAATATCCAAAACCTTTAGTCACTCTATCTCATTATGTTTTTTATTATTTAAGCTATTATCAATTACCTAAATTTTTAAAATCTACCATCACTACTATCCAAGGCAAATTTTTTAATAGGTATAGGTATATATATATTTCAGATTGATTGAGTGAAACTAAGTTAGTACTTGAAAACAATCCTCAAACCATTTCAAAGGCTCTTAAAACATGTTTTATTATTTATCAAAACTCCCAATTTTTTTTTAAGACCCAAAAATCTCATCAATACCTCTGTTTAAGGTCAATCTTCAACTTGCCTATTAGTGACTATCTTAGGGAAATTTTACTATGTATGTTTTTGAGTTCTCTTTCTTTAACTCTAGCATGACATATTAGTGATCAAAAATTACTAGGATCTCATCCTTGATGCCTTTAAGTATTTTTTTTTCCTCTCAAAACATCTACAAACCTCTTGTAGTTATTGTCAACATAGTCATAGTCTTGTAGCTGATTTTTTTCTAGGCATTATTATTCAACGTTTGAGTTTTAGATGCCTTTGGAGACCTTGATTATTATATATTCCTCTCTCAAATTAATTATCACAAAACTTACATTTATAGATAATCTTCAAAACACATTGACAACATGTACTTTATCAGAGTTATAGACCTACATGCATGTTGAAGATGAAGATTGTAACTTTATGTAGAAACATTGAAAATCACAATGTATATTAGTTGGGGCTTAAATATAATTTTATCCAAAGAAAAAAATATATCAAACATGAAAACACAAAATCAAGTTTATTTGAAACACATACTTAGACTACTCAAATCTTCTGAACTTACTAGCACATAAAACACAGTCCAAGATTGAATGAAGTTATGATCATGTGGAAATTATACAAAATAATGGACTAATCAAAGGACATGAATGGATTATTAATATGTTATGAAACCATGAAGATTCACTTATATGAATTTTACCACCTGAAGATCTCAAAAACATATAAAATTTTTAGTCACTTTCAAAATACTTAAAAGAGAGAATTTTGATACCAAAAAGACTTCCACATGTGATAATGAGATTATTTAATGTGTGTGAGTCATATAAATACATATTATAATCTAATACAATTATTTCCATTTAGCCAAGAATTCACAATTTGTTCTAGAGTTACTCTAAACTTTGCCTATTGGGTTTTGAGCTCTAAATAAGTAGTTTAGGATCTTATCAATTGTTATTAAAGATAATATCACCAATAAAATTAAAAATTAATAAATTTATAATAACATATGTGTCCAAAATATCAAACCCTAACTCAAATTTGATAGCCTTTACATCTCCTTGAAATTGGGCTTCACTAGATTGTGAATGAAGAGATGGGAAAGAGAAGATTTATACAATTTTGATAGTTAAAAATTCATTCCAAGATTTTTAATAACCCTTAAAATATTAAAGTAAATTATGAATCTATTATAACTAACATGTGACTTCTATAAGTCCATACAACTTCTTACAACTCCTCAAAGTGGCATTGAATTTCATGAAACTAGCCTTTTTATAATATGCTAATAGGTGTGGAAGTTTACTAAATGTTACAATATTATTGGAAGGTGTGTGGTATGAAATTGGCCCTTTGGTGACCTTGAAATATATAAATGTTAGCCAAAAATCACATTTATATGAATTTTTACCACCTTAGAGCTACAAAATGGTATTTAAAATTTCCAAAACTTCATGAAATGTTGTTAGAATATGTTTAAGACATGAGACGACTTTAATAAACCTGTAATAATTTATGACACAACTTTACCATGCCTTATCTCTCCATGAAAACATTATACCACTATATGATTGCAACATTATTTTATCTTAACTTCTGCAAGCTAACCTTAAAACATGTTAATAAGGTCAAATTAAGAGTCTAGAGAACATATAGGGTATGACATGACCTTATGATAAGTTTGAATTTATGAGGGGTGAAAAATTTGACTTGGGGTCAAATGTGGTAAAAAAATACCTCATTATAAACCTTCTTATTATGAACAAGGATTATTTAGAGGAGAGGTTAGTATAGTGTTAGTCCAATAAAATAAATTAAAATAACACACTAAAATCATAACACCTTTAGCCTAGACACTAGGGAGAGCATTAGGTAACAAATAGAAAACACAACTAAAATATAAAAGAAAACACTATTTTACCTTCTTTAGAGCTCCAAATGGCTTGTTGAAGTGGCTTGATTTATTATTTCATCAAGAAGTGTTTGACAATGAAGCTATATTTGTTCCTTCCCTCCTTGGCACTTTGGCTTGATTATTTAACATATGATTTTGGAATGGTAACATTAAGTTAAAGGATTATTTGCATTCATTTGAGAATTATAACACTACATTATCAAATATTTTTAAGGTATATAGGCATAATAACTTTACACCAAAATAAATTTTTGACATCAATAGGCATGACCTTGTATTCATATCCTCAAGACTTAACACTCACCTAAGGTGAGTTAAGGTTGAGTTTGAACATGGAACAAGTTAAAAATAACCCTATGTGAGTTTATACTAACTCTATTTGAGTTAATATTTATCATTTAATTATGATTTTCAATTAATAGGCATGGATCTCAAATTTGATATTTTAGGATATTTTGAAAGAGCTTGACAACTCATAAAGGCAATGATAAAAATGATTAATATTTTAATTTTTGGAATTTAATTTTTTTGATATTTATCAATTATAAATGGATAATTAAACTAAAAATTAAATATCTTTTAATTTGATAATTCATTTTGATTAACATTTTAGATCTTTTGAGATTTGATAAAGTGCCTTAATGGGTCAAAGGCCAACCTGATAGTTGTTATGTCATAAGGTGATTAAGGAGATATCCATGATAGGTTATTATTGTGTATAGTATAATAACCTAAATATATATGCTTCAACATGACTTTGATAATTAATGAATGATGTTTAACCTAAACTTGGATGTTTAGTAATTCTTGGGCTTAATTTACACTGTTTGGTAAGAATCAGTCTAATGTATGGTCAAAATCTAGTTGTGGCTAGAATTGGCTGTCTAAAATTTTGACTTTTTTGGGAAGGCATTTAGATCTATAGGCAAAATAAATTATTCTCAAATAATTAAAAGATATTTTACTCATAATACTCTAATAGGTGATGAATGAGCTTTGGATGCCCCATCGAGGGAGTAGTTAACAAATAAGGTTCGAGATCGGTCCTTCAAAATAAGGAAAATGATGGGGCCAAAAGCTTAATTAGTGGAAAAGACCAATTTTCCCATAGGTAGCTATAATCATTCGCATAGTGAGTTTTTTTATAGGGGTAGATAAAAAGGATGATTTTCCCAAAATAAGTTATAATCAACATCATAACATGGTAAAAAGATAATGATTTGCCCACATGTGGTTATAATAAATAGCCAAAAGAAAAGGTTAAAAAGAGAATGATTTTATATAAGGTGGTTATAATCATTAAAATGAAAACAATGATTTACCCATAGGTGATTATAATCATTTATAGGATTATTGAACACTATTCCTATTCTTAAATTTTGTCATTGACATTGTCACTGATGTCAAAGGTTCTTAAGATAGGTGTTTATAAGGTCATTGAATAATGTTCTTTTTTTATAGAATAAAGAGGTATGAATTTTTTGAGGATAATTAAGGAATTTTATCAAGTTATAAGATCATTAATAATTATTTCAAGGTTATATGTCAAGTTTAAGTGCTTCAAAAGCCTCAACATGACACTAGTCATAGCATGAACAATCCTAGTGAGAAGATTTGAGCATTGTGGGTTTATGAGATAGATGTAAAGAGGAATAATAAGTTGTATGAGGTTTATTTAACATTTAAATAAGACATTAGATCACTCATGTGAATCTCAATATGAGCCTATAATGTTAGGACATACAAACCTAGCATGCAACTATACCACCTCTAGACTTTGCTTGGCCTCATGAGACATCATGAGATATTGACAAGACATATGAAGGATGTTTGACATTTTTTTAGGATTTTAGATTTTTTTTATCATGTTTATGAGGTTTTTATATATTATATCATTATTATAAGGTTAGTTTATTATATTGAATTTCTAGTCTCATACCTAATTTGGCACCCATCTCTCTTTTTGTTTGATTAGACATTGACCTGAAAGTCATGTGATCATTGATATAAGTGTTTCATGGTGTTTCAATTTTTTTGACAGATTTTCAATTCAAATTTTTAAGGTTAAGGAAATAAAAACTACTTTGAGGTCTCTCGAGTACACAAAATAGAGGGTTCTCAACTCAAGAAGGACTTTCAAGCATTCATTAGCATGTGTAAGCTATACATGAGAACCTAATATATTCACGGTAGATGGGGAAGGGTCATATCTAAAAAATTTAATAGTTGGTTTTTATATTAAGGGGATATACTTTATGAATGATCATTAAGACTAGAAGATGGTATAAATCCTTAAAGAACCTTAATAGTGACATGATATGAAATAAATTTTTATAAAGTGATAAAAATGGATTGGTATGTATATTTTAGTGATTTTAGGTTGTATTCAACTCTCCCAGGAAACTTCAAGTGTGAATAATTTGTCAAGTATGTGAGTAGACCTTATAAGAAAGGCCTGGTTTCTCATAGATTTATTATATCAATCAGAGTTGACCATGTAAAAATTGAAAAATGTATGGAGGAAAAAGATAGAGACTTTTACTTTATTTCCATGGTTTTTTATGATTATGTTCTAGCCATTATGTGTGTTAAACTGGTCACCTAAGAAAACTTATTTCTAACAACCCTAATGCTGCAAATAGTGAGAAAACTAGATAAAAGTGAGAAATTGATTAGGGATGTGATATCATGTAATAGATAAGAATCCAAGTAAATGGTGAAATTTTTCAAGACTTGGAAAAAAATTTCATTTTTGATAAAAGTTTTTTAGGTTAGTGGATATGATGAAAATGTTGCGTACAAGTTGAATTGTCTATCTCAGTAAGGTTTGTATATAATGAGGTTATGAGATTGGTCTACAAGACCAATCTTTCCATCTTACCATGTTATATTTGTTTCTAGTATTTTTTTAATGATATAATTATATCATTAAAATTCATTTTAAATCTCGAAGATTTGTCATAGTGGTGTTGAAGGTCATTTCACCATGATTGTGCTTTCAGGCAAACTAATAGTTCTAAGTAAGCAAGTTGCAGTGATGAATTTAAGGCACTATGCTATGATTTCAAGCATATAATATACATGATTTTTATATTTTTTACTTTTATGTCCTATCCATACTTTATATAATTATTTATACTCAGTGAAAGTAGTGAAAATGTTGAATACAAAATGGCTTGTCTGGTAAAGTAAGGTTTATGAGAGAGAAGGTCAACAAATTGGTCTACAATACCAATAATTAACATTAGAGGTTATGATTTTTTAATTTGATGTTGGTTTAAATATTCCTTAGGATCATATTAATGCATTATAATTATTTTATTATTTTTTTTAGGTTCTATAAGTTTATGTTTCCATGACTATGTTTTGAGGTTAGTTGATAATTTTGAGTGAGCTATCTATAGAGAAGGGTGTGAGTCCTTTTATCCTTATTTATGAAGTATAAGGAACATATTTATTACCATAAGGTAATTTATCTTCTAAATGTGTGATTTTTTTCCATTTTTTATGTTAAAATTGTGTTTATGCTTTAGTTGTTCAATAGAAAATTTCTAGCTATGCTTAGGTCTAATTATAAAGAATACTAATGGCATACTTTAAGTGGTAATTAGAGATAAAGTATGTAATTAAACTAAGAGGATATTATTATGGGTTTATTTGAATGTAATATGAAGTTTTCCTAGTCTTCACGAATTTTTAAAGTGATCTAATAAGATCAAATGTTAATGTGTGCTAATGCAGGCCTAATTGAATTAGGTCTCTTTAAAGCCTAAAAAAAGGGTTTGGTCTTATATGATATAACCCAAATTTTGTAATTTTTGTTTAATTTTTTTGACATGTAATAAGTTATATTGGATTTAAAATCTAAATTATCAAGTGTGTATGGTCGACCAAGAGGTATATGATAAAGAACCTTGTATAAGAACAAGTCCTAATATGCCTAATTGACTTGCCAGAGTATGTGTGTGTTGAAGAAAAATATACAATACTTTGAAGAGATAAAAGAGGTATTTTAGAATATAAAAAGGGATTATATAAATTATCATTAATATCTAATATGGGTACTATATATGACTATCAAGGTCAAATTACGTAATTTGTATTGAAGAGATGTGGTTGAATGAAGGAGCCTAAAAGGTAAATTTAAAGCGATAAGAGTATGAAGAGATAAAGAGGTTGTCATCATCATTTGGTTAAGGAAAAAGGTTTCCTAAATATGATAAAATTAATCAATTGGTGTATTTTGTTATGATTCATATAGTGGGTTGGTACCTCCTTGCACATATGTAGTTACTAAAGTCTAATCAAGTGGGTGCTTGGCTAGTTGGGGTTGGTGTTCCATGTGAAGGTGGTGCTTCAATAAATCTTGATGTTTGTCTTATATGAATTTATTACATTTTTAAATATCAATGGTTTTTCTTTCCTTTGATGGTTTCCCACTTAAATAAGTTTTTCATGTGTTATTCACTTGTATCATGCTCATATAAATGGTTTTTGATGAGTTACTAGTTCACTATATTGATTTGATAGTTCATGAATGATAACATAAAGTTGTAAAAAATTTGAAAAATTATTCACCCGTGTCATTGTTGTTCTAAAAAATATTATCATAGCCTAATCATTTTATATAATTAATAATATATTTAAGGTCATCATAGCAATCACAAGATGTCTTGTAATCAATAAGAATAAGAGAACATATATGATGAAGAATTATATTATGATAGTGAAGGAGGATAAGCTGAATTAGACCTTGAAATTGAGCTCATAAATGTCATTTATGACTTGTATCATCAAAATAAGACTATCAAGGATATTAGGGGTTAGCTAAAAGGAAGTTTAGTATTACTAGTTAAAGATAGAGATAGATTACTTGAAGGTTGAGTATGAATATCTCATAGCAAAAATGAGAAAGTTTGAGAGAGAGAATGAGAATTAAGAGAAAGTAAAGAATACCAACATGAAAAGAAAAATCAATTATATCAATACAATAAAGGTTAAGTCATCATGGGACCATGGTAGAATGAGTAATTAGTCAAGAGGAAAGTACAAAAATATTGGTTGCTAAATCTATCATTATATAGGACACATTGCAATATTTTTATTTAATAGAGTTAGAGGGACCTCAAGATTCAACAAGAAATATAAAGTTCCTATAATTAACGAAAAGAATAAAAAATTGGCATGGAAAAAAAATCAAGTCAATACTAATCATATTGAGATCAAGAGTTAAGATGGACTATTTGACAAGGAGGAATAAGAAACCAAAGAGGATTCTATCCTACCTTAAACTGCCTTTCACATTCAAGATGAAGGCATGAAATTTTATATAGATAGTGGTTACTCAAGAAACATGAAAAGAGACATAAATAAGTTCATCTCATTAAAAATTAATGCTTTAGGAATGATGAGGTTTGGAGATAACACAACTGCCAATATAGTTGGCAAGGGTTTCTTGAGTTTGAAGAATGGGAAGACCAAAACAAAAAATGTGTTGTATGTGGATGTTGTGAAATATAACCTACTTATTTTAAGTAAAATCTAAAATAAAGGATAAATAATAACATTTCATAATAAAGTGTGTGAGATAAGGAAAGCCAAATTAGGAAGGCTTATTCCCAATTCTAAGAGGAATAAGAGGAATATATGTCTTAAATGAGAACAAGACGGATAGATGATTTATGAGAAAGATAGATGGAACTTAGATATGGAAGAAAAATTTAAATCACCTAAACATTGACAAACATGTCAATATTAGCACTAATAAGTCCTTGAAGAACATGCATAAGATCACCAAACCTACAAACATACTTTGTAAGGCTTGTCAACATGGTAAGCGAACTAAAAGACGGTTCAAGTCTAAAGAGTACTCTACTAAAATACCCAAGAATTTAATACACATAGATATAAATGGACCTATAATAATTCAAATCATTCAAAGAGATAGATAATTCATATTTTTAATTGATGATTACACACAAATGACTTGGGTTGCATTATTGAAATAAAATTCATATGTTCTTGAGAATTTGAAGGCATTCAAAGCTCTTGTTGAGAATGAGAAAAATGAGAGGATCAACTTAATAATATTTTATATAGGAGGAGAGTTTTGGTCCAATGAGTTTGATTACTTCTATGAGGTCCATGGAATAAGGAGACAATTCTTAGTAGCTAAGACACTCAGCAAAGTAGGGTGGTAGAAAGGAAGAATAGGATAGTTCAAGAGATGGATAGAACTATGTTAAATAAGTATATATTATCTTATGGATATTAGAGAGAGGTATCAATCTCTACTATCTACATTTTGAATAGAGGATTGGTAAGAACTAAAGGTAACAAGAATCTTTATGAACTATGGAAGGGCAAACCTACTAATGTGAAACACTTTAGAGTGTTTGGGAACAAATGTTTCAATGAAAGACATTATGAAGAATTGGTAAAGTTTGATTCTAGATACGATGACGGTGTATTATTAGGATATTCATCAATGATCTCATCCAATCGATATTATAAAAAGAGACTACAAAAGGTAGTGAAAAACACCAATGTGAATATTGATGAGACAAGGCTATATCATTCATAGTTAATGAACACTTTAGAGAATTTGGATTTCAAGAACTAAAAGGAGGCTATAGAGTTTGATGAGGAAGAAGAACAAGTTGAAAATGGATAGGACTCAAAAGGACCCTCAAGACAGATTGAAAGAGATCACATTGAATCTCAAATCATTGGAAACAAGAATGGAAGTATGAAAATAAGGAGAAGACTGGTAAGTAATCTAAATCAATAAATGTTACTCTAATATTGAATATTGAACCTAAGAGTATTATTTAAGAAATCAAAGACAAATTTTGGATAGGCATTATGAATGAAGAGTTATAATAAATAGATAATAATGACTTTGAAAGTAGTTCGTAGGCCTAAAGATAAGAATGTAATTGGGAAAAAATGGATGTTTATAAACAAGTTGAATGAATATGGAGAAGTCACTAGGAATAAGGATAGATTGGTATGAAATGGATATACACAAGTTGAAGCATTATACTTTGAGGAGACTTGCAATAATAGAAATATTGGAGGCCGTAAGATTTTTATAGACTATGTAGGATTCAAAGGATTCAAGGTGTATTAGATGGATGTCAAATCTACATTTTTAAATTGGAATTTGGAAGAGGAAGTGTGCATTAAGAAACTGAAAGGTTTCTCACAATGAGATGACAAGGACTATATTTGCAAATTTAAAAAGTCTATTTATTGTCTAAAGCAAGGTCCTAGAGCTTCGTATGTTAGGCTGGATAAGTATATATTGGATTAAGGATTTAAAATAGGAGTTACAAATAGTAATATATATATATATATATGTATATATATATATATATATGTATATATACATATATATATATATATATATATATTAATATTTGTAACTCATATTTTAAATCCTTAATCCAATAGATACTTATATATATATATATATATATATATATATGAAGATAGAATATGACCATCAATGTATAGTAGTTTTTTATGTTGATGACATCATCTTTGGTGAAAAAAATGAGAACATGACTAAGGCCTTTGAAAAGGTGATGAAGAAATAATTTGAGATGTCCATCCTATGAGAATTATAATTCTTTCTTTGATTGCAAAATATTCAATCTATAAAAGGTATATTCATCTCACAAGCCATGTATATAAGAGAAATGTTGAATTTTGAGATGGCAGATTGTAACGTAGTTAATACACCCATGATCACAAGATGTAAGTTAATAAAGGAAGATGAGTATTAAATGTTTAATTAGACATCATATAGGTCAATGATTGGAAGTTTATTGTACACCACTACCTATAGACCTAATATTAAACAAGTAGTAGGTCTTGTGGGAATGTTTTAAGTAGATCCAAAGGAGAATTATCTACAAGCAGTCAAAAGGATATTGAGGCATCACAAGGGGACTATAGAGTATGTATTATTTTTTTAAGAATTGAGGAGTTTAATTTTATAGACTAAATAGATGCAGATCAAGTATGAAGTATAGCTGATAGGAAGGTTACTAGTGGAGGATATATATTCCTATTTGGGTGCCTAGTTTCTTAGATAATAAATAAAAAACCATCAACAGCCTTGTCCACTTATGAGGCTAACTACATTGAAGTAGCTTCATGTTGCACTTATGTCATATGGATGAGATAGACCCTAAAAGAATATAAGGTGGAGTATGATGGTCATATCCCTATATATTGTGATAATACAAGTGTTATAAGCATCACAAACAACCTATCATGAACTCAAGGACCAAACACATTCCCATTAGGTATAATTTTATAAGTGAGTAGGTAATTAATTAAATTTTCAAACTTGAATATATTTATAATCATGATCATATTGTAGACATATTGACCAAACCGCCTTCAAAGGTAACTTTTGATCACATATGATAAGAATTAGGTTTAATTCCTTCCCCTAGATATAATTTAAGAAGTAAAGTACTTAGGGGGAGATAATCATGATCACTAGATATAATAATAGGTGATTTATTATAACAAGGTATGTATGGAGATATGGCGATCATATTTGTATTATGTCTCAAAAACTCAAAAGTATTATGTGTTGAGTATTTTGGTTGTAAGGAGTGTAATCCAGGGATTTACAAACATCACTTTGTCATTCATTTCAAAGGGGGAGAATGTATAGAATGGGGAGATAAGAATTATTATTATATAATATTTTTTGTCATCAATGACAAAGGGGGAGATTTTTTATCATTGTTCCTATTGCTGATGTTTGGCATTGATGTTGTCATCGATGTTAAAGGTTTTTAAGAAAGGTTTTCTTGAGGTCATTAAAGAATGTTATTATTTGATAGAATAATTGAGAGGTAATGAAATTATTTGAATATCATGAAATGCATGTGATCAAGATATAAGAGAATCAATAAGTGTTTTAAGGTTAATTTTCAAGTTTCAATTAGTTGAGAAGCCTAGTCATGACACTAAGCATAGCATGAAAAATCATAGTGAGAAGGTTTGAGCATGTTGGCTTGATGAGATATATGTAGAGAGGTATAAGAATATATATTAGATTTATTAAACATGTATATGATGCATTGGATAAATCATGTGAGTCTTAAGGTGAGCCTTTAGGGGTAGGACCTATAAACCTATTATGTAACCAAACCACCTCTAGACATTGCTTGGCTTAATAAGGCATCATGAGCTATTTACAAGACGTATGAAGTATATTTTACATTTTTTAAGAATGTGATATTTTATGTGAGAATTTATATGAGGGGTTTTTATATCATGGACAATGGTTAGAAGGTCAATTTCAAGTCCTAATGTGACTTACAGGTCAAGGTCTAAGCAAACAAAGAGAGAGAGAGAGAGAGATGATGATGGCCAAATGAGGTATGTGATTCATATTTCAGGATAAAAATCAATATGTAAGAATTAATATAAGTGTATCATGTTGGTTTAAGTATTTATACCATGTTTTAGGCCAAAATTTGAAGGGTAAGGCAAGAAAAAGTGCTTTGAGGTCTCTCAAGTGCATAAAATGGAGGTTCTCAACTTGAAGAGGACTTTAAGGTATTCATTGGCACATGTAACCTACGAATTATAAACTAATTTCTTCATGGTAGATGTGCAAGGGCCTTATATCAAAATTTCAAGCATTATTTTTTGGATTAAGGGGCTATACTTTATGAATGATCATTAAGATTATAAGATGGTATAAACCCTAAAAGAAATGTAATAGTGATGCAATATGAAATAAGTTATTATAAAGTGTTTATAATGGATTTGTATTAATATTTAATTGATTATAGGCTATATTCAACTCTCCTATGCACCTCTAGGTGTGATCAATTTGTTAGGTGTGTGAGTATACCCTATAAGAAAAGCCCTATTTCTTAGAGATTTGATGTAGTAGTCAAATTTGACTAGGTAAAAGTTATAAAATAGATGGAGGAAAAAGATTGAGAGTTATATTTTTTGTCCATGGTGGTTTCTAATTAGGTTATATCCCTTAGGTGTGCTAAACTGGTCATCCAGGACAACCTATCGCTAACAAGCCTTATGGTGCAAATAGTGATAAAATTAGGCAAAAGTTAGAAGTTGATTAGGGATGTGTTATCATGGAATATGGATGAATAAAATTAAATGGTAAATTTTTTAAATATTTCTAAGACATTTTCATGTTGGATACAAGTTTTGGAGGTCAGTGGATATGGTGAAAATGTTGCTCATAAGTTGACTTATCTATCTTAGTAAGGCCTCTATACAGTGAGGTTATGATATTGGTATACAATACAAATATTTCTATTTGACAATGTTATATTTAGATTTGAGAATTATATAATTATCTCATTATATCATCCAAATTCATTAGAATTCTTTGAAAATGGTCATATAGGTGTTGAAGGTCATTTTCACCATGTTTATGTGTAGTCATATAAAATGCAAAATTTGGTTACTTGAGTATGACTAAAGACACATAATCCATAGGTCCTCATACTTGATTGCATAACCCTTTTAGGCTTTTCCTTCAATGATTCCTATTCATCAGCAACCTTCTAGACTTAACCCTTATAGACCTAGGTAGCTCTTTTAGGCCCAAATCCATCCCCCTAGGTCTCATTCCATATATACAATAGTGCCCAACTTGGATAGGATAACTAGAACCTATGGTGTCCTATTTATGGCACTATTGTCCAAGTGTACCTTTTATCCTAATGGCCATATTTTAATAAATCCTTTTGCTAATTCATGTCATCCTAACATGAATTAATTTAACCCATGATCATTAATTTACATATAAAAGTATATTCAAAGACCATTTATAAGGGTTGACACTCATTTACAAGAGAGAAGAAAAAATACAAGAAAGTAAATTTAAGCAATTTTTTTTATTTTTACTGCATACAACCTTCTAATATTATTCCAAACTTATTTAAACCATTACACCATCCCCTAGACATCTAAAATATACCTATTTTAACATCTAGTTGTATTTTCATACACAACTACACCAAGAACTTCAATGGGAAAACTACATTAGCTTGATCCCTTAGAGTATTGGTATGTAGGTAACGTGCCCACACATAGGGTTTGAAGTGCATCCATCATATCCTTTACACACTTACCCCTTCTCTCTCTTTCCCAAGTTTCCATTCAAGTTCAAGTACAAATAGATCCTAGGGATTTGAGGATTAAAATCGATACACAACAAGTTTCATAGACTTTTAGGATTTAATATTTCATTGAAAAAGTAACATAGACCTATCAAGTAGAACCCAAAAAAATTAGATCACCTATACAAAAACAATAAAAAAACTATAGTTCTAAATAATAAGGTGTTCAAATTTTGGTGATCCTATCTAATCTATAAACAAAATATAGTATCCTATTTGTCTTAGTCAATTTTTAGCTAAGTTTGATTTTTTTCTCTATTATTACTATTTCTAGAAAAGGTAAAAATACAATCAGTTTAGATAAATTAGTGGCTCAATTATTTCATATTATTTATTGATTTACCCTACTTGGATGTATTTATTTAATTAGGAATAAAATCCCATTATTTTAAAAAATAATAAAACATTTGGTGAACACGTCATACTTTGACTTTTCACACAAAAACCCTAAAAACCCTAAGATAAATTATTTCAGATTTTTTGTGATAATTTCTTGATTTTTCATATATTTAAAATTAAAAATTCTAAAAATTAATTTCAAAATTATCATATATTTTATTAAAACCCTAATTTACACACATTAGGTCCTCTTAGCAGACAAACATATTCCAAATGCTAGGAAAAACATATTGCTAATTTTATTTTTTTTATTTCTTTCCTAAATTTTTAAAGAAAAATTATACAATTTATTTATAAATTCATATAAAAAATTTAAAATTACAATACTAATTTAAAAAAATATATCTTTCAAAACTCCCTAGTTTCATATACTATCACCTATTTGCTTCTTGAGATATCATCTTATATGTTTGGGAGCTCTACATCCTTTTTACACAAACTACAATTAACTATTTTTAGGCCTTTGCATTTATTATATTCAATACTTTCATTTTTTGTTACATTTCCTATAAAAAATTATTGAAAAACATTTAAAAACATTATAAATTGTTTTCCTACTTTCATAATGGCCCAACATACCAATTTTGATGAAACTGATAAAAGATAACTTCAAGAAATATGAACAAAAACATTCAGATATGAAAGATGACATGTTTATAATTATACAAGAGGAACAATAAAAAGTGAAAAATGTTTAATTTGATCAAAACATAGAGCAACCAATTGCAAATAATATTACAGGGGCAACTATGTGTCAACAACCCCTATAGCAGCCCGACCTTCTTTTATGGCACTATTTATAACTAATACATCCCTATCTCGTGATGTGTAAACCATTATGTAAGATATAAGATATCTTTAATCAAAGGTGAAACATCTTGAGCAAGGTGTCTCTAGACCCACATAGGCATTGGATTCTTTTGTTTTACTGCATACACCATTGCCATGTCACATTGCTTCTACACCCTTGCCACAAGGTTTTATTCAACCCAAGCTTACTCTTTATAATGGCAACGGTGATCTAGAGACACACTTGAGATATTTTCATGAATCATGCTTGGAATATGTACCCAATGACTAGATACTTACCAAGATATTTCCATGGAGCCTAAAGGATTATCCTTCACAATGGTTTTATAGTCTATCAAATTAGTTGGTTCATTCATTCAACCCTTTAGATGACATGTTATTAACACACTTTATCGTTAACATTGGTGATAAGGTTTTATATGCTCAAATTACTCAATAAAAATAATGACCAAATGAGCACCTCATAGACTTTGTTCTTTGGTATAAGACAATCTTGGCTAAGATGACTAGTCCCATGGTAGATCAGGAGTTATAAGACCTCTTTGAATAGAGTCTTCTACCATAACTTCATGAATTAATTATGTTCAAGTGATTCTCTGGCTTCACTAAATTATGTCATACACTAAAGGAAAGAGAATTGAAACTCATTTCAATGGGAAAACTCAAGTATATAAGCATTCCAGATACAATAATAACAGTAATATAAAAGTCCCATATAAGGTCAAGTTTAATGATACAAAAGGGTAAAATAAACCTATACTAAATGCAACTTTATAGTTTTATTAGCAGCCCCTTGACATACTTTCTCACATCTTTTAGTTCCTTTAACTAGGGTTTTATAATAACTTTTGGATTGTAATATCATGTTTCTCCCTCCAATTTGAGAATTTCATCCAATCAAACCTTTTCCCAAGGGATATTATCAACAAGTTTTTTGTGATTACCACAAGGCACCAGGCCACACTACAAATAAATGCATCAGTTTGAGACATAAAATACAAGACTTGATAGATGACAACCTACTTGATCTTGGCACTTCAATTGAGCCTCTATAGGTAAAACCAACATAGGATAAATCTTTGAAAATATTCTTAGATCCATTTCCACAACATTCAAAATAGGATATAGGGGACACATCAGGGGTCCACCATACATATCCACTACTAGTTACATACTAGGCACCTTAAATTGAGTCACATATTTTGAGTAGTATGATCAATGTGTATGAGTCTAGATTTTTAGCTAGACCTTTGATATCCTTCTTAGATGACGAGATTCTGGAGGATAATTAAAATTAAAATGCACTCTTTATCAGAGCACATATTCATAATCACCCCATTCATAGTGTTCTCATCGATAATGGTTTTAGTGTCAACATGTGTACCATTACATTATTATATAATTTGGGATATTTAGAGCAAGATGTCACCCTATTAAATAAAGTTATCAATAAATTCAATGGGCACATAAAAAAATCATTGGGTGAGATTATAATTGCTTTACAAACTGGTCCACCACATGTGACCACTCATTTCACTATAGTTCTTAGTGTAGCAGTTTTTGATATGTTACTTGGTCACCCATGGATTCAAAAAATTTGAGTAGTACCATCTACAATTCATTTATTCTATAAATTCATTCATGCTAATCAAGTTATTATAGTTGGTGAAGTTATGTATGAGTTACCACTACCCACTTTAGAGCCATCTACTTTGTAGTTACCAGTTCAAGATTCTCCACCAATTATAGTTTCCTCACCAATTATAGTTCTTCATTTGGTATATATTATGACATAATTGACATATTCATCACCCATATAGAGGGTTCATACACCTCCATATCTTTTGGATTGTAGATAGCTTCCAGTTATAGTTTTCACACCTAGAGCAGTTTCATTGAGATCTCATGGGTCTACACATAATGCACATGTTTAGATAGATTATCCTACTTTGAAATGGCTCCCTAAGATCCTTAAAGTTACATCCACTTTATAAAGTTATAACATGAACCCATAGTAAATTTTTACTTTAGGTATTTTAGATCATCTACAACATATACAACTTTTAGATCCATAGTCTTAACATTTTCATTATGCTTCATTTTCATGTATAATTTTACTCTTTGATTTAGGGCACCATTATAGGGAGTCTCACATGAGATCATCAATTAGTATCAACTTATTCCAACTTATTTTTACATAATCTCTTTTTATTTATTATACATATCTTATATAAAAGTACAAAAATGATACAAAATTTCAAAATAAGAAACATTCAAATAATTTAAAAACACCAAAAACATCTAGATTATATTTATCATCCATGTTTTACATTTCTACTACTATGTCAAACATATATTTTTTGTTTTATGTTATTGTTTTTTGATTATCTACATTACCATGCTTCACTTGATCTTATTTGAGTGTGTGTAGTGACTTATAGTTCCTTGATTATTTTATTCTACCCATTGAAGGGGGCATCCTACTTCTACATTTGAAATACATATTGATACATCTTCCCGCTAGGGGCATTTTATACATGACTACACCATATATCTTATGTAATTATTACACCACACACTCTAAGTATCATTTTGAAATACATTACTTACTATATTACATAGATTACCACATCAAAACTCACTAGTATCTTGTACTTGTGTATTTCCTAGCATATACCTAGTCTTGTACTAAACATGTCTTACATACTTTCACTCTATATTTGATTAGTTATATGTTACTGTACCTTTCCAATTTTTACATGCTTTCCTTTATTTTTTTCATAGCTCGATGTTATTACATTTCTAGTTATAGTTTTGTTTCTTATGTGTGCCTTAGAACATTTGATAATGTCCTTTGGTTATATTCATGTGTGTGTACCTTTAGAAATTTTCCAATGTCCCTTACTTTTACTCTTCTATGTGCCTATGGACCTCATGCCAATCTTTGATTATTTGAAATTTTATTTGTATGTGGCATTTGAACATGCCATGTATGCTTGCTTTCTAGTTTGAGTGGCATGTGTCCATGTCCCTTGTTTATGTGGCCCCTTGGACAAACATCCATGCTTCTTGATTCTTTGTTTATTTGCATGTTTTTTGATTGATTGTCCTTGTTTAAAATGTAATTATGTATTTCATGCATTTAACTTGGTTTCCCTTATTCCATGATGGACATCATGCTCCATCCGTCCAACTAACAACTAACATCTAACATTTTTAGATCTAGTTCAATACATTACACATGATTTTATATTGTTATATCTATCTATGCATACCTCTATTGATCTAAAAATATCTCAATACAAACATTTATATATTTATATATTTCTTGTCAAATATTATTATTATATCATGTATCTATGTAGTATAACACACTTACAAGACTCTTTTCTTCTGAGGGTAGTTATTACATGTTCAATCATTCTTACCCTTAGAAGAGGGGGCATTCAATAAGCGATTTATCATAGAGAAGTCCTTGAAGAACATGCATAAGATCACCAAACCTACAAACATACTTTGTAAGGCTTGTCAACATTGTAAGCGAACTAAAAGAAGGTTCAAGTCTAAGGAATACTCTAATAAAATACCCAAGAATTTAATACACACAGATATAAATGGTCCTATAATAATTCAAATCATTCAAAGAGATAGATACTTCATATTTTTCATAGATGATTACACATGAATGACTTGGGTTGCATTATTGAAATAAAAATCATAGTTCTTGAGAAGTTCAAGGCATTCAAAGCTCTTATTGAGAATGAGAAAAATGGGAAGATCAAGTTACTAATATTTTGTATAGGAGGAAAGTGTTGGTCCAATGAGTTTGATGACTTCTATGAGGTCCATGGAATAAGGAGATAATTCTTAGTAGCTAAGACACTCAGTAAAGTAGGGTAGTAGAAAGGAAGAATAAGATAGTTCAAGAGATGGATAGAACTATGTTAAATAAGTATATATTATCTTATGGATATTGGAGAGAGGTATTCATCTCTACTATCTACATTTTGAATATAGGATAGGTAAGGACTAATGGTAACAAGACTCTTTATGAACTATGGAAGGGCAGACCTACTAATGTGGAACACTTTAGAGTGTTTGGGAACAAATGTTTCATCGAAAGACATTATGAAGAATTGGTAAATTTTGATTCTAGATATGATGAAGGTTTATTCTTATGATATTCATTAATGAGCTCATCCAATAGATATTATAAAAAGAGACTACAAAAGGTAGTGAAAAACACCAATGTGAATATTGATGAGACAAGGCTATATCATTCATAGTTAATGAGCACTTTAGAGAATTTGGACTTCAATAATTAAAAGGAGACTATAGAGTTTGATGAGGAATAAAAATAAGTTTAAGAGGGATCGGACTCAAAAGGACCCTCAAGGCAGATTCAAAGAGATCACCTTGAATCTCAAATCATTGGAAATAAGAATGCAAGTATGAAAATAAGGAGAAGACTGGTAAGTAATCTAAATCAATAAATGTTACTCTAATATTGAATATTGAACCTAATAGTATTATTTAAGTAATTAAAGACAAATTTTGGATAGGCATTATGAATGAAGAGTTATAATAAATAGATAATAATGACTTTGAAATTAGTTCCTAGGCCTAAAGATAAGAATGTCATTGGGAAAAAATGGGTGTTTATAAACAAGTTGAATGAATATGGAGAAGTCACTAGGAATAAGGATAGATTGGTATGAAACGGACATATACAAGTTGAAGCATTCTACTTTGAGGAGACCTTTAGCAGTAGCAAGATTGGAGGCCATAATATCTTTATAGACTATGTAGGATTCAAAGGATTCAAGGTAGATTAGATGGATGTCAAATCTACATTTTTAAATGGGAATTTAGAAGAGGAAGTGTGCATTAAGAAACTGAAGGGTTTATCAATATGAGATGACAAGGACTATATTTGCAAATTTAAAAAATCTATTGTCTAAAGCAAGCTCCTAGAGCTTCGTATGCTAGGTTGGATAAGTATCTATTGGATTAAGGATTTAAAATAGGAGTTACAAATATATATATATATATATATATATATATATATATATATATATATATATATATATATATATATATATATATATAAAGATAGAATATGACCATCAATGTATAGTAGTATTTTATGTAGATGACATCATCTTTGGTGGAAAAAATTAGAACATGAGTAAGGCCTTTGCAGAGGTGATAAAGAAAGAATTTGAGATGTCCATCCTAGGAGAACTATCATTCTCTCTTTGATTTCAAAATAATCAATCTATAAAAGGTATATTCATCTCACAAGCCAAGTATATAAGAGAAATGTTGAATTTTGAGATGGAAGATTGCAACGTAGTTAGTATACCCATGATCACAAGATGTAAGATGAGAAAGGAAGATGAGTATTCAAAGTTTAATCAGACATCATATAGGTCAATGATTGGAAGTTTATTGTACACCACTACCTACAGACCTAATATCATACAAGTAGTAAGTCTTGTGGGAAGGTTTTAAGTAGATCCGAAGGAGAATTATCTACAAGAAATCAGAAGGATATTGAGGTATCACAAGGGGACTATAGAGTATGTATTATTTTTTTAATAATTGAGGAGTTTAATTTTATAGACTAAATAGATGCAGATCAAGTATGAAGTATAGATGATAGGAAGGTTACTAGTTGAGGATATATATTCCTATTTGGGTGCCTATTTTCTTAGATAAGAAATAAAAAACCATAAATAACTTTGTCCACTTATGACGCTAACTACATTGAAGCAGCTTCATGTTGCACTTAGGTCTTATGGATGAGAGAGACCCTAAAATAATATAAGGTGTAGTATGATGGTCATATCCCTATATATTGTGATAATACAAGTGTTATAAGGATCACAAAGAACCTATCATGAACATGAGGACCAAACACATTCCCATTAGGTATCATTTTATAAGTGAGTAGTTAATTAAATAAAGTTTCAAACTTGAATATATTTCTACACATGATCAAATTGTAGACATCTTGACCAAACCACCTTAAAAGGTAACTTTTGAACACATAAGATAAGAATTAGGTGTAATTCTTTCCCCTAGATATAATTGGAGAAGTAAGGTACTTAGAGGGAAATAATAATGATCAATAGATATAATAATAGGTGATTTATTCTAAAAAGGTATGTATGGAGATATGGGGATCATATTTGTATTATGTCTCATAAACTCAAAAGTATTATGTGTTGAGTATTTTGGTTGTAAAGAGTGTAATCTAGGGAGTTACAAACATCACTTTGTCTTTCATTTCAAAGGTGGAGAATGTATAGAATGGGGAGATAAGAATTATTAGTATATAATATGTTTTGTCATCAATGACAAAGGGGGAGATTTTTTATCATTGTTCCTAATACTGATGTTTGGCATTGATGTTGTCATCGATGTTAAAGGTTTTTAAGAAAGGTTTTCTTGAAGTCATTAAAGAATGTTATTTTTTGATAGAATAATTGAGAGGTAATGAAATTATTTGAATATCATGAAAGGCATGTGATCTAGATATAAAATATTTAATAAGTGTTTTAAGGTTAATTTTCAAGTTTCAATTACTTGAGAAGCCTAGTCATGACACTAATCATATCATGAAAAATCATAGTGAGAAGGTTTGAGCATGGTGGCTTGATGAGATAGATGTATAGAGGAATAAGAATATATATTAGGTTTATTAAAAATTTATGTGATGCATTGGAGAACTCATGTGAGTCTTAGGGTGAGCCTATAGGGGTAGGACCTGTAAACCTAGTATGCAACCAAACCACCTCTAGACATTGCTTGGCTTAATAAGGCATCATGAGCTATTTAGAGGACGTATGAAGTATTGTTTTACATTGTTTAATAATTTGATATTTTATGTGAGAATTTATATGATGTTTTTATATCTTGGATAGTGGTTAGAAGGTTAGTTTCAAGTCTTAATGTGATTTACAGGTCAAGGTCTAAGCAAACAAAGAGAGAGAGAGATGATGGCTAAATGAGGTATATGATTCATATTTAAAGATAAAAATGATTATGTAAGAATTAATATAAGTGTATCATGTTTGTTTAAGTATTTATACCATGTTTTAGGCCAAATTTTGAAGTTTAAGGCAAGAAAAAGTGCTTTGAGGTCTCTCGAGTGCATAAAATTATAACCTGAGGAGGACTTTAAGGTATTCATTGGAACATGTAACCTATGAATTATAACCTAATATATTCATTTTAGATTTGGAAGGCTCTTATATAAAAATTTGAAGCATTATTTTTTGGATTAAGGGGCTATACTTTATGAATGATCATTAAGACTATAAGATGGTATAAACCCTAAAAGAAATGTAATAGTGACCCAATATGAAATAAGTGATTATAAAGTGTTTATAATGGATTGGTATTAATATTTAATTGATTAGAGGCTATATTCAACTCTCCTATGCACCTCTAGGTGTGATCAATTTGTTAGGTGTGTGAGTATACCCTATAAGAAAAGCGTTATTTCTTAGATATTTGATGTAGTAGTCAGATTTGACTAGGTAAAAGTTTTAAAATGGATGGAGGAAAAAGATTGAGAGTTATATTTTTTGTCCATGGTGGTTTATAATTAGGTTATATCCCTTAGGTGTGTTAAACTGGTCATCCAAGACAACCTATCGCTAACAAGCCTAATGGTGCAAATAGTGATAAAACTAGGCAAAAGTGAGAAGTTGATTAGGGATGTGTTATCATGAAATACGGATGAAGAAAATTAAATGGTAAAATTTTTAAATATTTTTAAGACATTTCCATGTTGAATAGAAGTTTTGGAGGTCAGTGGATATGGAGAAAATGTTGCTCATAAGTTGACTTATCTATCTTAGTAAGGTCTATATACAGTGAGGTTATGATATTGGTATACAATACAAATATTTCTATTTGACAATGCTATATTTATATTTGAGAATTATATAATTATCTCATTATATCATCCAAATTCATTAGAATTCTTTGAAAATGGTCATATAGGTGTTGAAGGTCATTTTCACCATGATTGTGTGTAGTCATATAAAATGCAAAATTTGGTTACTTGAGTATGTCTAAAGACACATAATCCATAGGTCCTCATACTTTATTGCATAACCCTTTTAGGCTTTTCATTCAATGATTCCTATTCATCAACTGCCTTCTAGACTTAACCCTTATAGACCTAGGCAACTCTTTTAGGCCCAAATCCATCCCCCTAGGTCTCATTCCCTATAAACAATAGTGCTCAACTTGGATAGGATCACTAAACCCTATGGTGTCCTATTTATGGCACTATTGTCCAAGTGTACCTTTTATCCTAATGGCCATATTTTCATAAATCCTTATCCTAATTCATGTCAACCCAACATGAATTAATTTAACCCATGATCATTAATTTCCATATAAAAGTCTATTCAAAGACCATTTATAAGGGTTGACACTCATTTACAAGAGAGAAGAAAAAATACAAGAAAGTAAATTTAATCAATTTTCCCTATTTTTACTGCATACAACCTTCTAATATTATTCCAAGCTTATTTAAACCCTTACACCATCCCCTAGCCATCTAAAATATACCTATTTTAACATCTAGTTGCATTTTCATACACAATTGCACTAAGAACTTCAATGGGAAAACTACATTAGCTTGATCCCTTAGAGTATTGGTATGTAGGTAACGTGCCCACACATAGGGTGTGATGTGCATCCATCATAACCTTTACACACTTACCCATTCTCTATCTTTCACAAGTTTCCATTCAAGTTCAAGTACAAATAAATCCTAGGGATTTAAAGATTAAAATAGAAACACAACAAGCTTTATATACTTTTAGGCTTTAATATTTCATTGACAAAGTAACATAGACCTATCAAGTAGAACCCAAAAAAATTAGATCACCTAAACAACAACAATTAAAAAAACTATAGTAATAAATAATAGGGTGTTCAAATTTTGGTGATCCTATCTAATCTATAAACAAAATATAGGATCCTATTTGTGAGTCTCCCAAACCTACATATAAATTTCCAAACACTACAACATTTATCTCAGTTAGTTTTTAGCTAAGTTTGATTTTCTCTCTATTATTACTATTTCTAGAAAAGGTTAAAATACAATCAGTTTACATAAATTAGTGGCTCAATTATTGAATATTATATATTTATTTACCCTAATCAGACCTATTTATTTAATTAGGAATAAAAATACATTATTTTAAAAAATAATAATACATTTGGTGAACTCGTCATACTTTGACTTTTCACACAAAAACCCTAGAAACCCTAGGATAAATTATTTCTGATTTTATGCTATAATTTCGTTATTTTTCCTATATTTAAAATAAAAAAATCTAAACATTAATTTAAAAATTATCATATATTTTATTAAAACCGTAGTTTACACATATTAGGTCCTTTTATCAGACAAACAAATTCCAAATGCTAGGAAAAACATATTGCTAATTTAATTTTTTTTTTTAAATTTTTCCTAAATTTTTAAAGAAAAATTATACAATTTATATATAAATTCATATCAAAATTTAAAAATTACAATACTAATTTTAAAAAAATATCTTTCAAAACTCCCTAGTTTCATATACTATCACCTATTTGCTTCTTGAGATATCATCTTATATGTTTGGGAGCTCTGCATCCTTTTTACACAAACTATAATTAACTATTTTTAGGACTTTGCATTTATTATATTAAATATTTTCCTTTTTTAGTACATTTCCTATAAAAACTTATTGAAAATCATTTAAAAACATTATAAATTATTTTCCTACTTTCACAATGGCCCAAAATACCAATTTTGATGAAACTGACAAAAGAGAACTTCAAGAAATCTGAAAAAAAAACATTCAGATATGAAAGATGACATGTTTATAATTATACAAGAGGAACAATAAAAAGTGAATAATGTTCAATATTATCAAAACATAGAGCCACCAATTTCAAATAATATTACAGGGGTAGCTATGTGTCAATAACCCCCTATAGTAGCCCAACCTTCTTTTATATGACTATTTATAGCTAATACATCCCTATCTCCTGATTTGTAAACCATTATGTAAGAGATAAGATATGTTTAATAAAATGTGCAACATCTTGAGAAATGTGTCTCTATACCCACATAGGCATTGGATTCTTTTTTTTACTGCATACACCATTGCCATGTCATATTGCTTCTACACCCTTGCCACAAGGTTTTATTCAACCCAAGCTTACTCTTTATAATGGCAAGGGTGATCTAGAGACACACTTGAGATCTTGTCATGAATCATGCTTGGAATATGTACCCAATGACTAGATACTTACCAAGCTATTTCCATGGAGGCTAAAAGATTATGCTTCACGATGGTTTTATAGTCTATCGAATTAGTTGGTTCATTCATTCAACCCTTTAGATGACATGTTATTAACACAATTTATCATTAACATTGGTGATAAGGTTTTATATGCTCTAATTACTTAACAAAAACAATGACCAAATGAGCATCTCATAGACTAAGTTCTTTGGTATAAGACCATCTTGGCTAAGATGACTAGTCCCATGGTAGATCAAGAGCTATAAGACCTCTTCAAATAGAGTCTTCTACCATAACTTCATGAATCAATTATGTTCAAGTGATTCTCTTGCTTCACTAAATTATGTCATACATTAAAGGAAAGAGAAGTGAAACTCATTTCAATGGGACAACTCGAGTATACAAGCATTCCAGATACAACTAATAAGAGTAATAGCAAAGTCCCATATAAGGTCAAATTCAATGATACAAAAGGGTAAAATTAACCTATACTAAAGGCAGATTTATAGTTTTATTAGTACCCCCTTGACATAATTTCTCACATCTTTTAGTTCCTCCAGCTAGGGTTTTACAATAAATTTTGGATTGTAATATCATGTCTCTCCCTCCAATTTGAGAATTTCATCCAATAAAACCTTTTCCAAAGGGATATTATCAACAAGCATTTTGTGATAACCACAAGGCACCAGGCCACACTACAAATAAATGCATCAGTTTGAGAAATAAAATATAAGACTTGATAGATGACAACCTACTTGATCCTGGCACTTCAATTGAGCCACTATAGGTAAAACCAACACAAGATAAATATTTAAAAATATTCTTAGATCCATTTACGTAACATTAAAAATAGGATATAGGGGACACATCAGGGGTCCACCTTACATATCCACCACTAGTTACATACTAGGCACATTCAGTTGAGTCACATATTTTGAGTAGTATGATCAATGTGTATGAGTCTAGATTTTCAGCTAGACCTTTGATATCCTTCTTAGATCAGAAGGTTGTGGAGGATAATTAAGATTATAATGAACTCTTTATCAGAGCACATATTCATAATCACCCCATTCATGGTGTTCTCATCGATAATGGTTTTAGTGTCAATATGTGTACCATTACATTATTATATAATTTGGGCTATTTAGAGCAAGATGTCACCCTGATAAATAAATTTATCAATGTATTCAATAGGCACATAAAAAACTCATTTGGTGAGTTTATAATTCCTTTACAAACTGGTCCACCACATGTGACCACACATTTCACTATAGTTCCTAGTGTAGGAGTTTTTGATATGTTACTTGGTCACCCATGGATTTAAAAAATTTGAGTAGTACCATCTAAATTTCATAGATTCTAGAAATTCATTCATGCTAATCAAGTTATTATATTTGGTGAAGTTTTGTATGAGTTACCACTACCCACTTTAGAGCCATCTACTTTGTAGTTACCAGTTCTAGCTTCTCTAATAGTTATAGTTTCCTCACCAATTATAGTTCTTCATTTTGTATATATTATGACATAATTGACATATTCATCACCCATATAGAGGGTTCATACACCTCCACAGCTTTTGGATTGTAGATAGCTTCCAGTTATAGTTTTCACACCTAGAGCAGTTTCATTGAGATCTCATGGGTCTACACATAATGGACATGTTTAGATAGCTTATCCTATTTTGAAATGGCTCCCTAAGATCCTTAAAGTTACATCCACTTTTTAAAGTTATAACATGACCCCACAGTCAATGTTTACTTTAGTTATTTTAGATCATCTATAACATATACAACTTTTGGATCCATAGTCTTAACATTTTCATTATGCTTCATATTCATGTATAATTTTACTCTTTAATACAGGGCAGCATTATAGGAGTCTCACATGAGATCATCAGTTAGTATCAACTTATTCCAACTTATTTTTACATAATCTCTTTTTATTTACTATACATAACTTATATAAAAATACAAAAACAATACAAAACTTCAAAATAAAAAACATTCAAATAATTTAAAAACACCAAAAATATCTAGATTATATGCATCATCCATGTTTTAAATTTATACTACTATGTCAAACATACATATTTTGTTTTATGTTATTGTTTGTTGATTATCTACATTACCATGCTTCACTTGATCTTATTTGAGTGTGTTCAGTGACTTTTAGCTCCTTGATTATTTTTTTCTACCCACTGAAGGGGGCATCCTAGTTCTACATTTGAAATGCACATTGATACATCTTCCCACTAGTGGAATTTTATACATGACTACACCATATATCTTATTTCATTATTACACCACACACTCTAAGTATCATGTTGACATACACTACTTACTATATTATATAGATTACCACATAAAAACTCACTAGTATCTTGTACTTGTGTATTTCCTAGCATATACCTAGTCATGTACTAAACATGTCTTACCTAATTTCACTCTATATTTGATTAGTTATATGTTATTGTAAAATTCCAATTTTTAGATTCTTTCCTATTTTTCTTTTCATAGCTAGATGTGATTACATTTCTAGTTATAGTTTTATTTAATATGTGTGCCTTAGGATATTTGTTAATGTCCTTTTGTTATATTCATGTGTGTGTACCTTTAGACATTTTCCATTGTCCCTTGCTTTTACTCTTCTATGTGCCTATGGAACTCATGCCAATATTTCATTATTTGAAATTTTATTTGTATGTGGCATTTGAACATGCCATGTATGCTTGCTTACCAGTTTGAGTGGCATGTGCTCATGTCCCTTGTTTATTTGGCCCCTTGGACAACCTTCTATGCTTCTTGATTCTTTGTTTGTTTGCTTGTTTTTTGATTGATTTTCCTTGTTTGCAATGTAATTATACATGTCATACATTTAACTTGGTTTCTCAAATTCTATGATGGACATCATGCTCCATCCCTCCAACTAAAAACTAACATCTAACATTTTTAGTTCTAGTTCAGTACATTACACATGATAACACACTAAAATCATAACACCTCTAGCTTAGACACTAGGGAGAGCATAGGTAACAAATAGAAAACACAACTAAAATATAAATGAAAACACTATTTTACCTTCTTTAGAGCTCCAAATGGCTTGTTGAAGTGGATTAATTGATTTTTTCATCAAGAAGTGTTTGACAATGAAGCTATATTTGTTCCTTCCCTCCTTGGCACTTTTGATTGATTATTTAACATATGATTTTGGAATGGTGACATTAAGCTGAAGGTTTATTTTCATTCATTTGAGCATTATAACACTACATTATCAAATATTGTTAAGGTATATAGGCATAATAACTTTAGACCAAAATAAATTTTTGACATCAATAGGCATGACCTTGTATTCATATCCTCAAGACTTAACACTCACCTAAGGTGAGTTAAGGTTGAGTTTAAACATGGAACAAGTTAAAAATAACCCTAGGTGAGTTTATAATAACTATAGTTGAGTTAATATTTATCATGTAATTATGATTTTCAATTAATAGGCATGGATCTCAAATTATATATATTAGGATATTTTGGAAGAGCTTGACAACTCATAAAGGCAATGATGAAAATGATTAATATTTTGGTTTTTGGAATTTAATTTTTTTGATGTTTATTAATTATAAATGGATAATTCAACTAAGAATTTAATATTTTTTAATTAGATAATTCATTTTGATTAACATTTTAGCTCTTTTAAAATTTGATAAAGTGCCTTACTTAATGGGTCAATAGGCCAACCTGATAATTGTTATGTCATAAGGTGATTAAGGAAGTATCCATGATAGGTTATTATTGTGTATAGTATAATAGCATAAATATATATTCTTCAACATGACTTTGATAATCAATGAATGATGTTTAACCTAAACTTGGATGTTTAGTAATTCTTGGGCTTAATTTACAATGTTTGGTAAGAATCAATCTAATGTATGGTCAAAATCTAGTTGTGGCTAGAATTGGCTGTCTAAAATTTTGACTTTTTTGGGAAGGCATTTAGATCTATAGGCAAAATAAATTATTCTCAAATAATGAAAAGGTATTTTACTCATAATACTCTAATAGGTGATGAATGAGCTTTGGATGCCCCATCGAGGGAGTAGTTAACAAATAAGGTTCGAGATCGGTCCTTCAAAATAAGGAAAATGATGGGACCAAAAGGTTAATTGGTGGAAAAGACCAATTTTCCCATAGGTAGTTATAATCATTCGCATAGTGAGTTGTTTTAGAGGGGTAGATAAAAAGGATGATTTTCCCAAAATAAGTTATAATCAACATCATAACATGGTAAAAAGATAATGATTTGCCCACATGTGGTTATAATAAATAGCCGAAAAAAAAGGTTAAAAAGAGAATGATTTTATATAAGGTGGTTATAATAATTAAAATGAAAACAATGATTTACCCATAGGTGATTATAATCATTTATAGGATTATTGAACATTATTCCTATTCTTAAATTTTTTCATTGACATTGTCACTGATGTCAAAGGTTCTGAAGAAAGGTGTTTATAGTGCTTCAGAAGCCTCAACATGACACTTGTCATGGCATGAACAATCCTAGTGAGAAGATTTGAGCATTGTGGGTTTATGATATAGATGTAAAGAGGAATAATAAGTTTTATGAGGTTTATTTAACATTTAAATAAGACATTAGAACACTCATGTGAGTCTCAATATGAGCCTATAAGTTTAGGACTTACAAACATAGCATGCAACTATACCACCTCTAGATTTTGCTTGGCCTCATGAGACATCATGAGATATTGATAAGACATATGAAGGATGTTTGACATTTTTTTAGGATGTTAGATGTTTTTTTATACTATTTATGAGGTTTTTATAGATTAGATCATGGTTAGAAGGTTATTTTATTATATTGAATTTCTAGTCTCATACCTAATTTGGCACCCATCTCTCTTTTTGTTTGATTAGACATTGACCTGAAAGTCATGTGATCATTGATATAAGTGTTGCATGGTGTTTCAATTTTTTTGACAAATTTTCAATTCAAATTTTTAAGGTTAAGGAAATAAAAACTACTTTGAGGTCTCTCGAGTACACAAAATAGAGGGTTCTCAACTCAAGGAGTTTCAAGCATTCATTAACATGTGTAACCTATACATGATAACCTAATATATTCATGGTAGATGGTGAAGGGTCATATCTAAAATTTTTAAGATTTGGTTTTTATATTAAGGGGATATACTTTATGAATGATCATTAAGACTAGAAGATGGTATAAATCCTTAAATAACCCAAATAGTGACATGATATGAAATAAATTTTTATAAAGTGATAAAAATGGATTGCTATGTATATTTTAGTGGTTTTAGGTTGTATTCAACTCTCCCAGGAAACTTCAAGTGTGAATAGTTTGTAAGGTGTGTGAGTAGACCCTATAAGAAAGGCCTGGTTTCTCATAGATTTATTATATCAATCAGAGTTGACCATGTAAAAATTGAAAAATGTATGGAGGAAAAAGATTGAGACTTTTACTTTATTCCCATGGTTTTTTATGATTATGTTCTAGCCATTATGTGTGAAAAATTGGTCATCTAAGACAACTTATTTCTAACAACCCTAATGATGTAAATAGTGAGAAAACTAGATAAAAGTGAGAAATTGATTAGGGATGTGCTATCATGTAATTGATAAGAATCCAAGTAAATGGTTATATTTTTCAAGACTTGGAATAAATTTTCATTTTTGATAAAAGTTTTTTAGGTTAGTGGATATGATGAAAATGTTGCTTACAAGTTGACTTGTCTATCTCAGTAAGGTTTGTATATAATGAGGTTATGAGATTGGTCTACAAGACCATTCTTTCCATCTTACCATGTTATATTTGTTTTTAATTTTTGTTTAGTGATATAATTATATCATAAAAATTAATTTTAAATCTCTAAAATTGGTCATAGTGGTGTTGAAGGTCATTTCACCATGATTGTGCTTTAAGGCAAACTAATAGTTCTAAGTAAGCAAGTTGTAGTGATGAATTTAAGGCACTATGATATGATTTCAAGCATATAATATAATTTATTTTTATATTTTTTACTTTTATGTCCTATCCATACTTTAAATAATTATTTATACTCAATGAAATTAGTGAAAATGTTGAATCCAAGATGGCTTGTCTGATAAAGTAAGGTCTATGAGAGAGAAGGTCAAAAAATTGGTCTACAATACCAATAATTAACATTAGAGGTTATGATTTTTTCATTTCATGTTGGTTTAAAGATGACTAAGGATCATATTAATGCATTATAATTCCTTTATTATTTTTTTTCGGTTTTATAAATTTAAGTTTCCATGACTATGTTTTGAGGTTAGTTGGAAATTCTGAGTGAGCTATCTATAGAGAAGGGTGTGAGTCATTTTATCCTTATTTATGAAGTTAAAATTGTGTTTATGATTTAGAAACTTTCTAGGTATGCTCAGGTCTAATTGTGAACAATACTAATGGCATACTTTAAGTGGTAATTAGAGATAAAGTATGTAATTAACTAAGAGGATATTATTATGGGTTTATTTTATTGTAATATGAAGTTTTCCTAGTCTTCATGAATTTTTAAAGTGATCTAATAAGATCAAATGTTAATGTGTGCTAATGAAGGCCTAATTGAATTAGGTCTCTTTAAAGCCTTAAAAGGGGGTTTGGTCCTATATGCTATAACCAAAATTTTGTAATTTTTGATTCATTTTTTTGAAATGTAATAAGTTATATTGGATTTAAAATATAAATTATCAATTGTGTATGGTCGACCAAGAGGTATATGATAAAGAACCTTGTATAAGAACAAGTCCTAATATGCCTAATTGACTTGTCAGAGTATGTGTGTGTTGAAGCAAAAGATAAAATACTTTGAAGAGATAAAAGAGGTATTTTAGACAATAAAAAGGGATGATATAAAATATAATTAATATCTAATATGTGTACTATATATGACTATCAAGGTCAAATTACCTAATTTGTATTGAAGAGATGTAGTTGAACGAAGGAGCCTAAAAGGTAAATTTAAAGGGATAAGAGTATGAAGAGATAAATAGGTAGTCATCATCATTTGGTTAAGGAAAAAGGTTTCCTAAATATGATAAAATTAATCAAATGGTGTATTTGGTTATGATTCATATAGGGGGTTGGTACCTCCTTGCACATATATGGTTACTAAAGTCTAATCAAGTGGGTACTTGGCTAGTTGGGGTTGGTGTTCCATGTGAAGGTGGTGATTCAATAAATCTTGATGCTTGTCTTATATGAATTTATTACATTTGTAAATATCAATGGGTTTTATTTCCTTTGATGGTTTCCCACTTAAATAAGTATTTCATGTGTTATTCACTTGTATCATGCTCATATAAATGGTTCTTGATGAGTTACTAGTTCATTATATTGATTTGATAGTTCATGAATGATAAAGTAAAGTTGTAAAAAATTTGAAAACTTATTCACCCCTGTCTTTGTTTTTCTATAAACTATTATCATAGCCTAATCCTTGTATATAATTATAATAAATTTAAGGTGATCATAGAAATCACAAGATGTCTTGTAATAAATAAGAATAAGACAACATATATGATGAAGAATTATATTATGATAGTGAAGGAGGATAAGCTGAAGTAGACCTTGAAATTGAGCTCATAAATGTCATTTATGACTTGTATCATCAAAATAATACTATCAAGGATATTAGGGGTTAGCTAAAATGTGTCAAAATAAGGCTTAGGTAAAAGGAAGTTTAGTATTACTAGTTAAAGATAGAGATAGATTACTTGAAGGTTGAGTATGAATATCTCATAGCAAAAATGAGAAAGTTTGAGAGAGAGAATGAGAATTAAGAGAAAGTAAAGAATACCAACATGAAAATAACAATCAATTAGATCAATTAAATAAAGGTTAAGTCATCATGGTACCATGGTAAAATGAGTAATTGGTCAAGAGGCAAGTACAAAAATATTGGTTGCTAAATCTATCATTATATAGGACACATTGCAAGATTTTTATTTAATAGAGTTAGAGGGACCTCCAGATTCAACAAGAAATATAAAGTTCCTATAATTAATGAGAAGAATAAAACATTGGTATGGAAACAAAATCAAGTCAATACTAATCATATTGAGTTCAAGAGTTAAGATGGACTATTTGACAAGGAGGAATAAGAAACCAAAGAGGATTCTATCCTAGCTTAAACTGCCTTTCACATTAAAGATGAAGGCATGAAATTTTATATAGATAGTGGTTACTCAAGACACATGAAAAGAGACATAAATAAGTTCATATCATTAAAAATTAATGCTTCAGGAATGATGAGGTTTGGAGATAACATAACTACCAATATAGTCGGCAAGGGTTTCTTGAGTTTGGAGAATGGGAAGACAAAAACACAAATTGTGTTATATGTGGATGTTTTGAAATATAACCTACTTAGTGTAAGTCAAATATAAAATAAAGGATAAATAATAACATTTCATAATAAAGTGTGTGAGATAAGGAAAGCCAAATTAGGAAGGCTAATTACCAATTTTAAGAGGAATAAGAGGAATACATATGTCTTAAATGAGAACAAGAAGGATAGATGATTCATGAGAAAGATAGATGGAACTTGGATATGGAAAAAAATGTTAATTCACATAAACATTGACAAAAATGTCAATATTAGCACTCAGAAGTCCTTGAAGAACATGCATAAGATCACCAAACATACAAACATACTTTGTAAGGCTTGTCAACATGGTAAGTGAACTAAAAGAAGGTTCAAGTCTAAGGAGTACTCTACTAAAATACCCAAGAATTTAATACACAAAGATATATATGGGCCTATAATAACTCAAATCATTCAAATAGATAGATAATTCATATTTTTCATTGATGATTACACACAAATGACTTGGGTTGCATTATTTAAATAAAAATCATATCTTCTTGAGAATTTGAAGGCATTCAAAGCTCTTGTTGAGAATGAGAAAAATGGGAAATCAAGTTACTAATATTTTATATAGGAGGAGAGTTTTGGTCCAATGAGTTTGATGACTTCTATGAGGTCCATGAAATAAGGAGACAATTCTTAGTAGCTAAGACACTCAACAAAGTAGGGTAGTAGAAAGGAAGAATAGGATAGTTCAAGAGATGGATAGAACTATGTTAAATAAGTATATATTATCCTATGGATATTGGAGAGAGGTATCAATCTCTAATATATACATTTTGAATAGAGGATATGTAAGAACTAAAGGTAACAAGACTCTTTATGAACTATGGAAGGGAAAACCTACTAATGTGGAACACTTTAGAGTGTTTGGGAACAAATGTTTCATCAAAAGACATTATGAATAATTGGTAAAGTTTGATTCTAGATAAGATGAAGGTGTATTCTTAGGATATTCATTAATGATATCATCCAATAGATATTATAAAAAGAGACTACAAAAGGTAGTGAAAAACACCAATGTGAATATTGATGAGACAAGGCTATATCATTCATAGTTAATGAACACTTTAGAGAATTTGGACTTCAAGAATTAAAAGGAGGCTATAGAGTTTTATGAGGAAGAAGAATAAGTTGAAAATGGATAAGACTCAAAAGGACCCTCAAGACAGATTCAAAGAGATCACCTTGATTCTCAAATCATTGCTAACAAGAATGCAAGTATGAAAATAATGAGAAGACTGGTAGGTAATCTAAATCAATAAATGTTACTCTAATATTGAATATTAAACCTAAGAGTATTATTTAAGAAATCAAAGACAAATTTTGGATAGGCATTATGAATGAAGAGTTATAATAAATAGATAATAATGACTTTGAAAGTAGTTCCTAGGCCTAAAGATAAGAATGTAATTAGGAAAAAGTGGGTGTTTATAAACAAGTTGAATGAATATGGAGAAGTCATTAGGAATAAGGATAGATTGGTATGAAATGGATATGCACAAGTTGAAGCATTATACTTTGAGGAGACTTGTAGCAGTAACAAGATTGGAGGCCATATGATTTTTATAGACTATGTAGGATTCAAAGGATTCAATGTATATTAGATGGATGTCAAATCTACATTTTTATATGGGAATTTGGAAGAGGAAGTGTGCTTTAAGAAACTGAAAGGTTTCTCACAATGAGATGACAAGGACTATATTTGCAAATTTAAAAAGTCTCTCTATTGTCTAAAGCAAGCTCCTAGAGCTTTGAATGATAGGTTGGATAAGTATCTATTAGATTAAGGATTTAAAATAGGGGTTAAAAATAGTAATATATATATATATATATGTATATGTATATATATATATATATATATATATATATATATATATATATATATATATATATATATATATATATATATATCAAGATATAATATGACCATCAATGTATAGTAGTTTTTTATGTAGATGACATCATATTTGGTGAAAAAATGAGAACATGACTAAGGCCTTTGCAAAGGTGATGAAGAAAGAGTTCGAGATGTCCATCCTAGGAGAACTATCATTCTTTCTTTGATTGAAAAATATTTAATCTATAAAAGGTATATTCATCTCACAAGCCAAGTATTTAAGAGAAATGTTAAATTTTGAGATGGAAGATTACAACGTAGTTAGTACACCCATGATCACAAGATGTAAGTTGAGAAAGGAAGATTGGTATTCAAAGTTTAATCAGACATCATATAGGTCAATGATTGGAAGTTTATTGTACACCACTACCTATAGACATAATATCATACAAGAATTAGGTCTTGTGGGAAGGTTTTAAGTAGATCCAAAGGAGAATTATCTACAAGTAGTCAAAAGGATATTGAGGTATCACAAAGGGACTATAGAGTATGTATTAATTTTTTTAAGAATTGAGGAGTTTAATTTTATAGACTAAATAGATGCAGATCAAGTATGAAGTATAGATGATAGGAAGGTTACTAGTTGAGGATATATATTCCTATTTGGGTGCCTATTTTCTTAGATAAGAAATACAAAACCATCAATAACATTTTCCACTTATGAGGCTAACTACATTGAAGTAGATTCATGTTACACTTAGGTCTTATGGATGAGAGAGACCCTAAAAGAATATAAGGTGGAGTATGATGGTCATATCCCTATATATTGTGATAATACAAGTGTTATAAGGATCACAAACAACCTATCATGAACACGAGGACCAAACACATTCCCATTAGGTATCATTTTATGAGTGAGTAGTTAATTAAATAAAGTTTCAAACTTGAATATATTTCTACACATGATCAAATTGTAGACATCTTGACCAAACCACCTTAAAATGTAACTTTTGAACACATAAGATAAGAATTAGGTGTAATGCTTTCCCCTAGATATAATTGGAGAAGTAAGGTACTTAGAGGGAAATAATAATGATCAATAGATATAATAATAGGTGATTTATTCTAAAAAGGTATGTATGGAGATATGGGGATCATATTTGTATTATGTCTCATAAACTCAAAAGTATTATGTGTTGAGTATTTTGGTTGTAAAGAGTGTAATCTAGGGAGTTACAAACATCACTTTGTCTTTCATTTCAAAGGTGGAGAATGTATAGAATGGGGAGATAAGAATTATTAGTATATAATATGTTTTGTCATCAATGACAAAGGGGGAGATCTTTTATCATTGTTCCTAATACTGATGTTTGGCATTGATGTTGTCATCGATGTTAAAGGTTTTTAAGAAAGGTTTTCTTGAAGTCATTAAAGAATGTTATTTTTTGATAGAATAATTGAGAGGTAATGAAATTATTTGAATATCATGCAAGGCATGTGACCAAGATATAAGAGAATCAATAAGTGTTTTAAGGTTAATTTTCAAGTTTCAATTACTTGAGAAGCCTAGTCATGACACTAAGCATAGCATGGAAAATCATAGTGAGAAGGTTCGATCATGGTGGCTTGACAAGATCGATGTAGAGAGGTATAAGAATATATATTAGGTTTATTAAACATGTATATGATGCATCAGAGAACTCATGTGAGTCTTAAGGTGAGCCTATAGGGGTAAGATGTATAAACCTAATATGTAACGAAACCACCTCTAGACATTGCTTGGCTTAATAAGGCATCATGAGTTATTTACAAGATGTATGAAGTATTTTTTACATTGTTTAAGAATGTGATATTTTATGTTAGAATTTATATGAGGTTTTTATATTTTGGAAAGTGGTTAGAAGGTCAGTTTCAAGTCCTAATGTGACTTATAGGTCAAGGTCTAAGCAAACAAAGAGAGAGAGAGAGATGATGGCCAAATGAGGTATGAGATTCATATTTCAAGATAAAAATTAGTATGTAATAATTAATATAAGTGTATCATTTTGGTTTAAGTATTTATACCATGCTTTAGGCCAAAATTTTTAAGGTTAAGGGAAGAAAAAGTGCTTTGAGGTCTCCCTAGTGCATAAAATGGAGGGTTCTCAACCTAAAGAGGACTTTAAGGTATTCATTGGCACATGTAACCTATGAATTATAACCTAATATCTTCATGGTAGATGTAAAAGGGTCTTATATAAAAATTTCAAGCATTATTTTTTGGATTAATGGGCTATACTTTATGAATGATCATTAAGACTATAAGATGGTATATACCCTAAAAGAAATGTAATAGTGACACAATATGAAATAATTTATTATAAAGTGTTTATAATGGATTTGTATTAATATTTAATTTATTAGAGGCTATATTCAAATCTCCTATGCACCTCTTGGTGTGATAAATTTGTTAGGTGTGTGAGTATACCCTATAACAAAATCCTTATTTCTTAGAGATTTGATGTAGTAGTCAGATTTGGCTAGGTAAAAGTATTAAAATGGATGGAGGAAAAAGATTAAGAGTTATATTTTTTGTCCATTGTGGTTTCTAATTAGGTTATATCCCTTAGGTGTGCTAAACTGGTCATCCAAGATAACCTATCAATAACAAGCCTAATGGTGCAAATAGTGATAAAACTAGGCAAAAGTTGGAATTTGATTAGGGATGTGTTATAATGGAATAGGGATGAAGAAAATTAAACGGTAAATTTTTTAAATATTTCTAAGACATTTTCATGTTGGATATAAGTTTTGGAGGTTAGTGGATATGGTGAAAATGTTGCTCATAAGTTGAATTATCTATCTTAGTAAGGTCTATATACATTGAGGTTATGATATTGGTATACAATACTAATATTTCTATTTGACAATGTTATATTTATATTTCATGAGTATATAATTCTCTCATTATATCATCCAAATTCATTAGAATTCTTTGAAAATGGTCATATAGGTGTTGAAGGTCATTTTCACCATGATTTTGTGTAGTCATATAAAATACAAAATTTGGTTACTTGAGTATGGCAAAAGACACATAATCCATAGGTCCTCATACTTGATTGCATAACCATTTTAGGCTTTTCCTTCAATGATTCATATTCATCCATAACCTTTTAGACTTAACCCTTATAGACCTAGGTAGTTCTTTTGGGCCCAAATCCATCCCCCTAGGTCTCATTCCCTATAGACAATAGTGCCCAACTTGGATAGGATCACTATAACCTATGGTGTCCTATTTATGGCACTATTGTCCAAGTGTACCTTTTATCCTAATGGCCATATTTTCATAAATTCTTATCCTAATTCATGTCATCCTAACATGAATTAATTTAACCCATGATCATTAATTTTCATATAAAAGTCCATTCAAAGACCATTTTTAAGGGTTGACACTCATTTACAAGAGAGAAGAAAGAATACAAGAAATTAAATTTAAGAAAATTTTCCTATTCTCTGCATACAACCTTCTAATATTATTCCAACTTTATTTAAACCCTTACACCATCCCCAAGCCATCTAAAATATACCTAGTTTAACATCTAGTTGCATTTTCATACACAACTACACTAAGAACTTCAATGGGAGAACTACATTAGCTTGATCCCTTAGAGTATTGGTATGTAGGTAACATGCCCACACATAGGGTGTGAAGTGGATCCATCATATCCTTTACACACTTACCCCTTCTCTCTCTTCCCAAGTTTCCATTCAAGTTCAATTAAAAAGAGATCCTAAGGTTTTGAAGATTAAAATAGATACACAACAAGTTTCATAGACTTTTAGGCTTTAATATTTCATTGAAAAAGTAACATAGACCTATCAAGTAGAACCCAAAAAATTTAGGTCACTTGGAATGCAACAATAAAAAAACTATAGTGCTAAATAATAGGGTGTTCAAATTTTGGTGATCCTATCTAATCTATAAAAAAAATATAGGAACCTATTTGTGAGTCTCCCAAACCTACATATAAATTTCCAAACCCTACAACATTTATCTTAGTCAATTTTTAGCTAAGTTTGATTTTTTCTCTATTATTACTATTTCTAAAAAAGGTAAAAATACAATCAGTTTACATAAATTAGTGGATCAATTATTGCATATTATTTATTGATGTACCCTAATTTGACCTATTTATTTAATTAGGAATAAAAATCCTTTATTTTAAAAAATAATAAAACATTTGGTGAACACGTCATACTTTGACTTTTCACACAAAAACCCTAAAAACCCTAGGATAAATTATTTTAGATTTTTTGCAATAATTTCTTGATTTTTCATATATTTAAAATTAAAAATTCTAAAAATTAATTTCAAAATTGTCATATATTTTATTAAAACCCTAATTTACACATATTAGGTCCTCTTAGTAGACAAACACATTCCAAATGCTAGGAAAAATATATTGCTAATTTTAATTTTTTTTTAAATTATTTTTCCTAAATTTTTAAAGAAAAATTATGCAATTTATTTAAAAATTCATATCAAAATATTAAAATTATCATACTAATTTAAAAAAAAATCTTTCAAAAATCCCTAGTTTCATATACTATCACCTATTTGCTTCTTGAGATATCATCTTATATGTTTGGGAGCTCCGCATCCTTTTTACACAAAATACAATTAACTATTTTTAGGAATTTGCATTTATTATATTCAATATTTTCCTTTTGTATTAAAATTCCTATGAAAACTTATTGAAAATCATTTAAAAACATTATAAATTGCTTTCCTACTTTCAAAATGGCCCAAAATACCAATTTTGATGAAACTGATAAAAGATAACTTCAAGAAATCTAAGTCTAGATTTTTAGATAGACCTTTGATATCCTTCTTAGATTAGGAGGTTGAGGAGGATAATTAAGATTATAATACACTCTTTATCAGAGCACATATTCATAATCACCCCATTCATAGTGTTCTCATCGATAATGGTTTTAGTGTCAATATGTGTACCATTACATTATTATATAATTTGGGCTATTTAGAGCAAGATGTCACTCCGATAAATAAATTTATCAATAGATTCAATGGTCACATAAAAAATTCATTGGGTGAGATTATAATTCCTTTACAAACTAGTCCACCAAATGTGACCACACATTTCACTATAGTTCCTAGTGTAGGAGTTTTTGATATGTTACTTGGTCACCCATGGATTCAAAAAATTTGAGTAGTACCATCTACAGTTCATAGATTCTAGAAATTCATTCATGCTTATCAGGTTATTATAGTTGGTGAAGTTTTTTATGAGTTACCACTACCCACTTTAGAGCCATCTACTTTGTAGTTACCAATTCTAGCTTCTCCAGCAGTTATAGTTTCCTCACCAATTTTAGTTCTTCATTTGGTATAGATTATGACATAATTGACATATTCATCACCCATATAGAGTGTTCATACACCTCCATAGCTTTTGGATTGTAGACAGTTTCCAGTTATAGTTTTCACACCCAGAGTAGTTTCATTGAGATCTCATGGGTCTACACATAATGCACATGTTTAGATAGGTTTTCCTACTTTGAAATGGCTCCCTAAGATCCTTAAAGTTACATCCACTTTTTAAAGTTATAACATGACACCACAATCAATGTTTACTTTAGGTATTTTAGATCATCTACAACATATACAACTTTTAGATCCATAGTCTTGACATTTTCATTATGCTTCATATTCATGTATAATTTTACTCTTTAATATAGGGCACCATTATAGGGATTCTCACATGAGATCATTAGTTAGTATCAACTTATTCCAACTTATTTATACATAATCTCTTTTTATTTATTATACATAACTTATTTTAAAATACAAAAACAATACAAAACTTCAAAATAAAAAACATTCAAATAATTTAGAAACATCAAAAACATCTAGATTATATGCATCATCCATGTTTTACATTTCTACTACTATGTCAAACATAAATTTTTTATTTTATGTTATTGTTTGTTGATTATCTACATTACCATGCTTCACCTGATCTTATTTGAGCGTGTTCAGTGACTTCTGGCTCCTTAATTATTTTTTTCTACCCATTGGAGGGGGCATCATACTTCTACATTTGAAATGCACATTGATACATCTTCCCACTAGTGGCATTTTATACATGACTACATCATATATCTTATGTCATTCTTACACCACACACTCTAAGTATCATGTTGACATACACTACTTACTAGATTATATAGATTACCACATAAAAACTCACAAGTATTTTTTACTTGTGTATTTCCTAGCATATACCTGGTCTTTTACTAAACATGTCTTACATACTTTCACTCTATATTTGATTAGTTTTATGTTATTGTACCTTTCTAGTTTTTACATGCTTTCCTTTATTTCTTTTCATAGCTAGATGTGATTACATTTCTAGTTATAGTTTTGTTTCATATGTGTACCTTAGGACATTTGCTAATGTCCTTTTGTTATATTCATGTGTGTGTACCTTTATACATTTTCCAATGACTAGATAACACTTGAGATCTTTTCATGAATCATGCTTGGACTATGTATCTAATGACTAGATACTTACCAAGCTATTTCCATGGAGCCTAAAAGATTATGCTTCACGATGGTTTTATAGTTTATCAAATTAGTTGGTTCATTCATTCAACCCTTTAGATGACATGTTATTAACACACTTTAGAATTAACATTGGTGATAAGGTTTTATATGCTCAAATTACCCAACTAAAACAATGACCAAATGAGCATCTCATAGACTAAGTTCTTTGGTATAAGACCATCTTGGCTAAGATGACTTGTCCCATGGCAGATCAAGAGTTATAAGACCTATTCAAATAGATTCTTCTACCATAACTTCATGAATCAATTATGTTTAAGTGATTCTCTTGCTTCACTAAATTATGTCATGCACTAAAGGAAAGAGAAGTGAAACTCATTTCAATGGGAAAACTCGAGTATACAAGCATTCCAGATAAAACTAATAAGAGTAATAGCAAAGTCCCATATAAGGTCAAATTAAATGATACAAAAGGGTAAAATCTACCTATACTAAATGCAGCTTTATAGTTTTATTAGCACCTCCTTGACATACTTTCTCACATCTTCTAGTTCCTCCAGCTAGGGTTTTACAATAAATTTTAAATTGTAATATCATGTTTCTCCCTCCAATTTGAGAATCTCATCCAATCAAACCTTTTCCCAAGGGATATTATCAACAAGAATTTTGTGATTACCACAAGGCACTAGGCCACACTACAAATAAATGCATCAGTTTGAGACATAAAATACAAGACTTGATAGATGACAACCTACTTGATCTTTTCACTTCAATTGAGCCTCTATAGGTAAAACCAACATAGGATAAATCTTTGAAAATATTCTTAGATCCATTTCCATAACATTCAAAATAGGATATAGGGGACACATCAGGGGTCCACCATACATATCCACCACTAGTTACATATTAGGCACCTTCATTTGAGTCACATATTTTGAGTAGTATGATCGATGTGTATGAGTCTAGATTTTTAGCTAGACCTTTGATATCCTTCTTAGATCAGGAGATTGTGGAGGATAATTAAGATTATAATGCACTCTTTATCAAATCACATATTCATAATCACCCCATTCATAGTGTTCTCATCGATAATGGTTTTAGTGTCAATATGTGTACCATTACATTATTATATAATTTGGGATATTTAGAGAAAGATGTCACCCAGATAAATAAATTTATCAATAGATTCAATGGGCACATAAAAAATTAATTGGGTGAGATTATAATTCCTTTACAAACTGGTCCACCAAATGTGACCACACATTTCACTATAGTTCCTAGTGTAGGAGTTTTTTATATGTTACTTGGTCACCCATGGATTCAAAAAATACGAGCAGTACCATCTACAGTTCATAGATTATAGCAATTCAATCATGATAATCAAGTTATTATAGTTGGTGAAGTTCTGTATGAGTTACCACTACCCACTTTAGAGCCATCTACTTTGTAGTTACCAGTTCTAGTTTCTCCAACAGTTATAGTTTCCTCACCAATTATAGTTATTCATTTGGTATAGATTATGACATAATTGACATATTCATCACCCATATAGAGTGTTCATACACCTCCATAGCTTTTGGATTGTAGATAGTTTCCAGTTATAGTTTTCACACCTAGAGTAGTTTCATTGAGATCTCATGGGTCTACACATAATGCACATGTTTATATAGCTTATCCTACTTTGAAATGGCTTCATAAGATCCTTAAAGTTACATCTACTTTCTAAAGTTATAACATGACCCCATAGTCAATTTCTACTTTAGGTATTTTAGATCATCTACAACATATACAACTTTTAGATCCATAGTGTTAACATTTTCATTATGCTTCATATTCATGTATAATTTTACTCTTTAATACAAGGCACCATTATAGGGAGTCTCACATGAGATCATCAGTTAGTATCAACTTATTGGAACTTATTTTTACATAGTCTCTTTTTCTTTATTATACATAACTTATATAAAAATAAAAAAACAATACAAAACTTCAAAATAAAAAACATTCAAATAATTTAAAAACACCAAAAACATCTAGATTATATGCATCATCCATGTTTTACATTTATACTACTATGTCAAACATACATTTTTTGTTTTATGTTATTGTTTGTTGATTATCTACATTACCATGCTTCACTTGATCTTATTTGAGTGTGTGTAGTGACTTCTAGTTCCTTGATTATTTTTTTCTACCCATTGAGGGGGGCATCCTACTTCTACATTTGAAATGCACATTGATACATCTTCCCACTAGTGGCATTTTATACATGACTACACCATATATCTTATGTCATTCTTACACCACACACTCTAAGTATCATGTTTACATACACTACTTACTAGATTATATAGATTACCACATTAAAACTCACTAGTATCATGTACTTGTGTATTTCCTAACATATACCTAGTCCTGTACTAAACATGTCTTACATACTTTCACTCTATATTTGATTAATTATATGTTATTGTACATTTCCAGTTTTTAGATTCTTTCCTTTACTTCTTTTCATAGCTAGGTGTGATTACATTTCTAGTTATAGTTTTATTTCATATGTGTGCCTTAGGACATTTGCTAATGTCCTTTTGTTATATTCATGTGTGTGTACCTTTAGACATTTTCCAATGTCCCTTGCTTTTACTCTTCTATGTGCCTATGGACCTCATGCCAATATTTGATTATTTGAAATTTTATTTGTATGTGGCATTTGAACATGCCATGTATGCTTGCTTTCCAGTTTGAGTGGCATGTGCCCATGTCCCTTGTTTATGTGGCCCCTTGGACAACCTTCTATGCTTCTTGATTCTTTGTTTCTTTGGTTGTTTTTTGATTGATTTTTCTTATTTGAAATGTAATTATACATGTCATGCATTTAACTTGGTTTCTCAAATTCTATGATGGACATCATGCTTCATCTCTCCAACTAACAACTAACATCTAACATTTTTAGTTCTAGTTCAGTACATTACACATGCTTTTATATTTTTATATCTATCTTGTCATACCTCTATTGATCTAAAAATATTTCAATACAAACATTCATATATTTATATATATCTTGTCAAATATTATTATTATTATATCATGTATCTATGTAGTAAAACACACTTAAAAGACTCTTTTATTCTAAGGGTAGTTATTACATGTTCAATCATTCTTACCCTCAGAAGAGGGGGAAATAAATAAAATGTTTTATCATAGAGATCGAAGCTACTATTATTCCAAATAGTAGCATTCAAATCACCCAACTCTTAATCTAGAGGTCAAACCAGTCAGAACAAAATAGAAAAATGGTGATAATTCCATATCAACAACTAGGTTTAACACAAGACAATAACACCAAAAATGAATGGAAATTCCAAACATAAGGGTGTCATAATTTTGGTTCTCTTTTCTAGGTAGAAAAACACCCAATTTTTTACACATCTAGATCAGTCAAAATCATCATTTGTAGTATAATTTTCTTAGGGAATCTAGATATAGGGGGTATCATGTGTGGTATGTTGACTCTCACTTTAAGTTTTAGAATAGGTAGTTGAAATAACTTATATATCATAATCCATTTTATAGATACCAATGATTGGGGGTAATGGCTGTGGTACATTGGTCTTCTTTTGTGTCCAAGTTTAGTTTATTACCTAGGCATTCTCAGTAATTGCTTACCTTACTCCATCTGTAGGTGGTAGGCATATTTTTCAAGTTGAAATTTCATACAAGTTTAAATTCTCAAGTACCAAAGTTCCTAAGTTGTATTTCATGTAAGCCTAGTACATAAGTTTTAGAGTGGCTTTCATACAAGCCTAATCTCCATCTTTTAGAATAGCCAAGAGCAACCTAGTTTCTAGCATACATTTGGCTATCCATACCACATTGTTTGATTGTTAGAACATCCATGGGATCAATGATAAATATCATATGACATATATTATATATTAGTATCACTTAATGTGGAAATTATGGATATAAAGGGCTAGCCTTTGTATTCTTAAGCCACCTATTCAAAGGGATTGGACATGGAGTCCAAAAATTGATTATCACATGCATGAACATCTAGCTTCACTCAGTAGGTGACAATAGAGCCAAAGGGATAGCCTTTGTATTTTTGAGACAATTTATATGTAATTGATCACTAATATCTAATCATGACATAAATTTTGGTACAACATCATCCATCACAATCTAGCATTACTCAGCCTTACTCAAGATCACAATAGATTTTGTATTAGTTCACGTACATGGTGAGGTATATTCATTCCTTTCTCTTCCTTTTTATTTTACTCAACTTTTGTATGATTTTTTTTTATATTACATATAATAATAACTTATCTACTCTTTATTTCATTTCATGGATTCACACTTGCATAATGTTCTCTCTATGCACTATCCAACATTACATAGCATCACACAAGCTTCATGGGCTTCACCTTTGTAGGTAAGTTTAGGTACACTTTATTTTTTTCCTTTATCATATTATTTTGATTTTCTACATCACTATAATAAAAGGGGGGAAAATTAAGTCATATAAAATGAAAATTATGGCTACTTGCATATAGCTAAAGACACCTAATACATAGGTCCTTCTACTTTCTTGCACAACCCTTTTAGGCTTTTCTTTCATTGATTCCAAGTCATCCATATCATTTCAAACTTAACCCTTACAAACCTACGTAGCTCTTTTAGGCCTATATCCATCCCCTTAGGTCTCATTCCCTTTATACAATATTTTCCAACATGGATAGGAGCACTAAAACCTAGGGTGTTTTATTTTTGGCACTATTGTACAAGTGTAATTTTGGTCCTAGCAGTCATATATTAATGAATCTTTATCATAATTCATGTCAGCCTAACATAAATTAATTTAACCCATGATAATTAGTTTTCTTATAAAATTCCATTCAAAGTCCATTTAGAATGGCTGACACTCATTTACAAGAGAGAAGCAAGAATACAAGAAAGTACATTCAAACACTTTTCCCTATTCTCTACATACAACCTTCTAGTATTATTCTAAGCTTATTCAAACCCTTACACCAACCCATAACCATATGAAATACACATAATTTTAAATCTATTTGAATTTTCATACATAACTACACTAAGAACTTCAATGGGAGAGCTACATTAGCTTGATCCCTCCTCAGAGTATTAGTATGTAGGCAGTGTGCCCACACACGATGTGTGAAGTTCATTCATCATATCCCTTACATACTAACCCCTTCTCTTTATTTCCCAAGTTACCATTAAAGTTCAAGTGAAAATATATCATAGGTATTTGAAGATTAAAATAGATGTATAATGAGATTTATAGACTTATGAGCTTTGATATTTTACTAATAGGGCAACATAGACGTACCGAGCAGAACCCAAAAAGCCTAGATCGCCTAAACAATAGCACTAAAAAAGAATATAACACAAAATAGTAGGTTATCCCACTTTTTAAACTCATATACAATATATAAAAGAACTCCACGATCATATTTATGATATTTTCTCAAGCCTACACATAAATTTCCAAACCCTACAACAGACATCTCAGTTAGTTTTTAGCTAAATTTGATTTTCTCTATATTATTACTATTTTTAGAAAAGGTAAAAAGAAAATATATTTACATAAATTAGTGGCTTAATTATTTCACATTATTTACTAATTGACCCTAATTATACTCATTTATTTAATTATGAATAAAACTCCATTATTTTGAAAAATAATAAAACATTATGCTTTAAAGCAAACTGACACTTCTGGGTAAGAAAGTTAAAATGATGAATTTGAAGCTATATGCTCTAAATTGAAGAATATAATTTAAATTGTGTTTTTATTTTTAAACCTTTATGTCATATTAATGCTTTATATAATTTTTGGTACTTATTGAAAGAAGTGAAAATGTTGAATCCAAAATGGCTTGTCTAGCAGAGTAAGGTCTATGAGAGAAAAGGTCAAAAAATTGGTATTCAAGCCTAATAATTAACATTATAGATTATTATTTTTATATAATTATGTTTTAGGATAATATTCATACATTATAATTACTTGAGTGTGTTCCTTCAAGTGTCAAAAGTTCACATTTCCATGACCATGTTTTGATGTTAGTTGGGAGTTCTATGTGAGCTATCTACAGAGATGGGTTTAAGTTATTTTATCCTTAGTTGTGAAGTATAAATAACATGCTGATGACCATAATTTCATATATATTTTGTATTTATGATTTATTTCCACTTTTATTTGACAAAACTATGTTTATGCTTTAGTCATTCAAAATAGACTTTCTAGGTATGCTCAAGTCTAATTGTAATCAATACTAATGGCATGTTTTTAGTGGTGACTAGAGATAAAATATGTCATGTACCTAAGAGTATATTATTATATGTACATTTTAGATTAATATTAATTTTTATTTCCATAAAATAATTTTAAAACTGATCCAAGAATAACAAAGGGTAATGTGTGTTAATGAAGGCCTAATTGAATTAGGTCTCCTTAAGGCCTAAAATGGGGTTTTGGTCTTATATGCTATGACCAACCTTTTATATTTTTTTATTGATTGTTTTTACATGTCCTAATTCTTATTATATGAAAAATATAAATGGTCAAGTGTGTATTTATGACCAATATGTATATGATCAAGAACCTATAATAAGAACAAGGCCTAATAGGTCTAATTGACTTGTTAGAGTATGTGTGAGTTGAAGTAGAAGATATAATACTTTGAAGAGATAAAATAGGTCTTATGGAAAATAATAATGGTTTATATAAACTATCATGAAGATATCAAATGCATATTATAGATGACTATTAAGGTCAAATGACTTAATCTATATTGAAGAGACCTAATTGAGAAAAGGAGCCTAGAAGGTAGTTTAAGAGGGATAAGAGTGTGAATAGATAAATATGTATTCATAATCATTTGGTTATGAAAAAAGGTATCATAAATGTGATCAAATTAATTATGTTTTTTATTTTGTGCTAATTCATCTAGGGTTGTGGTGCCACTTTGTAGGTAGATGCTTGTTAAAGTCTAGCCAAGTGGGTGCTTGAATAGTTGGGGTTGGTACTCTATGTGAAGTTGGTGATTCACTAAATATTTATGTTTCTATTATATTAATTTTTTAAATTTGAATATATTAGTGGTTTTTATTTCCCTTGAGGTTTTCCCACTCAAATACATGTTCTATGTGCTATGATCTTGTCTCATGCTCATATAAATGGTTATTAATGTGCTTCTAGTTCACTATATTGGTTTGATGGTTCATGAATGATAAAGTAATTTTGTAAATTTTTTTAAGACTAATTCACACCCCCCTCTCAATAATTTTACTTCCTATAGGGATAAAAATATTCCCCAATTAGGTAGATAGAGATAATGATTTACCCAAAGGTGGTTATAATCACTATCATCCAGATAAATCAAAACAAAATTATTTTCTAAAAGGTGGTTATAACAATTTTAATGGTAGTTTAGATATAAAAAAATTAGTTTGACCAAATTTATTTATAACCATTGGTAATGAAAGTGGAATAATATGGAAAATTGGATAATGGGGCTTACATACTAAATCCCCACTCATAGAGTATAAGTAAGTTGGTATAGAGGAGAAATATGAATTTGGGAAACCTTATAGTATGGGGTGCACATCCTAACTAGAAAGGATTAAATTTATTTCATTATTTAATTAGTCTATATGTGGAGAATTATTTGTATTGATCAATATTTTTTTAGGTTTTAAGGAGAAGTATCATGGCCTTATTGCTTGTAAGATTTCCCAAGCTAATTTTTTTTTAACATATAATGGTATGGATAATGATATAAAACACCATTATAAATTAATTGAGATATGTATAAGGAATGACATGTGATACAATAAAAACTTGAAAATAATCCACTAATGATAAAAACCATGATGACAATGTTGACATATGAATATGGATGGAATTAATTACAATGCACAAGGAATCACCCAATGAATGTAGATATAATAAATCAAGTCACAATAATGAAATCAAATAAATAGGTTAACAAAATAAGTAGACAAAACACCAATAAATAAAATTCAAAACAAAATTAAATTAAACAAAACACAAATAATGGCTAATCACCATGTTAATTCAAATAACACAACACAAATAAAGGAAAAGACAATGCACCTAGGTTATATGGGATAAAGATAATAACAAAGTGGGTGAATCGAATAAAAAGAAACTATATCCAAGATAACTATATATGCACTAGGAAAGTGGAACTTACCTACATAGTTTCATGGATGCAAGGTCCGAAATAAACTTTAGGCCATATGTATTTCTCCCAAGAAATGGGATAGAAGAAAAATTATGATCAAGAACAAAATGATTGATGTTGTAGAGGAATATAGGGATGGTATTGAAAAATTTTAAGTGTGTGATAAACTGAGAATAATATCAAAATGGCAAGATCATGAGATGAATTTTAGTGATCATTAATGTATCAAAGTTGAATACATAATGCATAATATGAAAACTCATACAATGGTGAGAGCATAAGGTTTAGGGGCCACAAGGATGGGTAAAAAAGGACAAGTGGTTTCTTGTGAATTAGATAGGGTTTCCATAATACTTCAATCATATAAGTGGTCTCTTTGGTGATTTTTAGTATTTTATATATCTTTTACAAATGTTTTTAAAATTTGGTACGTATCTCAACTCAAATAAGAATTACAAGATACTAAATGGTGTAACTCAAAAAATAGTGATAGCGTAAGGATTAAATCACTCAAAAAATGGTGGGATCATGGGAAAGGGTGACTAAGATGACCCCACCATGAATTTAATACCACCTACATAGTCTCATCAAGACCACAAGTCACTGTAGATATGCCTTATAGTGGAGGAATCAAACTAGGTAGTAACAAGTTCACAAATTAGGCAAATGGTATAATATTTCATAAGAATGGCAAGGTGGGACTTCAAGGTATGATAAAATTGTTATTAAATAATTTTTCCATAGGTAGTTATGATAAGGAAATAATGGAAAAGGTTAGTGGTACTAATTTTCACAAAGGCAGTTATAATTAGTAGGATAGAGTGGAACACCAATTTTCCCAATGGTGGTTATAATCAAAAAAACTCAAAATGAAATGAAATAAGAAATGAAAGATGTAACTACCAAACCACTATCATACTAGTCCAAAATATGGTCTCTATCTACATTACTTAATCAACTAATAAAACGTGATATGAATCCTCTTGTTGAAGGTGCCTGATGAACTAATGGAATAGAGCCAAGGTCAAAGGGGTTAAGTAGGGAGGGTAAAAAAAATATTTAGTCAAAAGGGAAGGTATGGCATAAAGGTATAGGTTATGGTACAAATAAATATGAAAATATTATGATATAATGAAAATGTGCCTCACAGATAATACTTTAGGTCACTCAAGTGAACTAATGCTTGAGGTGTGTAATGTTCATTGGTTCATCAAGTTCATCTCCATTTGGTGTAGCGATCATGTATGCTCTAGATCCATAATTTTCAATAATGATATATTGGCATATCCAATTGGGTTTGAAATTTCACTTTTTTCTTCTCAGTCATGTTTTTCTTTTGGGTTTCTTTGAGAATAAGATCCCCAAGTTTGAACTCTTTATGTTTGGCTGAGCAGTTATAGTGTCCACAAAGTCTATTTTGGTATGCTTGAAAACTATTGATAACTACCATGCATGATTCATCAATTAATTAACGTTTTTAAAATTGAGCTACTCATTAATATTCTTCATCGAAGATATGTTTCAATGAGATTCACAAAGAAGATAACTTGACCTCAAGCAAAAGAATGGCCTCAATGCCATAAACTAGGGAATATGGAGTGGCTCCTATTGTTGTATTGTAAATAGTGTGGTATGACTAGAAGGCATAGAATATTTAGAGGTTCCAATCATAGCCAGCATCATTGAAAATCTTTTTAAGGATTTTGACAATGGTTTTATTGGATGCTTTTGATTGTCCATTACCTTGTGGGTAATATACAGTATAAAATTTTTGAGTGATATTATAATCATCACAAAAAAATTTGAAACACATTTTTTAAATGATCCACCATTATCGTATATAATGTTAGATGGAATACTATAATAGCAGATTAGATGATTGAATATAAACTTGGAAATTTGTTTTAAAATCATGTAAATGAGGTGTATAACTTCAACCCATTTAGTCAAATATTTGACAATGGTAAGGATGTGTTTATGGCCATCAGATGAGGTTAGGTTAAATTTACTAATGAGATCAAGTCCACATGTATTAAATGGTCATGGAGTAAGCATTGGTTTTAGTGTTTTTGCTAAGGCATGAATTAAATTGTCATGCCATTAACATTTGTCAAACTTTTTACCATAAGTAGTAACATTTTCATCCATAGTTGGCAAACAATAACTAGTACATAGGATATTTTTAGATTGGATAACCCCACAAGTATGTGTTCCACATACACATTCATGAACTTCTCATAATGTTAATGTTGATTATAACAAATTTAAGAAATTAAGTGGTGTTCCATCAAAGATAAAATAGTAAAGGGTTAGGGTAAGTAAAGTATATCATGTAGCTTGGTGGGTAAATATCTTTTATTTTTTATGTGATATCTCTAGTGGCATGATATAGTCATAACGTAAGTAAATAGGTATAAATACCATATAGAGTTAGGACCAATAATATAATAGATCATTATGATGGTTAAAGGTTCATAAGTAGGTGCTATAATACTTTAAATGAAGAATTTATATTCTTTCGCCTTATTAGTTTGATGGATCAAAGAGCCAATGGTGGCCATGGAATCCACTATCATATTACTAGTCCTTGGTATGTGTTCAAATTATATGTTGTAAATATACTATTTGAGAGTGTCCACTATGGCCTTATATGGAATGAGCTTGTCATATTTGTCCTTAAAGTATTATGTAACTTGATTGATTATTAATTAGGAATCACCATAAACTATTAGATGATAAACATTCCACTGTACATATTTACACATCCTGAAAATGAGTGCTTTCTATTTATACATGTTTTTAGTATAAAGAAAGATGATCCAAAGTTATTTAGGGATAAGATCCCTATGTTGAATAACAAACAATATGCCTACATTTGATCTTTATGATGTGAATGATCCATCAAAATATAGCTCCCATTATTGCTCCTCAAAAGGTGTTTCTATGATGATAATAATAGACTTATCTGGGAGTTGAAAAGTTAGTGGTTTAGTATTGGTAAAGGGGAGATTCAAAAAGATGATATGCAAGTAATTGTCCCTTTATAGCTTTTGAATTTATGTATTCTATATTAAACTCACTTAGAAGTATGATCCATTTAAGCATATGGCCTTGTAAAAATATCTTGGACAATAAATACTTGAGAATATCTACTTTGTAAAGAACTATTATCTTGTTTTCGAGCATGTAGTGCCATGGTTTTTGGGCTTCAAAGACCATAACTAAATAATATTTTTCAATATGCATATGGTTGTGTTCATATGTAACTAGTATATGGGTTAAATAGTACACAAAAATTTCTTTTCCATCGTCATCATTTTGAGATAGAAGTTCCCCTAGGGATTTATTTGTTGTAGATAGATATAGTAAGAATGGATTTCTTGAAATAGGTGGTAACAAAATAGGTGGATTGGTAAGATATTAATTTAAGTGTTAGAAGGCTTTCTAAAATTCTTCATCCTAAATAAATGTGAGACACTTATTAATTATGTAAATTGATGGATATTTTTAGCTAACTATAAAATGAAGCATCTGATAGATTGGATCTTGCCTTGCAAACTATGGAACCACTTCAAATTATAGGTTGGTGGCATCTTGATAATGGTTTGTAATTTAATAGGATCAACTTCAATGTCTCAATGAGAGATGATGAAGCCTAATTATTTTCTTGATGTAACACTAAAGATACACTATTTAGGATTAAGTCTAACATTGTATTCATGAAGCCTCCCAAATATTAATCGTAGTGCATCTGAATGATCATATTGGGTCTTTGATTTACCCAATATGTCATTGACATAGTCTTCAATAATGGAATGCATCATATAATGAAATATTATGGTCATGACTCTTTGATATGTGGCACCAATGTTATTGAGCTGAAATGGCATTACCTAAAGACAAAACATTTCCCATAGAGTGTTGAATGTTGTTTTATGTTGGTCTTATGGTGCAATCTAGATTTGGTTGTATCCTAAAAATCCATCCATAAGTGAAAGAATTTCATACCCTGTTATGGATTCAAGTACCATGTCATTGTTTGGGAAAGGAAAGTTATCCTTGAGGTAGGCCTTATTTATGTCTATAGAATTAATGCAAATTCTGATTCCTTTTGGCTTCTTACTAACTAACACAACATTTGAGATCCACTTTGAGTAGTGGATTGGTGAGATGTATCTCACTTATAAGATAATTTATAACTCTTTATTTACTACTATAAAAATGTGATGATACATCTTTCATAATTTCCACTTCATAGGTTCAACATCAAGATGTATGACAAGGTGGTGTATAACCAAGGCAAGATCTAAACCTGGCATGTATGAATTGGCCCAAGTAAAGATTTCAACAAATTCCCTCAAAAAGGATGTAAAGATTTCACATTCCTCCTCAGTAAGGGATGTGCCTAATTTGATCCATTTCAGGTCATCATGAGTCTCAATGTTGAATTTCATAGTTTTTTTATGAGGATATTTGAACCATCTTCTAAAATAGTTGGCAGTGATTTAAATTGGCCTAAAACTACAAAGTCCTCTATTTGGGTTTGTTCTTCAATGTTCCCTTAACAAGATTAATTATTATCTCCTAATCGTATCGATGTCAATGTTACAAACACTATTATAAATTCCTTGTCAGATCAATCAAATTTAGTTGTTCTATAGAATTGAACTCAGACCCAAAAAGAAGTTCATCATTGGTGGTCTCCTAAGCTTCATTTGGGGGAAGGTGAATAACTCCATATAATGGCACATAAAACATGTTTTCACTATAATATTGGCCTTTTTATTTACTTTTACCTAGTCTAAAATTACATCAATAGGTTTTCACTTTGGGACCTCAATGTTTTATTTCATTTTTTTGGCTAAGGGTGTTCACCCACTCTTTAAAATAGGTCATAGGATCCAATTTCATACAGAAACCTTGTTTTTGGTATCCCAATAGAACATTGTCTCTAAGGATGATAAAATTACAAAAGGCCACACCATTCTCAAACTCATCTACATGCTCTATGAATTCTTATTTGTCCAAAGCTATAAGTTGAGGATGATATAGAGGAAGTGTCTTGTATCAAAGAAATAGGGTAAGTGTGGAAATAACACGTGGGTAAATTTTTTTGGTAAAAGTAGTACTTCATAAATGTTTTGATTGGACTCTACTTTGTTGTTGGCATCATAATCACTATTCATTTGTGTTGGAACATAAATAATATACATGGGGTCACCCTAGGTAGTTTTAATCTGAGATGATAGGTTCCTTTCTGTTGAGTGATATAAATTAGCTCAAGAGAGACCTATTGGTTTGGATCGAGGCCTCCTCATTCAATAGATTTATTTTCAATGATATGGATAGGAATGGGATATTTAGCATTTTTATATAAATTAACTAGTTTGTCATTGTATAACCAGATTTCATCAATGGCAGGTGGGTCCTCTTCTTGGTCAATGGTTAGTGTGAATATGATAAGAGGTGGATTATGAAGTTTACCCTTTCCCTTTCATTCCCATTCAATAAAAAGTGGATTTTATTTAGGTCTTCCATAGGACTTGGGGTTTTGTGTAATCTTAGCAATGTGAAATGTGTCATCAGTATAATACTCTCTTGAGCCATTGGTTGAGATGGTAAAATGATTAGACAATTTAGGAATTGTCATATGAGAAGAGGAGTCAAGGTTGTTTGATTTTATGAAATTGGCCTATAGTAATTCAATAATTATCTCTTTGCTTTTGTCTTTTTTGGAACTAGATCTAAGCCAATGTGGTAGTTATAGCATTCAAATTTAGCCTTCAAATGTTTGTAATGTTAGTAAGGCTATAAATATATATTAATAATAACCTCCATGCCTAAGTGAGATAAATTGAGACATTGGTACAATTTTTAATGGATCACACCAATTTCATATATATAAGGTCTTCATAGAAAAAAATTTAAGATAGGTCTAGGTCTAACACATGGCAAAGTGTATTGTGAATCAAAGACCTGTTTATAACTGTAAAGATTATAGTGTCTTGTGTTTCTTGTTCTTCATTGTCTTAGGTCATGATAGTTATTTTTTCTAGCTATAGATATGCTATTTTAAATTAGAGATGCTTGATGAGATTCATGGACATAATATTCATACTCAACCCATTATCTATGAGGACACATTTGACATTATGTCATGTAATGACAAATTTAATGTAAATGGGATTGTTATGGATAGGGTTAAAGGATGACATATCATTTTAGTAGAAGGTAAATTATTGGCCTAGGGATACATGTCAAAAAAAAAAGGATTTTTTTTGGGCTTATGTCATTAGGGACTTGGGATTGGTCAAGGAACTTTGTTAGGATGTGTTTTTAGATAGTATACATATGCAAAAAATATAAAATGGATATTTGTGAGGGTGTATTTTAAAGTTATTCCATAATGTGAAATGTATTTTCATTAATAGTGGTATATGGCTAGATCCTAGCTAGGATGGTGGGTTGGAATGGTTTGTTGGTAGATGGTTATGGGTCAAAAATGGTAATATTTTACCTTTGAGTTATGATTGCATAACTAGGACTAGATACGAGATCATTATTGTTATAAAATGATTAGAAACAGGGACCAGATAAGATAAGTCTCAATTTCTAGTGCACTTGTTTGTGGTCATAAGGCAAGGATGAGTTATTGATATAAGGTCTATAAATAGTAATCCCTAGTTGTTGGTGCACTTATTTGTGGTCCCAGGTAAAGGAAGGATTACTAGCATAGATGGGTTGATTGGATTTGTTTAGAAATGTTTTTATTCTATTAGCACTTGGTCTTGTATTAATGGTGATGGTGGAAATGTGACCTCCTATAATATAACCTACAACTTTAGTGTAGTCATGTGCAAATATGTGGTAATTTTGATGGGTATTATAATCATTGTTGGGTTAAATTTACTAATGAGATCAAGTCCACATGTATTAAATGGCCATGGAGTAAGCATTGGTTTTAGTGTTTTTGATAAGGCATGAATTAAGTTGGCATGCCATTGACATTTGTCAAACTTTTTACCATAAGTAGTAACATTTTCATCCATAGTTGGCAAACAATAACTAGTACATAGGATATTTTTAGATTGGATAACCCCACAAGTATGTGTTCCACATAGACATTCATGAACTTCTCATAATGTTAATGTTGATTCTAAAAAATTTAATAAATTAAGTGGTGTTCCATCAAGGCTACAATAGTAAAGGGTTAGGGTAAGTAAAGTATATCATGTAGCTTGGTGGGTAAACATCTTTTATTTTTTATGTGATATCTCTAGTGGCATGATATAGTCATAACATAAGTAAATAGGTATAAATACCATATAGAGTTAGGACCAATAATATAATAGATCATTATGATGGTTAAAGGTTCATAAGTAGGTGCTATAATATTTTTAATGAAGAATTGATATTATTTTGCCTTATTAGTTTGATGGATTAAAGAGCCAATGGTGGCCATGGAATCCACGATTATATTACTAGTCCTTGGTATGTGTTCAAATTATATGTTGGAAATATACTATTTGAGAGTGTCCACTATGGCCTTATATGGAATGAGCTTGTCATATTTGGCCTTAAAGTATTATATAACTTGCTTGATTATTAATTATGAATCACTATAAACTATTAGATGATAAACATTCCACTGTACATATTTACACATCCTTAAAATGAGTGCTTTCTATTTATACATGTTGTTAGTATAAATAAAGATGATCCAAAGTTATTTAGGGATAATATCCCCATGTGGCATAACAAAATATATGCCTCATTTGATCTTTATGATGTGAATGATCCATCAAAATATAGCTCCCATTATTGCTCCTCAAAAGGTGTTTCTATGATGATAATAATAGACTTATTTGGGAGTTGAAAAGTTAGTGGTTTAGTATTGGTAAGGGGAGATTCAAAAAGATGATATGCAAATAATTTTCCCTTTATAGCTTTTGAATTTATGTATTATATATTAAACTCACTTAGAAGCATGATCCATTTAACCATATGGCCTTGTAAAAATATCTTGGATAATAAATACTTGAGAAGATCTAGTTTGGAAAGAACTATTATCTTATTGTTGAGCATGCAGTGCCATGGTTTCTAGGCTTCAAAGACCATAACTAAATAAGATTTTTCAATATGCATATGGTTGTGTTCATATGTAACTAGTATATGGGTTAAATAGTATACAACAATTTCTTTTCCATTATCATCATTTTGAGAAAAAAGTACCCCTACGGATTTATTTGTTGTAGATAGGTATAGTACGAATGGATTTCTTGAAATAGGTGGTAACAAAATAGGTGGATTGGTAAGATATTAATTTAAGTGTTAGAAGGCTCTCAAAAATTCTTCATCCTAAATAAATGTGACACACTTATTAATTATGTAAATTGATGGATTTTTTTAGCTAACTATAAAATGAAGCATCTGATAGATTGGATCTTGCCTTGCAAACTATGGAACCACTTTAAATTATAGGTTGGTGGCATCTTGATAATGGTTTGTAATTTAATAGGATCAACTTCAATGTATCAATTAGAGATGATGAAGCCTAATTATTTTCTTGATGTAACACTAAAGATACACTATTTAGGATTAAGTCTAACATTGTATTCATGAAGCCTCCCAAATATTAATCGTAGTGCATCTGAATGATCATATTGGGTCTTTGATTTACCCAATATGTCATTGACATAGTCTTCAATAATGGAATGCATCATATAATGAAATATTATGGTCATGAATCTTTGGTATGTGGCACCAATGTTATTGAGATGAAATGGCATTACCTAAAGACAAAACATTTCCCATAGAGTGTTGAATGTTGTTTTATGTTGGTCTTATGGTGCAATCTAGATTTGGTTGTATCCTAAAAATCCATCCATAAGTGAAAGAATTTCATACCCTATTATGGATTCAACTACCATGTCATTGTTTGGAAAAGTAAAGTTATCCTTGGTGTAGGCCTTATTTATGTCTATGAAATTAATGCAAATTCTGATTCCTTTTGAATTCTTACTAACTAGCACAACATTTGAGATCCACTTTCAGTAGTGGATCGGTGAAATGTATCTCACTTATAAGATTTTTTATAACTCTTTATTTACTACTATAAAAATGTGATGATACATCTTTCATAATTTCCACTTCATAGGTTCAACATCAAGATGTATAACAAGGTGGTGTATAACCAATGCAAGATCTAAACCTAGCATGTATGAATTGGCCCAAGTAAAGATTTCAAAAAATTACCTCAAAAGGGATGTAAAGATTTCACATTACTCCTCAGTAAGGGATGTGCCTAATTTGATCCATTTTAGGTCATCATGAGTCTTGATGTTGAATTTCATAGTTTTTTTATGAGGATATTTGAACCATCTTATAAAAGAGTTGGCAGTGATTTAAATTGGCCTACAACTACAAAGTCCTCTATTTGGGTTGGTTCTTCAAGCTTGCCTAAACAAGATGAATTAGTATCTCCTAATGGTATCGATGTCAATGTTACAAAAACTATCTTAAATTCCTTGTCAGATCAATCAAATTTAGTTGTTCTATAGAATTGAACTTAGACACAAAAAGAAGTTCATCATTGGTGGTTACCTAAGCTTCATTTGGGGGAAGGTGAATAAATCCATATAATGGCACCTAAAACATGTTTTCACTATAATATTGGCCTTTCTATTTACTTTTACCTAGTCTAAAATTACATCAATAGGTTTTCACTTTGGTACCTCAATGTTTTATTTCATTTTTTTGGCTAAGGGTGTTCACCCACTCTCTAAAATAGGTCATAGGATCCAATTTCATAGAGAAACCTTGTTTGTGGTATCCCAATAGAACATTGTCTCTTAGGATGATAAAATTACAAAAGGCCTCACCATTCTCAAACTTATCTACATGAACTATGAATTCTTATTTGTCCAAAGCTATAAGTTGCGGGTGATATAGAGGAAGTGGCTTGTATCAAAGAAATAGGGTAAGTATGCAAATGACATGTGGGTAAAAAAATTGGTAAAATTAGTATCTTCATAAATGTTTTGATTGGAATCTACTCTGTTTTTGGCATTATAATCACTATTCATTGGTGATGGAACATGAATAATATACATAGGGTCACCCTAGGTAGTTTTAATCTGAGACGATAGGTTCCTTTGTGTTGAGTGATAGAAATTAGCTCAAGAGAGACCTATTCATTTGGATTGAGGCCTCATCATTCAATAGATTGATTTTCCATGATATGGATAGGAATGGGATATTAAGTTTTTTTATATAAATTGACTAGTTTGTCATTGTATAACCAGATTTCATCATTGGCAAGTGGGTCCTCTTCTAGGTCAATGGTCAGTGTGAATATGATAGGAGGTGGATTATGAAGTTTACCCTTTCCCTTTCATTCCCATTCCATAAAAAGTGGATTTTATTTAGGTCTTCCATAAGACTTGGGGTTTTGTGTAATCTTAGCAATGTGAAATGTGTCATCAGTAGAATACTCTCCTGAGCCATTGGTTGAGATGGTAGAATGATTAGACAATTTAGGAATTGTCATATGAGAAGAGGAATCAAGGTTGTTGGATTCTATGAAATTGGCCTATAGTAATTCAATAATTATCTCTTTGCTTTTGTCTTTTTTGGAACTAGATCTAAGCCAATTTGGTAGTTATAGCATTCAAATTTAGCCTTCAAATGTTTGTAATGTTAATAAGGCTATAAATATCTATTAGTAATGACCTCCATGCCTGAGTGAGAGAGTGTGAGACATTGGTACAATGTTGAATGGATCACACCAATTTCATATATATAAGGTCTTCATAGAAAAAAATTTAAGATAGGTCTAGGTCTAACACATGGCAAAGTGTATTGTCAATCAAAGGCCCGATGATAATTGTAAAGCTTATAGTGTCTTGTGTTTCTTGTTCTTCATTGTCTTAGGTCATGATCGTTATTTTTTATAGATATAGATAAGATATTTTAAATTTGAGATGCTTGATGAGATTCATGGACATAATATTCATACTCGACCCATTATCTATGAGGTCACATTTGACATTATGTCATGTAATGACAAATTTAATGTAAATGGGATTGTTATGGATAGGGTTAAAGGATGACATATAATTTTATTAGAAGGTAAAATGTTGGCCTTGGGATACATGTCAAAAAAAATAATGAATTTTTTTGGGCTTATCTCATTAGGGTCTTGGGATTGGTTAATGAACTTTGTTAGGATGTGTTTTTAGATAGTAGACATATGCAAAAAATATAAAATTGATATTTGTGAGGGTGTATTTTAAAGTAATTCCATAATGTGAAATGTATTTTCATCAATAGTGGTATATGTCTAGATCCTAGCTAGGATGGTGGGTTGGAGAGGTTTGTTGGTAGTTGGTGATGGGTCAAAAATGGTAATATTTGACCTTTGAGTTATGATTACATAACTAGGACTAGATACAAGATCATTATTGTTATAAAATTATTACATATGGGGACTAGATAAGATAAGTCTCAATTTATAGTGCACTTGTTTGTGGTCATAAGGCAAGGATGAGTTATTGGAATAAGGTCCAGAAATAGTAATCCCTAGTTGTTGGTGTACTTGTTTTTAGTTCTAGGTAAAGGAAGGATTACTAGCATAGATGGTTTTATTGGATTTGTTTATAAATGGTTTTATTCTATTAGCACTTGGTCTTGTATTAATGGTGATGGTGGAAATGTGACCTCCTATAATATAACCTACAACTTTAGTGTAGTCATGTGCAAATATGTGGTAATTTTGTTGGGTATTAGAATCATTTTAGCCCTAGTTCCTTTTATTTAGTTGACATTAGTATTTTGACTATTGATAGTATTAATTTTATCATGGATATTGATATTTTTTTGTTATTTTTTTTGGATTTTATTTTTTTTATTATTGGTTTTTATGTTGTGGAAAAGGGTTTTGGTAGATACCAAGGTTATAAATGGATGTAGGTGATTTATTATCCATTGTAATCTCCCCATTTCCAACATATTTTTAATGAGGTTTTTGATCTTCACACAATGGTGTAAATTATGTCTATGAACTTGATGGTATTAATATAACTCATTTTATCTATACTGGTCTATATATGGAATACCCTCAAGATAATGCTTTATAATTGGCTACCTAATCATCTTATCTATGGCCAAATTATGAAACTCAAATTAAATAGTTTCTCCAAGGTCACTAAAAATTTGATGAGTAAGAGAATTTCTTCTTGGAGTAGTGGTTTGCAAAAATAACAGTTTTGTATTTATTGAGTTAGTCTAGATTACTATAAAGGATGTGTTTGGTAAACGGGTTACTGATTAGGATAAGTTTAATTTTTAGTGTGGGTTGAAAATATGGTGTTTTCACCATTTTTACATGACACATCTTAATTATTCCATTTCCAACAACATTATTTTTACTATTGAAGTGATTGGAGTTTTCATAGTTATTGGCTTGGGCTAGTGTTAATGCTTACACTTAGACTTGATTTTGGTTCTAATTTTTGTCTATGTTTTGGTTTGATGAGGTTAGATTAATAATTAGTTTGTTAATAATGGAATTTTCAATCATTAAGACTTTGTCAATTATTTATTTAAAGGTATGTGCACACTGAAGCTCCAAATGATATGATATCTCACTGTGTAATTTTTTTGTAATTATAGTGGCCAATTATTTATCTAATAGACTATGGTTAAAGTGACTATCAATTCCTATAAATATTTGTTGATAGATTTCAAATATCTCACCAAATTTTTTTTTGGATTGAGTTAAATTTACCAATGAAATCTTATGTTTGAGATTCTAGGAGAAATGTTTCACAAATTTTTTTTAGAAGTCATCAAAACTAGATAAAAATTTCTATGTAAATTTTAAGAACCACTCAAAAACATTTCTTGATACACTCTAGTGAAAAAATAATAATAATAATCAAAATTTATGTCATTATAAGACACTAGTTGGCATGTAACAAAGAATTATATCAAATGGGCCTTAGGGTCTCCTTTACCTTTGTATTTATAAAATTTTAGTGTTTCGTACGCTTGAAGAAATGGTATCTATAGATATTACATGTTGAATGGGTATGAACACATTCATATAACTTGAAATTATTGGTCTATTTACATGATTTAATGAAATCAATTGCATCATTAATTTGTTGCAGTTCTTGTTCCAAGAAACTAGATGAAACATTGGCTTGTGGTGGAGGTTGGGTGGTCAAAGGTGGATTACCTTGGCTAGGGTATAATGGAGGAATGGTTTATTTTATAATTATGGTTTGGTAAGGGAAAAAATGGTAATATGTATCTATATATTGGGATAATTTTTTTGAAATTACATGCATTATGGTCTAATATTCTAGTTTGAATTCAATATATATGCCTAGTTTTGAGGGAAATATTGCTACAATTGAAAGATATGGCTCTAGGTAAAGTACTTTCCCTATCAAGGTTTATTAGGGAATTACTAGTTACTAATCAAACCTAGATGAATAAGGGGAAATTTTTTTGAACCATGGCCCTATCATTAAATTTATGGCACATCTTGAATGAAAGGCAATTGTTGCCTAATTAGTACTTATTAGATGGTAGTACATCTTGGTTGTATGAACACCTATATTGAGGTATATTGGTCTTTGAATATTGAGGTATACTTGTCACTACCTATCAAGGTCGAACATTTGTTGCCCTTGCTAAGGTGGCAAAATGTTTGACCTCTGTTGCATTGGTATATTGGATTGTGTGTGTTGTTGTGGAATTTTATTCATCACCCTTTGTGGTGGAGTAGTATTCATCATGTTTTATTGAGTCAAAACACTAGTTGGCTCTTTATTACTTAATCCATGTGATTATGTGCTCAAAGAAGTAGATCATTAGGAATTAGAGGTAGCTTGTTGTAGTTGGGATGTAGGAGTTCCTACCCCTTATTGTTATAAACCAATCTTGGTAATAACTAAAGGCACTTGTTTTAGACTATTTATTGGTGTAGTTAAACCATTTTTTCCTATATTTTAAGACACTTTCATGTTATCCACTATGTTTGGCATATTTGTCTATGCAAAATTAGTAGTCATTTATTCAATAGATGGGACCTTATATATGTCATTGATTGAAATGATTTATGTAAATGGGTATATATCCAAACTATACTGGCCTTTAAATTCAATTAATTTTCCTATTAGAGGATCTAACTTGATGAGTGGAGCATTTGACATGTCCATGTTATTTAAATTTTATGTTAGATTCACATATGTTTGAAATGCTTGTTGCATTTGTATAAAGTGGTCCTCCATGAGGCCCTTTCCTTTGATAGGAATATTTGGGTACAAATACAATATTTATATTAGTGATTTAGGATTAATATGAGAGGCATGTTCAATGATTTGATTATAAGGTACGTTAAAATGCATTCTAACTAGACTAGGTAAATTTTCATGGGGGGATTCTGCTAGAAACATGGACCCTACCTCCACAAATCTAACTAAAACTTCTTCCTTATTTTCAATAAAGTGATGATAAAAATAATAATTATAGTACATCATGGTATAGTAACATAATATCATTGTGTTTGAGTTTTTTCTATAACCAATGACATGATAGCAAGGTACTACATAGTTTTCTCTTGGTTTTGCTCCAAGTATGGAGGCATTTTAACCAAATAATGGGATAAGGTATCTTGGATTTGTTCCTCAAATTAAGTATTATAAGGAGGATAGAGATCCATATCACAAACTACATTGTCACCATAAGGGTCTTATAAAAAAACATCTTGTGTGACCACATTATCATAACCTAGATTATACATGATTCCACTACAAGTGTAATAAGACATCCAAATTAATGATGAATGTTTCATGAAAGAGGGTCTAGAGTTATCAAAAAAAATGAAAAACAAGGTCTAAAAAGACAAATGGTCCATACTTGGTCTAACTTGTTCTAAAATTGGAGTTGTATCTCCAAAAAGGTATACTCTAAAACTTGGTCTAAAATAGTCTAACATAAAATGTCAAATGCTAAATGCCTTATAAAAAGGGTCAAGTGGATGAATAAAAAATGTGATGCAAAAATTTAGGTAAAAAGTGATTCAGATAAGTCTAATATATGTCTAAATAAATAAAATTTGCTAAGTCTTATGGAAAACAAGGCACAAAATATAAGATCAAAACATGTATTGCTAGGTCTTTTGGGAATAAGGCAAAAAATCTAGACTTTTAAGCAAACTAGGTATGAAAGGCAAGATATTTAATATAAAAAATTTAAAAAACTTTGACATAAACTATGAATTAATATTTTAAACACAAAATTGATTAGTTATCAAAAGACATTGCACATTAGGCATATGGAAGATAGACCACTTCCCAAAATTTAGACACAAAAATAGTCCTTAATTCAAGCAACGAATTAAACTAAGTTACACAACCCAAGAGTGAAAGGTAAATGTCTAAGCTTAAATTGTTGGAGTAAGTGTTAAGGTTAATTGAGAGTTGGTTATTTAGTTTTTATAGGTTGAATATTTTGACTGATATTTTATGCATTCAAATATTCTATATCAACTAATCTTGGTTTCATAAAATAAATTGTCATTGCATGAAACCAACTCATATTGCCTATTTACTAGGCACTCCTTATTCTTCTCCTATCAGATTGGTGAAAAAAGAGCTGTGGGTTGTATTATTCTTTGAGGAATAATGAGACTGGACTACGCATATAATTATTATGTGTCTCCATGATTATTTGGTTATGGTAATGGTGTTTTAGGAGTGGTCTTGCAGAATTATGAGTTCATTATGAAATCCAACATGGTATTAAAGTGGACTTTTGTAGCCATTACTTTGCCTCAAAAAAATGTTTTAGGCTCATGTACTAATTTTAATTAAAATATTTGCACAAGTAATACATTTTTGTATTTTTATGTGGTTGACCATACCATATAGATCCATGTAGTCTATCCACCTCCATTATGCTGTATTCAAAAATCAAGGTCAAATCTTTAGTGAGATATGCTTATTAGTCTCATCTACCTTCACAAATTCTATTATTTCATATGATCCTTCTTTTGTTACTATTTAACTCAAATATGATGGGGAAATATCTAGACTAACGAGTTCTTGCATGAGTTCTATTTCCAATTTATCAGTGAGCTCTTAAACAAGCATTCACATTTTAACAAAACCATTTCTTCTTCATGCTAAAAATCATTTTTCTAGTCTCTATGTTGATGTTTGTATCTCATTGAACCTTCCCTCTCTGCTAGTGAGCTCGGGCCTCTTTGTAATGCTTATGTGATTTTCTTGGATCATTTTTCCCTTGAGCTCATTTCCCATGTTCTTTAATGTTGGATGCTTCATTATCCTTCCACAATCACCATGTTATGCTATTAGGCATGTTAAATCATTCTCCAAATATTGGTCTCTTTTCTTCATCCTTGTTGGATCTATCTTACCTCCAATCACTATGCTAATTATATGGCCTAAGTTCTTATCAAATAGTGTTTTCTTGACATTGATTCATGTCATTAATTTACATCTCCCATTCGAGCTCCATAACCCAACAATTTTTTACACAATAAACCTTCAATCTACATGCCTTTTTGGATTATTTACAGTCACCACTATCCATGAAAAGTTAAAGGAACAAGTTTTTTCTTTTCAAAAGCAAAAGTTTTTTGAAACTTTTAATAGTAAATTATGTTTTATGATGTTAAAAAGTTATCCATAGTGAAGTTGGCTGTGATTTTATTTTATGAAACACAAAAACATGGAGATTAGAGGTTTTATCAACATCCACTTCAAATTGGGTTTATTTTTATGGGGAAGACTTTTTTATTGAGGGGAGATTTTTTTAAAAATACTTTTTTAAAAGTGGGGAAAGATTTCTATGGTGGTACATTTTTAAGAGGAGTTCATTATAAGTTGGAGGGATAATTTCAAGTGTTGGTAAAATAATTTTTTGCTGGCCAATTTTAATAGTAGTTTTTTAATAAGTGCATAATAATTTTTACTTATCTTTTATCTCATTAGTTGAAGGATGGAGGATGTGGTCGGTCTCATAGGTGGTGGGGACCCCTCTCAAAACATATGAATTTTTTTTTGTGATATCTATATAGGATGTATTTTTTATAGAGTCTAACATAGAATTTTTATAGTGTTTTAGTCCTCTTTTGTGTCACTTATACTCTCAGATGCATTTTTGGTTTTAATCAACATCCCTCTTTGACCATTTTCACCATTTTTTATTTTTCATGACTCTAAGTATGGATTCTTGTATGTTTGAACCACTCAGCTCCTAAAACTACACCACCTGATAAATGAAAATGAGGATACACTTTTAGATGAATGCATTGTGGATATTCATCCTTGGTGACTCTCCTATTTTTATAGATGAAAATGATATTGTTTGGCTTGCCTTCATATAAAATGAGGTACTTATATTCATTCATGTCCATGTTTTAGATTGTATATAGTCTCATATTGAGCATGTTACTTTACCTAAAGTAGCTAGGGACATTATTTATAAATTTTTTGATGAGGTCAATTCACCTCCACATGTTCCTCATTTTTATCCTCCCTCTGATAGTGAGGATTATTTTATTGGTGACTATGTTTCTTGACCATCTTTTCTTAGTTATGAGGATGTTACTCTTGATGATTTGACTACTAGTGGTAACTTGGATGAGGTACCTTCAGCTTATCCAACTAGTAATGAACATTTTAATACATTGGTTTTTGTTCATGTTTTTGATTTTGGTATTACTCTTGACAGTAGTCTACCAAGTCCTAAGTACCCCATTAATCACATGGCCTCTTTCCTACCACTTGAAGAAGAAAACAAGAAAATTTTAATGGAAATTTCTCTTTTACACACCCTAATTCATGGAAAATATTCCCTACATCATTCTCTACATAATAAATTAATTAGCACACAACATCAATATAGCATTCCTTCTGCAGTGTTACTAAATCTAGTATGCATCCATTTGATGCAATTTTATAGTGTGATTTACCAAATTATGAGTAGATCATTATCCATGTTTATTATATTTTTGTAACTCTACAAATCCCACTCCAATTCTATTCACATATATGCCTACTTATTTTGAGAAGAATACCAATGGATTTGGCTCCTACATGATTTATTCCATAGGTTACATTACCATAATTTTAAGCATTTGGAAGAATTTATAGGGAATTACTCACCTTATTCACCCTATTATGTGTATTTATCAACATGGTAATGTTTTTTAGTAGGTATTTCATCTTCACAGAGATAAATTGGTTATAGAGCTAAATATTTTGTTCCTTCCACTCCTCATGAGCATATTGAGGTTCATATGATCTATACCACTCCTTCAATCATGCCTAAGAAACATAAGATTACAATGGTCAGAGATGATCTACCTAACACTTCTTTGGATGTTACCTCACATTCTTCTACCATGGAATTTGCATCCACACATATGCAGGAATCTTCATCAACCATTTGTATTGATTTAGGGTGGATTTATAATCATTATTGGTGGTGTAAAAATAATTCTTAGTGAGGACACTACATACATCATTCCTCCCATATTTATCTTCTTTGACTGCACATTTCTCCTCCTACCTATTGATGTTCCTTATTTTTTGAGCTCCTTTATTATGAAATTGTGTTCCTTTAGATCATACATCTCTTAGTTCATAGATGATGTATTCCACATATTGATTATATTATAGAGATTCTTATATCACTTGGTGATATTATTGTAAGATGGGAATTTTTTTCGAAGTCACACTAAGATTCATGGAGATTTTTTATTCATGTGAATGCTCCATGATTGGTCACTTTATTCTCCAAATGCATGACTATCCCATCATCACTAGGGACATTATTATTGATAGATTTCATATTTATACCTAAGTTTTGATAGTCTCCCTCAAATGTTTTGGTGGATCTTGTTTTCCTTTTGGAGCATAGCTAGTCTGGTGTATCCTAGTGTTAGAATTTTAGTATTTACATATTGGGATTGGCCTACTCATTCAAATGGTTTTTGGTGTCACTATATACATTTCAACATTATGAGGGAGCATGTGGAAATTTTGATTTAGGTGTTGTGAAAATTATTATTACACCATATTTTTTTATAAGTAGTTGATTTAGTGCATATTTTTATGTGGACATATTGCTTCAAGTGTTGTGCTTATTATTAGTAAACCACATTTTCTTTTGGAATTTGTTGATTGAGTGAATTTTTTGTTTTATGGGATTCATGCCATTGAGTGCACCTACTAAAATATTATGTTGATATTTTGAGTCATGCTTCTTGGGATGCCTTAAATCATATGTTCTCTTCTTTACTCTCACTATGGGTCTAATGGTTTTTGGTTACCTTGTGGTGATACCATTTATCCTTGGTAATTTTTTTCCTAGTTTGGTGATCTATGATTTTTATAGATTGAGCCTCATATAGATTACCAGTTCATATTTGACTTGGTGGTTACACCAACTTGAAATTCATATAATTTAGTAATATGGATTGGTTACCATAGAAACACTTTGTATTTAACTATGATTTGTACATGGGTACATGATCAAGTCTTATTGTCAGGACCTATTTAGTCTCTTTGCTTTCTTTTTTCTTACTCCCTATTTTGTACTTAAGGGAGGGTGTTGGAGTAAGAGTTAAGTTTAATTATGATTTGGTTATTTAGTTTTTATATTTTGAATATTTTCATTACTATTTTATGTGTGTAAATATTCTATATCAATTAATTTTAGTTTCATATAACAAATTGTCATTGCATGAAACAAACTCATATTGCTTATTTACTAGGAAATACCTATTCTTCTCCTATCATGTTGTTGAATAGAGATCTATGGGTTGCATTATTATTTAAGGAATAATTATACTATAATATACATATTATTACTATGTGTCTCCATGGTTAGTTGGTTATGGTAATGGTGTTTCAGGAGTGGTCCTAAACAATTATGAGTTCATTTCGAACTATGATAAAAATTACACAAGGCATAAGCATAAACAAATCAATGTTTGGATATAAAATTGTCAAGGCTAATTTTTAACATAGTTTATTACACTAGTATTCTCAAAATAGGAAACAATATAGACAAGAATGAATGAAATGATGATATCAAACATAGACAAAGAGGGCATACATGGTTTTTTAAATTGTAATTTAAACACAAGGCAACCAAATTTTGAAAAACAAATGATTAGCATAATGATGTTTCATGATCTAAAGATATGGAAAATGGTTTTATTTTAAGATTCCAAGGAAAAAATCTTTAAAACAATTTTGTAGCCTAATGATGCCCCTTTCCAAATAAGTGACACACACATAAAGTTTGACAAAAGACTAAGGCAAAAGTGTGATTTCAAATAAATGGAGTAAAACCTATTTAAACAAAGGAATGATGTTTAAAAAGGACTCCTTTTAGATGTGGTATGATAGAAAATTAGTTTTAACTTAATACCATATAAGTAAAAAGGATAAAATGAGAAAAACATGTAAGTGTAACATCCTAAATCATAAAACTAACAAGGTTGCATCATATTATTGAATATTATCTATATAATTGATCTTCAGAGGATTATAGATTGTCAAACCAATAAGTAAAATCACATGAAATGTATGGTTTTTAGGCCCCCTCTTCTCTCAAGATTTTTTATAGTGACATGGAAATTTGTACTACTTTCCCTACATCATTGCATGACCTTTATAAGTGGGGTTATTTAAATTATCAATTTTTGTTCATTTCTAAATGGTCCTATATGTGTGTTAAACACTAGGGAATAATCAAATCATTTGAATCCACATCAACCACATTGATGTGAAAAGGTAATCTCCTTTTTAAAACCATTACATTTGTTAAGTGCTTAGTGTAGTTTGATGTTTGAGTTGCCCCTATGTGTCAAGTACCACTAACAGATCTTGTTTTAATTGATCAAAATAAGCATCCTAGCTAGTCACCCTAAATTTATATACCACATAATGGAATGGGGTTGAAACAATGTCTTAAGATGAATTCTTAGGTTAATGATTCCCTAAAAAAACCATGGGGAGGTGATGAACTCTTACCTACAAGCCAAAATTCATAAAATAAAAATAAGTGGAAGGATTTTAGGGTCATTTTGTGGACACCCAAATAATGTGGATTTTGGGGAGGGATTTAACAAATTTCCTTCAATGATTTTTAACCAAACTAACAAATGTAAGGAGTGTGTATTTTTTATCAATGAAATTACCTAAAGGGGACAGGGGGAGGGCATACATGTGGCACACATTTTGATAAAAAAACTTTAATGAACAATCATAGAAATGAAAAAAATTATCAGTATTTAACTAATGTGAGAGTTCATTTCATAATAGTAAAATATAGTATGTAATGAATTATTAACCCCTTGGCCTTGTTGTTGATAATTGTAAAAACTTGAAAAAAAGCTATGAGATGAAAATAACTAAGTATATTTTAAGCACCAAATACAATATGTGTAAGATTTAACCATGCTTAAACATTGATATTTCCACATCAATACCTACAAATTTCTAGAGGTTTTGCCTTCTTATAATCCCAAAATCATGTGAGAAAAAACATTTCAAATTTAACGCTCGAGTTTTTTGATCTTTTGTCTCATATATCGATCATCATCGATCCACAGGCATCAATGTTGCTTATAGAAATAAACATTGATTAGGAAGATTGACATTGATTCAACAGATCATCAAAATTTCCTATAAAACAAAAAAAAAATTATGTTTTTATATAAACCTAGTTAATAAATGAGATTTAAAACACAAACATCTAATGGATTCTATAATTAATTGGTTATACAAACAACTTGTAGATAATCAAACATAAAATGAAGATAAGAAAACTTGTTTAAAATCATTATTATCCATGTTCCCTTTTATGTTCTATTTTTGCCATAGAAATCATGGTATATTCCTATAATCAATGTCGATTCTTGCAAGTTGTGACTTGCATAAAGTAAAAAGATGTAAACATGAAGATAAAACTTCAAACATGAAGATTATATGTATCCATTAGAAAAACTAAAACTAGCATATCAATATTCTTGGCCATATAATATGTTGAGTCACACTGGGTGTGCCATCTGAAAACAAGGATTATGTAGAGGGTAGGTTAGTATAATTTTATCCCAATAAAAAAAATCAAAATAACACACTAAAATCCTAACAAATCTAGCCTCGACACTAGAAAGAGCATAAGTACCAAACATGCATATGAAAACACAACTAAAACATAATATAAAACATTGTTTTACCTTCTTTGGAGCTCCAAATGGATTTTTTGAGTGTATTTATTAGTTTGTGAATCAATAAATCTTTGACAATGAAACATTATTTGCTTCTTCTCTCCTTGACACCTTGGATTGATTGCTTAGATTATTATTTGGAGATGGTAACATTAATTTCAAGGTTTATTTGCATCTATTTGAGCATTATAACAATACATTATCAAATATTTGAAGATATTTAATAATAATAACTTTACACCAAAATATTTATTTGAAATCAATAGGCATGATCTTATATTTATAACCTTAATATTTAATTATCACCGAAGGTGAGTTAAGGTTGAGTCTACACATGGAATTAGTTAAAAATAACCTAGGTGAGTTGAGACTAACACTAGTTGAGTTAATAGTTGCCATGTAATTATTATATTCATTTATTATGCATGGCTCTCAAATTAGATATTTTGGGATATTTTGAAATACTTTAACAACTCATAAAGGCAATGATGAAAAGGCTTGATATTTTGATTTTTGGAATTTCCATTTTTATAAATTTATTAATATAAAATAGATAATTGAAATAATAATTTAATATTGTTTAATTAGACAATTTATTTTGATTAGCATTTTAGCTCTTTTAATATTTGATAAAGTGCCCTACTTAATGGGTCTATAGGCCAAACTGACAGTTGTTATGTTGCAAGGTGATTAGGGATGAATCCATGACAGGTTATTATTATGTATGGTATAACACCCAAAATAAGGATTCCTCAAAATTATTATGAACATTGATAAATGATTTGAAACCAAAATTAAGATGTTTAATGATACATAGGATTAGTTTGCAATGTTTGGTAGGAATCAGTCTAAAGTTTGGTTAGAAGTCAATTGTGTCTAGAATTATATGCATATATTTATGACCCAAACTATGTGCCTTAACAACATTATCAAGATCATTACCCTCTTTATGAGTCATATCATCCCTATGATCAGCATACTCTGCCTCTACATTATCATGATTTTTTATATGAGCATCTTTATCAAGCTCTAGATTTCCCTAGTCACTCCTTAAACCAATCCATTTCAAGTATGAAGAAAATTATCTTAGGATATGAGAGATACGTGTTAGACCTTTATACACAAAGGTAATATGGTCAAGATTTACATCATATCATTCATGATATGAGAGATTCATTACAACTATTAAAATAATAATGGACACATTTCGAGAGAAAATTGGCAAAACTTCTCAAGTGATATGATGGATGTGATTAGTCTCATTTAATGCATTGAGTATAATATAAGTAGCCATAAAGAGTGGTAGGTATAACTCCATTATCATTATGTGTCTTCATACACATCACCACAGCCCTCATATGTGCCACTAATTCTTCCCCAAGAGACCATTCCAAGTGAGTATCAACGTTTTTCAAGTCCTTCATGTGTTCCTCAAACTTTTCCTTCTTGGAATTACATCCAAGAGAGAGTTAAAAGGAAACACCAAACTATTGTTTAAAAACCCATTGTTGAGAACCAAAATGTTATATCTCTTATTCCAAAAACCCCTAATAAGTCTTTCAAGATTCCAAGATATAATCAAGTGGTTAATTCATGAGTGGGAAAGGTGAAACAAGTATGCATTGGGTATTTAATGTCAAATAATAATATAAAACTATGTAAGTCTCCCTCATACCTCCTTAATAGTTCTCTTGTACCTCATACCAACCTTTTTGTGTCCATTATCTTCATGAATTCACTAACCACCTTTAATAGAAACTATGCGAAGAGAGTATAGATAGGCACATCAAAAATATATATTTGAAGATAAAATGACGTGAGTCAAGCCAAGATCAAGTGGTTTAAGAGAAAGATAGCTTTGTTCTGAATCAAGTTCTATTTACCTATCCCCAATAACCTATAACTTGTCCATATTCGAGTTATATCCAAGAGTGTATTAAAAAAATGAGATCTAATTGAGAAGGATGAAGATAAAGTTTTAGCAATTGAAGAACCTAAAGAAGGACATGAGAAAGATGAGGTACTTGATGAAGATAATGTCCCTTCCATTTATCAACTCAATTTTATTTACATACAAGAGTTCCTTCAAGAATCCAACATTCCCAAGCCTATTCATGAGCCATCCACCGTACCTCATACTCCTTCTCCAACTCATGAACATGCCCATCACCCTCAAACCACATCCCTTATTGAAGATGAACATGTCATATGAGAGATAAGTGAAAAATATCAATCTATAGTTTTAGATGATGAAGATGATTTAAGTGTCTATGATGAATAATTCACCCTTAGTACTCCCCTTAGTTAAGATAAACACAAATAAATCTTCTTGAATGAAGAAAGAGATGATCTTGATGAGGTTGCAGCTCACATGAAGATAATGTTAAGATTTATACCTTGGCCAATGAAGAGGTTGACCAAGGCATGAAAGAAAAGGTTTTTGAGAGGAACATCATATTGATTGAGTTTATTGAGTCTCATGAGCAGGTTTAAAGAGATTTTAAGGACATGTGGTATCCCTATTTGCACATGTTAAAGGAATATGAAAGTTTTAAGAAGATAACACCTCTAAAAGAGCAGAATAAAATTACTGATGAGGAATCTAAGCTTCCTAATGAGAAAACATGTCTTGAATAACACCACCAAAATTTTTTACATCCATGATGGAGTAATCTATGATGACCATGACACTTTTGAAGATGATCAAGGGATTGAATTTGAAAAACAAATAGAGGTTGAAGTTATTTATGCCCTCATAGACCAAGATGATATGTGAAAGAAGTTCAAGGAGATTCATGATGAATTTGATCCTCCTCAGGGCCTACACCTCCTACTAGTCAGTTTGGAGATGTTATAGAGGTTTCTTTCCTTCTTGATAGATAAGGTAACAATCTCCAAAGAACCATGTTTTAGTCTACTCTTATAAGCCAAAAGATGGCCATATTTGAGATAGATACAAACATCAATAAAGAGTATTAGAAATATCTTGAACCATATGATGAATTCACTTTCATATGTGATTAGTTTACAAACTCCATTGATTAATTTAAGAACATGTCAAGAGGAATGTAAATTGATAAGTAGATGAAGACAATAAGATCAAAGCTCAATAGGCAACTTGTTTCATGTCATCCTTCATTTCATGGAATAAGAGATAGGAAGGAGTTATATTCAGGCTTATTTTTTATATATAGTTTGATTATGTTATTTGTTTCAGTCCGTAAGTGCTTGATAATACATGTGCGAGTCTTTCTATTTTGTGTGTGTTTGTTGTCTTTATTTGGTTTGTTCTAAAGGTCAAATTAGATTGTCATCATGGTTAAGGTCTGGTCAAGACTAAATATGAACATAAATGACTCTATTTCTGAATGGAATGACAAGGCTACTAGTCCATTTAGCATAGTATGTATGCTACCACCATGAATCACCAATTTTTTGACCAATTTTGACATTCAAGGTCAACATGTCAACCCATATAGGCAAAAATAGTCATTTCATGATTTGATAGCCTAGTTAAAATCTTGGTAATGCCTTAATAGCCATTAAAATGTCTTCATAAAACCTTATTATCATTGTTTAAGGTAATTTTGGAAAAATTAAGGTAATGTCTTGTTTTGGTCATATAGTGGTCTTGCCATGTCATGAAGTAATGAAGCTTGGTCAATGGGTGTCATATGTTTCTAAGATTTTGTAAAATTCATTTTTTGTGTGTAATCACCTTTATATAACATTTCATATTGATTTGAAAACTTTATAGTTCTCTTGTAGAATTTAAGGTTGTATATTAAAGTTACCCATGTGATAAATCCATATAAGACACTATTCGAGGACCTTAGAGAAGTTACATAACCACCACACATATCTAAAAGTCAATAAAATGTTAGAATATTGAATTTAAATTATTTAGAGAGGATTTTTGACACTTGTATAGATTTATGAAATCATCTTCTAGGTAAAAATACTTTATCAACATCCATTCATCTTATATAAGTTAGGAATAAAAATGGAAAGAATTTTCAAGTCTTAAATTTTAAGAAATCTCTCTCTCTCTCTCTCTCTATATATATATATATATATATATATACATACATATATATATATACTCTCTCTCTCTATGTATCTATATATATATATATATATAGACATTTGAAAAATAAGAAATGATATTTTTCAATGCATCTTGACCTATGGACCCTTAATTAACTCATTGTCTAAGTGGACCACCTAGTTTACTATAATTATGCCAAAAAAATTCTAAAACTCATCACTTCATTTAAGACCTTTCCATCCATTTACTCATGACCCTTCAACCATCACCAGTTAGGGTAATCATTGACAGTCACCCTAACCATTGATGACTAGGGTCATGTAACTTGCCTTAAGCTTTTAAATTAACTCCAACTTTATTTGAGAAAAGCATCCTCTAAAATGTAAGTTACTTTAGAATTAGCTTTTAAAGATGAAAAAAATAGGTAACTTCATCCCCTCCCAACTTAGCAACTTTCCTTCAATCTTATCTCTCCTTAGTAGTTTTATGCTATAAATACAAGGCTTTTGGGAAAGTTATGGATATATAAATTTGTATCTAGATACTATTGTTCTCTTTGTGCATGAATCCAAGACTAAAAAGCTATGTCCACATGACTCTTGAAGGTAGTAGTACTATTACATTATTTCAGGTTTTAACTATCATCCACTTAGCATCATACATGTATCATTTACTTGTTTGAGCATTTTCTTCTATCATTTGAGTTTTATATCTTGATCAATATATCTACACATCCTTCTTGTCCATAATTTCCATATCCCTCATGATACCCCTCAATTACCTCATCTCCACTATCATTTTAATCCTCCATAGGCACTCATAAGAAACTATTGATGGTTGTTTCGACCATTTCCAGTCACAACAATTGTCACTAATTACATAACCATCATAGATCAATCCATCCATCAACAATTACTTTAACCACTAATGGTCACTATCAGAGAAAATAATAGATTGTAATTTTCCCCGTTTTATCTAATGAAACCCATATTTTTATTCCTAACTTGTCTATAGACTCTACTCTGATTATCTAGGATTGACCTTAATACACTCATGCCATTATGTCTTTTGTCAAGGAAATTATTTATCTTCTTTCTTATCATTAAATGAAATTATATTTATTAAATCATTTTTAACTTAATTGTCTTAAAAATGGATTGATAGCCTCCTATAAATCTTTGTGCTTCTTGGATCTAGCATATGCTAGGCAATCCACTCAACCTACCATCTAAACTCACTCTCTTCTAGTCTTCTTATGATTTTTAGGTTATCCTCCCTAGACAAAGAGGAGTTCCCACATTAGTTTGGATTAATGTCCACATTATACCAAGTATTCATCCACACACCTTAATATTCACTTTATTTTATCTACTTTCAAAACTAATAAATGAAGTAAATAAATTGAAACATTTTGGCATGCTCGATGGGACCCTAGTTCCCTTTTTTCCTTAATTATTTGCTAATTGAATGAAATTATTTATTTTTGGGATTAAAAATTAACCATTTTCACTCATTGATTGATTTATAATTTTAGTTAACCTAGTAACTTAGGAGGCATAGTAATCTTATCGTAGCATTCACAATTGTTATCACACACAAATCCAAACCATAAAATAATTTACACATCAAAACAATTCTTGAGACAAGGACCAACCAGGATTTCATCACCTAGTGGCAACCTTACCCCCTCTTAGCTATCTGACTTGGATTTCACCAATAAGTGTAGAAACAACTTAGCTCTTTGGTTGAGTATAGAATCTAGACTTATTATATCTTAGATAAGCACATGACAACCTTATCACTATGAGATTTTTAAGTGAGGAGGTAGTCCCCAACATCAAGCCACATACTAAAGTTCAATATATATCTTCCTTATAAGCACCTAAAAAACCTAAAACCATCCATAGACTTCCTATTTAGTACCCATTTCTCAAGCCAACCTCCCTTATCATACTCTTTAAGGCATAAGCCAAAAGCAATTTCAAAGTAATCCTAAGGTTTAAAGGCACTTATTAGTGTATCTACTAATTTCTTGGACATTATTTTGGGTTTGATCTCTATTTGAGGTGTGAGTATCAAAATAAAATTCCCTATTTTCTCATATGGTTTTAACTAGACAACAAGTGAGAAATCAAGAGAACCAACCACCACCCTCTTCTTCATCCATGGATTATACCTTAGATATTGAAAAATCTCTTCATGCTTCACCTCACCATTCTCCTCCACCACCTTCCCCTTCCATAATTCCAACCATATATATAGGATATCTAGACTTTACTACCTTTCTTGACAATAATCTAGTTTATTTACAATATTACCTCAATACCTTGCATCACCATACCCACCTACTTTGGTTCCTTATTTATATCATTCTCTTGGCATGTCATCCCACTTCAACCCACCCATTAAATCAAGCCTCTTTAAACATCCCATCCACCCAAACTCAAACCAACCTTCCTCCTCCTAACCAAACACCTCATATCACACCCCATGTGGTTTCAACCTTACCATTAGCCACCTACACTCCATCTACTATGGAATTATCTTCCACTTTGGATTCTATCTTTCGCTTAGTTGAAACCAATCCCTTAACCATAGTCCCACTTCAAAACCAAGTACTCTTCATACCTTAAAACCTTTCTCCAATTAACACTAGGGTAACTACCCAACCTCAACCTTCCAAACTTCTTCCTACCTCAACCATACCAACTACATCCTTTCCTCAACAAGTGTTTATGACAACTTACCAGTATTTCTCTAACCCACAAGGGTACATACCACCCTCCACCCAACCTTTCATATGAAGAAGTTCTTATGTACCACCATCTTAACCACTTGGCACCATTTATCAGTATGTGGATTCTTATATACCATCTACTACGTATTCATACATTTCCACAAGCCAACCCCAATAAAATGTACCTTTTAATTATGTTACTTCTCAACCCCATCCTGATCTAATCAAAATTTTCATGGCCAAAATGACTATTTTGGAGTCATCCATCTCCACTTTAATTAATCTTTTGTCTTGCAACCAAATTTGTAACAAGCCTATCCACCCATCCATTATTATTCATGCTTACCCTCATCAGTGGTAATTCCTCAAATTTTATAAATACTAAGGCAAAGAGGATCCCCAATATCACTTAAGAGCTTTTCATCATGCTTGCTATTTTATCACTTAATATTATGCTTTCCTCCTCTAAACCTTTCCCATGTCAATATCCAGGGTCACACTTGATTGGTATAGTTCTATCTTTCCTTTCTCTCAATTGGCACAAACATTTTTAGAACACTTTTCAGTAAAGATATCTAAGAAGGTTTCCATTGCTGATCTATATTCCATCAAATAATTTTAGGATGAATCCATTGTTGATTTTGTTTCCATATGGAGGGGCCTAATTAATCAACTCACTTTCCCATTACCTCAACCTAAATTAATTATATTATTATCTTAAGGGTTTGCTAAACACATTTATTAAACTCTCCAATTCCAAAACTTTAGGACCTTTGATGAAGCATTCACTATGGCCCACACATTAGAGAACCATGCTATCAATGAAGGAAAGTTGAAGCTTCAAAATAAAAATTCTAGTTTCAAATCCATTGAGTCATCCTCCACCAAAACCATAAACCCAACTAGTTCTAAATAAAAATCAACAAAACACATGGTTGTTCTCAAAACTGCACCTCCTCCAACTTGTAACCAAACACCTTAAACCAACAATCCTTCCAGTCACCAAAATTGTACCCAAAACTAGGTTCCTTCAAAACCATTTACCCCGATTGGGGAATCTTATCCATCAGTGTTAAAAAAACTACTTAAATCCAATATAATTCAACTTTCACCCATCAATCCCCCTCAACAATTTGATACTTCTCACCCTCTTCCCAAGTGGTACAAAGAGAATGATCATTGTGATTGTCATTGAGTTTTTGGATATGATACCAATAGATGTAATACCTTTAAGAGCATTGTTTAGGACCTAATTGATAAAGTGGAGCTAGTGTTTGATAACCCAAATGATCCTTCTAACCAATCTCTTGATTTTTTTTGAAAACCATTCCCAAATCATCCACCTTCAACCCAACATCATGAAATATAACACAAATCCTCCAAATCACATGAGGCATATGTAATTAATGTCATCAGTAATGTGCCCACTACTAAAGAAGTTATCACCTCCATAACCAAAATAGAGAAAGACAACCCAACACCACCTATTTCTCTAGATGTCCAAATGGAGAAAGTAGCTACCCATTCCACTTCCTTGTATGAAACCACAACTCCATCTACAAATCCTATGATAGAAATACCTAAGGAGATAACCACTCCATCGAACATTTAATCCACTCCTCTTGACCAAATAGAAGAACCAACTACTTCTTTAGATAGCTAGACTAAGGAAGAAGCTATACCAACCCTTCTACTTGAAACCATTACCCTTATCACCCCAATTATAGAATTATTTGTACCTCCCTTAGAAACTATTTCCCAAGAGATCATACCATTACCTACCTAATCATTACCTTTGGAACCTTCCACCAAGGATAACAACATTGAAACCAATCTCTATTCTTCCCCAAAGGGTTTGAGCTTTGAAACTAATGATTAGGAAACATAACCCATTTATAAATCCTTTCTTAGTTGGTTCAAAGTTTGGAATTTACCTCCCAACCTAACTTTGACTGAGCCACCTTTTGGCATTGTCTTGGACTCCCATATCAAAATAAATTTGAACCCTCTACTTCACTTGAGTCCACTCTCGAGCCTATTATTATAAATCAACCAACAACCCCTCCTAAATTTACCATAGAACCATCTTAATTACCCCCACCTAAAATTTTCAAGTCACCCTATGCTTCTTTTGTCAAGCCAATCAAGAACTTGGGGGTTCTTCCCATGCCTAATCCTACTCCCCCTCCTTTGTAATTGGATTTAACCACATCAACCTAGCCAAAACCTAATCTAATTAATCCTATTAATAAAGAAGGATTGCCTAGACCCTAACCTTGATGAAGAACCATACCAAATCCTTCATCTCTACCTTCTATTTTTGGACCACATCCCTCCACCATTCTTATTACCTACTTTTCCTCTAAAAACCCCTCTTATTTCTCTACCTATAAGAAACCCATATCCTATTTCATCATCATTACTTACCAACCTTTCTCCATCTAATTTCACATATGTTAAACCCTCATCATCTAAATTAATAATTCTTAAACCAATTGTAACAAAGCCAATTATTTTTAAACCACCAACCAAACCTACTCCACCAAGAGCACCTCCTATAAAGAAAACTTTTCCCACCAAAAATCTTACACCAAAAATCCCAATTCCACCTCCTCCAAAATCCTTATAGGAATATTATACAACTAGCTTCTGAAGGCTCCTACAAGCTTATGCCATTAGATTACCACCCATAAAACCTTTTGACCCCACTCACCAAAATCCAACCTAGTTTAATGATAATCTACTTTGTCTTTACCATAGGACCCTTGGGCATGATACACAGAACTATAAAATCTCTCCAAATTATCATTAATGGCCTTTTAGAGGAATAGTATCTATCAGATGAACCTTCTTTAAGCCCCTTACATATTTTACCACCTATCCAGTCTACCTACCAATCATCTACTTCACTACTCTAACCAATGAGTGAAATAAAGAGGAACCAAAGCAAGAAACCCATCCCCTTAACCATACCATTCATATAGTAACTTGATCTTGAGCCTACTAGAGGGATAAGGGTAAAGTCACCCAAAAAAATGAGAAGGGCAAAGCTAAGGCCACCATTCCATGGTCTTACCCTTCAACTCCCCAACCAAACAACCAAAACCAAGCATATACAGCTTCACCTTCACCCTCACAACCACCCAAGACCAAAGTTTCCATTTTTAGAGCCCCTTCTTCTTCCAATGCATCTCCATTCTCTACTATTTGGTGTTAAAACAACTATATCAAATGCTAATCAAAATGAGTATTTATGACTTAATTATCACCTCACCTCAACATTGTAAAGCTTTAATTGAAGTAATATGTTTTATAGAGGTTCAACCAGATGATCCCCAACCTCTTACACCTTTGATTAGAACCATTCAACATGCTACCATGGTCACCTTTCAAGAATCTACAATTCTACCCTATCATAGTGAAGACCTTGATCCCCCTCTTTTTATCATAGCATCCATCAATCATACACATGTCAAAAGAGTTATGATTGATGGGGATAAAGTATCAATATCATCTCATCCCATGCCTATGATTAACTCTAACTACCTAAAAATGTCATGTCAGAAAGCTCAATAGTTATTTAGTTATTCAATGATACCTTGGACACCACTCGAGCAATAGTTGTTCTCCAAATCTATTTGGGGCCTTAAACTATTCCTAAACTATTTTATGTTGTAGAGGGAAAATTTTAATATGTTTTGTTACTCAACTACCTTGGATCTACCCCATAGGATGTGTCCCTTCTACCCATAATCAATGTGTCAAATTTGAACATGAGGGATAATTCATTACAATCCAAATCCAATCCAAGTCCCTTTGCTTCTTATAATATGACATATTAGCCCAATGATGATATTATTCCACCTTAATATTTTTTTCACAACCAATCTCTAGCATAGCCATCATATCAAACTAACCCACCAAAACTTATATCTGCAACAATGATGAAACATCCACTAGTTCAACTATCCCTTCATCTCAAATCTTGTTCAAACATCCCTTGCAATCCATGTTTAAATGTCTTATGCTAGAGGAATATTGACATTTAGCTTTAGATGATTTACCTTCTCCATTTGAATTTTGGAACCTTCAAAATGATCCATCATATGATCCCAATATTCGCACCCTTGTCTCCTTTGGCCTTCTCAACAATAGAACATATTTTGTCTATGGCAGACTTGACAAACCACTTCTTTCTCCTACTACCATGCCATGTATCCAGTGATTCACTTCCAATTTTTTTATCTTAAAAACCTAACCTTTACCAAACCATACCTTCTTTAGTGCACTAGGAAAGGGTTTGGTTTTGGCCTCTTTGAATAAAGACCCCATGAGCTTCTTATTATTAAAATCTAAAATCCTTGTGAGTTTTTTATCTTATAGTATGTTCCCTTAGAAGAATCCACATCACCAACATCAATCCCACCTCTTCCATTTATAGAACCTCTAACCTCATGAATATCACCTCTCCTATTTGGAGAACCTCAAAACTCACCTCTCCCATTTGAGGAACATATACCCTTATCAGCCTCACTTTTCTAATATACATAACCTCTACCCTTAACAACTCTATTTAAGGACGTCAACATAATCCCACCTAACTTTTTCTATCAACAACATCAGTTTGGGTTCCTTGACTTATCAATTGGAAAGCCAAACTAAAATGATTACTCTATCCACCCTAAAATGATTACACATGACTCACCCACCATTAACACTATCCAACATCAAGATGATAATTCTATTTTTACCTATTAGGGTGTAGGGAACTCTTCTCTTCAAAAATCCCTCCCTCCTAAAAACCAAATAATGTTAAATTAATTAACCATAGAAGTTAATTTGGGCACTAAAAAGAACCGTCATATTGTCAATATTGGCCAATACTTAACCCTCAAAGAAAAATGATACTATCAATCTTTTCTTTGTGGCCATAGCATAAAATTTACTTAGTCTTATCAGGATATGCCTAACATTGACCCTTCCATTTCTCTTCAAAACATCATTACCCATCTTGAAGTTAATCTAGTTTAACAAAATCTTCATTTTATGGACCCTCACATAGCTCTTCTTGTTGAAGAATAAATTTAACATCTTTTATCTATCAACTTCATTCAACCCATTGACTATCCACAATGTGTCTCCAATATCATTCCTATTACCAAACCCATAAGGGGACTCTATATTTTTGTGGATTTCCATGATCTTAACCTTGCATGCCCTAAGGATGACTTTCCCCCACCTAATATAGAACAACTTATTGATCTTACTATTGGCCATGAAATGTTATCCCTTATGGATAGATTTGAGGACATAACCAAATACTGATCACCCCTCAAGATCAACATAAAACATCTTTTATCACCCCATGGGGAACCTTAAAATATTGTGTCATGCCTTTTGTCTTGAATAATGTGAGATCCACTTATCAGTAGGTAAAGAATTACATTTTTCATGACCTCATCCACAAAATAGTTGAGGATTATGTATATGATCCACTCAATAAATCCAAGCGTAACTAAGACCACCTTGTTGTTATCAATATCATATTCAAAAGACTTATCCATTATCATGCCAGACTCAACCCAAAGAAGTGTACCTTTGGAGTCTTATTAGGAAAATTTCTAGGCTTTATTGTTTCCCTCTATGGAATAAAAATAGGCCCCACAAAAGTTTGAGCCATTATAGAAATGCCTCCTACTACTAACATAAAATAACTTCATAGAATGTAAGGAAAATTTAGTCCATTCACTAATTTATCTCCCATCTATCTAATATCCATCAAACCTTTCACCACCTCTTTAAAAAAGATACCTCCTTTAAATAGACCCAATAATACCAACAAGCCTTTGATGCAATCAAGGAATATCTTCTTTCTCCACCAGTCCTTATCCCCCTAAAGGAAAATAAACCCTTTTATTTATACATATATGCCATTGATCATTACTTGGGGGCCATGCTCACTCATCATGATGACCAAAATAAGGATTAAGCCATTTATTACATTAGGCACACCCTCATTAACTATGAAACTTGATACACACATCCTAATTTTTTTTTCCTTTCCTCTATTTTTGTTTCCTCTAAATTTAATCACTACCTTCTCAACCACAAAAATTACATCATCACTAATATTGACCCCCTCAAATACATGTACTCCAAGTCATATCACAACCAGTGTATGGCTAAGTGGCTCACACTTTTAACTGAGTTTGATATTGATTTTCTTTCACAAAAGTCTATTAAGGGATAAGTGATTGTAGACAAACTAGATGAATTTCCTCTCCTTGATAATAAAATTCCCCTTATTACCTTTCAAGATGATTCTATAACTACCCTTTCTTTATAAAAACCCACCTACCAAATGACTATGTATTTTGATGACTTTAAATGTCAAAATGGTGGGGGTGTCAACATAATCCTTATTCCTCTTAATGGGGAACCTCATTTTCTATTTTTTAAACTTGATTTTGAATGTACCAATAATATATCTAAATATGAGGCCTTGGTCATAGGTCTCTAAACCGCTCTAGCATTGGGAATCAAAAACATTAACATCTGTAGAGACTCTCAACTTATCATTAACTAAGGAAAAGGAGCCTATCAATGCAAAAATGATGCTATTTTGAAATATAAACAACTTTTTAGTAAAATATTAACATTATTTGGCCATTATATCATCCAATCAATATCTCATTTTATAAACAAATTGCTAGACACAATGGATTCCCTTACATCCCAAATTATATCTCAACTTATTGACTCTAAACTATTTATCACCATCTATCATTTCATCACACCATCTTACCTCAGTCTTGATCTTCCTACCATTTACCAGATAGAAACATCATCCTCTAAGACTTGGTATGATAAAATCTTTGATTATCTTAAAATTGGTATCCTCCCTTTAGATCTTTATAGAAGTGCACATAGAGATTTTATTCAAATCACCTCTCATTACTTAATAATAAGGGGTATTCTTTATAAACAAGGCCTGGATAGTCTCCTCCCTCATTGAATTCATAGGAATGAGGCTTCTCATGCCATCAAATAAACACATGACAACATCTATGTGGGGAACTTCAGTGGTTTGGCCATTGCAAAATGTATCCTTCATGTAGGTTATTATTGGCCCACACTCAATCAAGATTATTATGACTATGTCAATAATGCATCAGATTTCAATAACATGTTAACCTTCATCATGTACCTTTTCATGGTCTTTTAGTATCAATTGACTATTGGAATTTTTCATAATGGGGTCTTGATATTATCAAATAAATCAATCTACATTCCTCAAAACAACATCAATATATCATCACTGCTATAGAATAATTCACCAAATGGGTAGAATCCATCCCCTTAATCCTAATCAAAGCTAAAAAATAATTGATTTTATCAACCACCACATCATTTATCACTTTGGTGTTCCTCACAAACTTATCATTGATAATGGTAAATATTTTAAAAATAAAAAATTCTAAGATATTTTTGATGCTTTTCGTATCGACCTAAGATTCTCCTCACCTTATCATCCATAACCTAATGGATAGGCTGAGGTTTCCAACAAAAGCCTCATCAAAATCCTCACTAAGGCAGTTAGTGCTTTAGATTAGGATTGGCACCTCCATATCAAATTTGATTTATGGGCTTACCATACTAGTACCTAAACTAATATGTGTGCTATGCCTTTTTATCTTATCTTTAGAGCTGAGGTGGTTTTACCTCTTAAAGTCCAAATTCCATTCTACATCTCCTTGCATGAGATTCTTTTTAAAAGTGACTATCATTAATAATATTTAGCATGCTTAGAATTTGTTGATGAACATCACCTTGCTACCCTTAATCACCTTCATGTTTATCAACAACATATAAAATGAGAATATAATAAACATCTTAAAACATGATATTTTAAAATTGGAGATCTCATCCTCAAGGAAAACCAACATGTAATTAACATCAAAATGACCAAGAATGGTAAGTTTTCTTTTAACTAGTTAGGACCCTACATTATAACCCATAACTATAGATTAGGTGTTTATCACTTATCCTCTCTCAAGGGTAGGATAGATCTTGAACCCATCAATACATTACATTTTCATCTTTTTGATTATTAAAATAAGGTTTAACCACACTTTTATGTCTCACTTAAGCTCTTCCCTTGGTCCATTAACCTTATTTTCTATCTCTTTTAAGATTAATTTACTATATAGAACCATGTGATTCATCCATCATAGTAATAACCTATTCCTAAATATGGGTACATTGGCTCTACCCATAGCATGGTTATCATGGATACTTTTCATCTTTTAATAGATGGAATCCCATGGTCAATTGTTTCTCAAAACCCCTTCCTCTAACAAACCTTCTATGTCTAGATCCTATTTCTACATGGGTAGCCCTTTTAAACCTAAATAGACTTACCCATGCATAATTTTAGTATAAAATATATCCATACTTTAAAAATAACTAGTAGACTAATCCCTCAAAGGATAACCGCCACATAAAATCAATAATTACTTAAGGTAGACTTCTCCCTCAAAGGAAAGTTATGAAAAAAATAAAATAGACCACTCCCTCAAAGGATGGATATAAAAAATGTTCATTCAAAGCTTCCCATATTGACCATATTTAGAATGTTATAAATCAATAAATCAAAATCCAAAATCATTAATGCAATTGGCTCTTATATTTTCTAATTGTAGACTTCCTATATTGATTAGTCTACCTACTATTTAATTAAGCTACAATCAACTTTTATATCACAAGCAAGCTTCCTACATTGATCAGTCTACACATTATTATATAGCTTACCAATGATGTGGACTTATTTATTGGGGTTCTTTGGTAACCTGTGGAAAAGCCAATCACTCCACTACCCACATATAACATTTTCCTCAACCCACTAATTCAAATCCCTACCTATCACCTAACAATGAATCAAAAGGATTATGAGCTTAATTGTTATGAAGTGGTCAAGATACTAGTATTCTTAATAAACCATGCTTTTACAAAACATTTTATGTATTTGTGTTCACTAATTTGATGCAACTATGGATTCTTAATTTTTGGTTCTCACTAGTAAAAGGAACCATGATCCTTATCTTATCCAAACATATGGATGTAAATGTCTCCCTTACCTATACCACACCCATAACCTTAAATAATTAATCAAACATCACATTTATTTCACATTTTAAATCATTAACGAAACATCACATTTTATTTAACATTTTGCCTAAACATATGAAAAATTAACATCATGTGATCTATAAACCATAACATTAAAATGAACATACAAAACTAAATTATGATTAACCCATCAAAACATCATCATCATATGGAAATGACATCATACCTAATACCATCAATGAAAGAATGTTATAATCAAAACTTACACATCAATAAACATCGAGTCACAATCAAATCACCACATCATTCTATAAGCACCATATCAAAAATCAAAATCATATGTCTAAACTGTGTAAATAATCATTAACATCATAGATATACTACAAAAATATTCATCCCATAAATCATGAACAAAACATAAACTCATCTCAAAACTCATCCATGTGTGTGTGTGGGTGTGTGTGTGTGTATCAATAAAAGAACTTATCTATCACTCACATATACAACTTGTATCTCAGAACATAGGCTAGTGTCAAAATAACAAAATACATCACATAAGATCTCTTCTCATGACCTTAGATCACCTAAACTAAAACCACTAGCACCTGTACCTATCTTAGGTGGAGACCCTATTTACTAACCTACTACCATAGCCCACTGAGATAGTGTTGCAAGTATCACTCCACTAGGAAACCTAACCTATTACTCTCCCCATATCTTCTCATTAGGAAACTATACTAGCATAATGCCCTCATAGTAATTCAACTCTTATATGGCCACTAGATACTTGGCCTACATCACAAAACTTAAAAGTGCCACTATTGTTCCACTAGAATACCATAAAGAGTCCCTCTCCTAAGTCACAAAGACAAATTAGGTCCTCACCTGATCCAACTCTCTTATCACTAACACAATATACCCCTGTAGACTAGCCACTTACCCCTATGAAGTGGCCACTTGACATTATAAAATGGTCACCTATGTCTATGCCTAGTTTCTCTATATTGTCATTCCTCCTAGCTAGCCTTAAAGAGTGGTAATCCTATCATTTAAGATTGTAAATTTCCCCTATAATACTACTATCTAGGCTTGAGTTATGGCTAATGTTATTGCTTCTTATGGATCCCCTTGAACTAGTCCTTCTACTAGGTCAACATCCATTGGCCCTTGGCCTCCATCTCTTAGCCCAAAATCAATAATTATGTACCTTTCCTAAAACTAGGCTAGATAAGCTACCATCACACTTGCATCATCTCTAACTCTATTTGATAGTTCTTTATTATCCAATACTTCTTCCTAAGCCTATGGCTTTGGCAAAAAAAATTGACATCCTTTTTCCTATACTAGGGAGAATATGGTGGAATACCCTATTGGAAGCGAAACTAACACCACACTCTCTCCATAGGAATAAAATCCATCTCATTAGTTTTTCTACCATAAACCCATCTCCAACTCTATATAGGGCATAGGTATGCCTCAGGTATCCATCCCACATAGGCCAAGTCTTGTAGGGTCTCCATACTATATCACTTAGAGATAAAATATCTAGAGCACTCCAAAACTACTCTAAATATCTTGGGCCACCACTATCTCCTCTAATCATGGCTCTTCTCCTCCATCTCAAAAACCCAACCCTATAGTCTATCAGTAGATATCCATCCAAAGGCAGACCCAATGGTCTCAACACATGAATATGTTCATATGTGCAATAGTGTAGAACAAATCTAACACTAATGTCATAACATCTATGAACTTTGAATCCCCATAGATCCCTATAAATTTAGACCAATAATGCCTATCACCATACAAATACCATCTCCCCAAATATCAACTCTACTAGTACTCCTAACAATGTATATAGAACCTCCCTCTTACTAAATCTTGTAGAGCAAAACAAGTCACTACTAACTACATCATCATCAGAAGATACCTCTTGTCTGGAGCTCTTTCATACAAAGGCCCGATGCTAAAACCACCTATATGGAACTATGCTTGACTCCTATTAGCTTCATATATCCAACCCAGTAGATAATCTATCTCATCATCCTTAATATGATAAATAAGATCCCCTTGAATAAGCAATTAGGTGATCTTATAGACATCCTCTAGCAAGATAATCATCTCTCCATTCTATAACCAAAATGTGTTAGTTGTTGGATCCCATCTCTCGATGAGGGTAACTATCATGGCCACATCTCTTGGTAGATGTTGATAATGATGTATCACCCCAAACCCCACTACCTCCATGTGATGATAATCTGCTATGGTCATCACATCCTGCACCTCTATTAATATATCCAGGACCTAATCATGTAACTAGATCCACTCTTGAGACTACATAAAAATAATCCCACATACTAGGTATTAGTGTACACACAACACATGCTACCTTTTTATGGTTCTTATAATAAACCTAACATCCTCTTTCTCCTATAAACACTCAACCTCTACTCAATACACAACATAACATAACCAACACAAACACTATATTAATATAAAATTAACTCAACCCCATTAACTCAAAACCTATATCCTTAAAATACCATAACCCATTCTTTAACAACCTTTTACACTCTTGTCAATTATTTAATCTCACCCTAAACCAAATTATTCACCCCTATATTGTTTAAGCAACCACTTGGCCCTTCTTCCTTACCACTATATCATAAAACTATCATATACAACTATGTCATGACAATATCTTCACAACCACTAAAATTAACATGCACACCTACCCCCTCCTCGACCATCAATGGTATCCTTGGGGGAATTTTATCTCCTTAGGTTGACTACCACTAGTCACTATTGGTGGCCATTTTTGGTAGGCCTCAACCCCATGACCTCCTCTCCCATAACCTACTTTTAAAACCAACTACTTTCCCACCATTTCTACATCACTCTTACTACCCCTTTCCCCTCTCCATTAAAACACACCTTCTAATTATTATCTTAAACCCTTAAAAAACACATACTATAAAGCCCTAGGTCATAAAGCTATTACCCACATCTACCCCTTTTATGCATTCCACTCATTTTAATCCCTCTTATTTTAGCATAAACTACCATTCCTATCATTTTCACAATAGAAACTACCTCATTTTGTGATTAGTGGCATCATCTCAGTTCATGCCCTTTCACTTTCCCATGTGCATCTCCCATATCCATCTTGACTCCACTCAATTAAAACCCTAGTCATAATCACCAAATACTATCAGGACACCTTAGCACCTCACCACTTCCAAGCACCAACTTGTACTATTTTATCAAACAATGCCAATCACGAAATCCCAAGTTTTCAATAAAAACAAAATGTTTATCATTTTCCATTTTTGTTATATTTTTAGAGTTTTTAGGCAATAGTCAATGTTTGACTAACTATCGATGGTTGACCCTAAACATCATTAGTTGATACCCCCAACCTTTGCACCCACCCCAACTAGTGATGGTTACCTAATCATCACCAGGTATTCATAACCATCACTGGTTAGGGATCCCTTTCTTTTCAACATTGTCTTTCTCCTCATTTACCACTTAGAAATACATATACTTGGGGTCACCCCTTACATACCAACCCATGACCTATTTTGGAGTCACCCTCTCCTTCTACCTACCAATAAATACATTAGTTGTAAAGTCCATATTGGATTCATTTTCCACTAAAATATGTAGGTAACATCCTTTTGTCTCAAGCATTAGGATTCAACTAGGCCATCCCTACCTAAATAATAACCCAACCCATTTCAATTTACCTATCTTGAAATTGATACCAACCTCTTCGCACACCTTGTGATGACTTTGTTTTGGTCATAATGACCACCTTGACAAAATTTTCCATTATGCAAATTTTGTATACATGCACTCCCATGTGCATGACCTAAACATTTGTGTTTTTCTTAGGATCACTTCTTACCTTGGATACCTAAGTAAACACTGACCCTTTCTAGGACACCTAATGAGTGTGACTTGGTCAGCTATGCCCAACATTGGGGACTAGTTACCTTCTCACTTATCCTAGGACATGACCTTATTGATCACAATATGACAATGTTAGTATTTTCATGTTCTTTCCTCTCACACTTCATCTCCCTCTACATCTAGTAGGGTCAACAACCTTGTGACCTCCTTTCATCACCCATACCTCATTAACTCATAGTTTGAGGCGGAAAACCTCTTTCCTTCCCAAACTTATGGAAAATAGACCTAACCTTGACCAACTACCCATTTTTATTCATTAGCTTACTTAAAGCTACATAACAAAAGGGGCAAAATCTAGACATTTGAAAACTATATAATGATAGTTTTGATGTTGTCTTGACTTGTGGACCCTTAAATGACTCATCATCTATGTAGACCACCTAGATTATTAGCATTATTTCAAAAACCTTCCAAAACACATCACATAATTTAGGACCTTTTCAGCCATTTACTTATGACCCTATGACTATCACCGATTAGGGTAACCATCAATGGTCACCCTAACCATCGATGGTTGGGGTCATGAAACTCCCTTAAATATTTTAAAGCAACTCTAGATTTGTTGAAGAAAATCATCCTATGGAATGGAAATGTGTTTTAAAACTAGAATTTAAAGATGAGAAAAAATAGGCAACTTCATCCCCTCCCAGCTTAACAAACTTTACCTCAAGATTCTCTCTCCTTAGCAATTTTATGTTATAAATATTGGGCTTTTGAGAGAGTTATGGATCTACAAATTTGCATCCATATTATATTTTTCTCTTTATTCAAGTATCCAAGACTGTGAATCTCTATCCATGTGAATTTTAAAGGAACGAGTATTCTTATTTTTTTTAAATCTCTTTAGGTTTCAACTATCATCTACTTAGTATCTTATTGGTATCATTTACTTGTTTTAGCATTTTATTCTATAATTTTAGTTTTCTATCTTGATTAGTATATTTACACATCCTTCCTTATCCATAGTGCCCATATCTTTCATTATACCCATAATTCACATCATATCCACCATAATTTTAATCCTTGATAGGCATCCATAGGAAACCATTGATGGTTATTTCAACTATCACTGGTCATAGCAACCATTGCCAGTTACCTAACTATCACCAGTTAGTCCATCCATCACTAGTTACCTTAACCACTGATGGTCACTATGAGAGAAAATAATATATTATTATTTTTTCCCATGTTCATCCTATCAAACCCCTATTTATATTCTTGAATTGTCTACAAACTCTATTTTGATTATCTAGATCTGACCTTAATACACTCATGTCATCATGTCTTTTATCAGGTACATTATTTATCTTCTTACATATCTACTTTCTTATCATTTGAATGCAAGTATATTTATTAAATAATTTTGACTTAATTATATTAAAATTTGATTTAAATCCTCTAATAAATCCTTGTGCTTCTTGGATCTATCATATGCTAGGCAATACACTCAACCTACCATCTAATAACACTCTCTTCTAGTCTTCTTTTGATTTTTAGGTTATCCTCCCTAGACTAAAAGGAGTTCCAACATTGATTGTGGTCAATGAATTAATTATACTATGTTTTCATCCACACACCTTAATACTCAATTTATTTTATATACTTTGAAAATTAAGAAATGAAGGAAATAAAATGAAACACTCTCCTCCATCACTCCTTTCATAAGATAATGAAGTTCACTTTTAATTGCATGGTACATGACATACAAATAAATTTGGAGGATTATATTTTGTAAAAATTTTAGGACCCCTATGATCTTCAAATATTTTCCATTTTTCATTATATTTAGATTCTTATCTTTGTGAACAATCATTAAGAAGCTAAACTACTTTTTGGAGGCCAAAATACCACTATCTTAGTTTTTGGACAACATAGTTGTAGGTTTAAATTCATGGATGTAGGTAAAATATTTCATAGGTTCCTAAGAGGTATAAAAAATCATCATATATAAATTTACGTCATCATCTAACTCATATATACATTGGTTAAGAAAGAAAGTTACTTTTTTACATGGTGTAAGTGATTGTTAGTGTTATCCATTATTTATAGTTTTTTAAAAGGTTCATGTGAATTAAATAATTAATTGAAAATTTTTATCCATATTTTCCCTTAATTCAAGGTTATCTAATCACTTTTTTACTATATGTAATACTATCCAAATGTCATTATGATCCTAACTTGAAGACTATGCATATGAAGTTGTCTGTGTAATAATAGTTGAAAGCATTTTGATAATGAAGAGAGGTAGTTAAAACTCATAGTTCCTCATTTAATAATAACTAAAAATATTAAAAATAATTAAAAAACATGAATGAGTGAATAAACTCTAGTTTCCATGTATAAACGTCACATGATATGACCATTACACATTACTATATGGACCAAATAAATAAGTTGAGGATGACATAATATTTGAAAAAGATTCATATTATTATGGATAAGGTGATGATAAATGGGGAAATATTTGATAAATATTTAAATAATTAAAATGAATAATTAATACCAATCATATATATTTCAATCATATGCAAATAAAAGGGCTTATCTATAGGCCCTAAACCTATAGGTCCCCATTCTGACAAAAAGATTTAGTTGTTATGAACAGATGAATTTGTTGGAAACATGAAACATATTTCAATCATGAAATGAGATAGGTACAAACTTATGAATACACCTAATGGAGAATAATGCATCAAATGAGTTGAGAATTGGTCTATAGGTCTAGGTACTCACACATAGGTCTACTTTGATGGATACACTTGATCTTCAACTTGAGAAGGAGATAAATGAATATAATTTAGTTATTAGTTTATAAACTATAAATTTAAAATCATGAATTTCATTTTATGTTAAAGTAAATATTAAAAATAAAAATAAAGAGAAGATGACTAGTCAAGATTCACTCTAACCTTGTAGACATAGTCTATTGAATACCTACAACCAACGGTCATAAGGGAGAGTTGATGTGGAAACATGAATAAAATAAAATAAAAAAGAGGACACAAAATCATGAATACATCCCAATAAATTTAAATATCTTGAGGTATTTGAGAGTCAATAGGGTTAGTATGATTGAGTTAACAAACCTAGGCAGTCATACACTGACCTATGTATGAAACCAAGAGGTTCCAAATTATTTAAATGACATGAAAGGCTAATGATATTTAATGGAAATTAAAATTTCCATTAATTTATATTCACTATTTTCAAGGTGATATAATGGCAGGTAAATAGGTTTTGATCCTAAACACAATCAAAATTCACCAAATAAGTCACCTATAGACATGCTTATAGTGATGTAAGAAAGAAATTATACATCTATCAAAGAATTATATATTGATAGTGTAAGAGAATAGTTATATAAATTTAGACTATGTAAAAGTATTTAATTTTCTAAATGGTTTCCATTGAAGTATCAAAAACCAAAAAATGTACTCAAACAAGCTTAATAACCATCTATAGGTTACAAGATGAGCATGTTAGTTTCAAGGTTGAAGAAAAGGAAGAGTGAATTAAGGATAACTAGATTTAATATTAAATATGTGGATAGTATAATAGGTCATTTTAAGGTTCAATAAACCTAAAAGGATCAGAGTAAATGACAAAACATGGGTCGTTCAAACTATACATAAACATAGTTCACAAACCTATTGGTTTTTCTACCTAGAATGAAGATAATTTGCATGTTTTTAAAATAAAAATTTGTATTTTTTAGGCTTAAAGTGATTTCAAATATTTTATTAAAGGAACTAAAAATACCATAATATTATCTTAGACTTCAATAGTGAAGTAAATATCTAAACCACAATTAACAAGGTTCTTGTGTTGTATTTCTTAAGAACCCTAGGCATGGACTAAAGAGGTTATAAGATACATAATGGAGGAATATGGAAAACATGAACATTTGAAAAATTTAGCTAATATTTTATAAAACTCATTAAGGTGTATATCTCTCTCTCTCTCTCTCTCTCTCTCTCTCTCTCTCTCTCTCTCTCTCTCTCTCTCTCTCTCTCTCTCTCTCTCTCTCTCTCTCTCTCTCTCTCTCTCTCTCTCTCTCTCTCTCTCTCTCTCTCTCGACCTCATAAAATATACACTCAGCCACTTGAGAGACATACATATTTTATCATATATTTATTGATAAGGTTAATGGTGGAAAAAATATTTTTTAGGTGTTATATATGTTTTTAAACTTCCATATTTTGGCATTGGTTCTTGATTTGGTGGTGTGTTTTGTACGAAACATTATTAAGATCCTAAAGTACTCTCAGGCTACCTAAGAGACTCAAAATAACTTGATTGAGAATATGGTGTTTATAAACACCAATGATGGATTTAATAACTTAAAAATTACCTATATAGTCTTAAAAAATCCCATAATAAACACCCCATTCCATTCATTGGTACATGTAAGTAATAAACTCTATCGAATAGGCTAAAGAAGGTTGTTTTAATCTACTTAGGAGGACCATACAAGGTGTTAGGAACTCAAATTTAAAATAGATGATCCTTATTAGGTAATAAAAATTAATCACATGTTTACTTGAGGTTTCAAAAGTGTGTGAATCCCATGAATCCAAAATTTAGTCTCTAGGTAGGGAGACTTAAGAGACCTAATTAAGAGTAGATGAAAAGGACACTTCCACACACTCTGAAGACCTAAGACTTAGCATGAATTTTTAAGGACATATTATATCGAATAATATTCCTGAAATTTATTATTACCATCCATACACTTATTTACACAAGGAGGTTTTCATTATTTTAGGGCTTTAAGGAATAAGACCAAAATGAATTTTTTGGTGTGAAATAAATTCTTGAGGGTAGTTTGAGACCTCCAAATGAGTATTTGTAGGTTTTTAATGATGTGAATAGAACATACATGGAAATATAATGATATGGAGAATATTAATTCAAGTTTTGACATTTGTAAGCAAGATTGGCCTAGTGAGGTGAAGGGACTTCTATACACCCAAAAATATAATGAAGAGATAAGTCAAAGAGAACCTAAAAATATTATTTAAAAGGTGTAAATAGTAGATTAAATGTATAAATAAACATTATTTTACCATAAAAATGTCACTTTTAATTCAAAAATATAAAAAAAAGTGTAGTAGTGGAGAGCTAGTCAAGCAAAGTTTGAAGCTTCCATGCCATTTGGAACAAAAAAACATTTTCAAAAGACTAACACTTTTATTTAGGACTTTATGGGGTTTTTTAAAAATCATTTCTTATTTTAACTCCTTTTTTACACTTTTCTATCTCTCTCTCCTAAGCCCTTCTCTCCTTCTCTCACTTTATCTACATATTGAGCCTTAATTGGCTAAGTTTGTATCCTACATCTAGGTATGGAAAATCCATGCCCATTTGTAGCCTTTGATCAATGAATAATAAGCTTGTTTTATGTTATCCATTGAATGGTTTCAATATGCATGGTTTATTACTTTATATTTCTAAGTGATATGATTACTTCCTTGGCATGTTTGTCCTTGTTTAGCATTCATGTTCAATTTGGAATCCATTTTGTAGTTATCTTAAATTTTTTAAATGGATTATTAGGGGTTTGTGAATTTTATTACAATAGTTTCATGTCATGAACTATTGACTAGTCATCCTAACTCAAACTTACTTCACAAACCTTCATGAGAAACATTAATATAGAGAGGCATATTTGGATTAGTGTCATGTGGAGGTTAGGATCTTGTTTAAAGTGAAATTTTAGTTCATTGGTAGTGATCAATTATATTTAGTGCATCACCTACATTAGATTAGGTTCCTCTCCCTTTTCCTAGTAAGTATTATGGTAGTATTTGAGTATAAGTTATTCATCAAGGGGAGCTAGCCTATTAACCTATATATTCACCTTTCTAATAGGGCACCCATAAAGTTGAGGTGTTTCCATGTTATATCAAATTTGGAAAGTTTGAAATAACTTCTAAATGATGAAAATTTGAGTGATAATAAATACACATAAATACCCTTTTAGGGATGATGAATGGAGAGGAAAGTAGGTTGGATTTATGATATGATGAAACATATGTTGACCTCATCAATGGTAACTATAAAAACCATATATAGATGAATATATTTCCCTACTTGTAGCACTTTATAATATTTCATCAGTAAATGGTATGAGGAATGATTCATGTATATAATTCCTAATTTATATCCCTATATTAAACACATATATGTATTTCACACTTTTTATTTTGTTGAATAAACATTGGGATAATCCATTTTATATCTTCTATTGAGGTAATTATCCCATTGACCAACATTTTACCTAATTGTATTTTTACCTTGGATTTGACATGTAGATTAATTCAGTACATTTTTTTAATCAATGGTTCACATGATGATTTAATTATATTTTAATTTTTGTAACCTCTTCTTTAATCCATTTTAATTATATAAATGTGTACATAAATAAATCCTCATATTCTCATAATATCTCAATCATTTTTTTAGCTTCTTCTCCAACCCAATAGTCTCCTATTTCTTATGTTTTAGGGTTTCCCTCTTTGGATATTTTTTATTATTTTATTATATGTTTATATAATTTTTAACATATATGATAAACACTTAACCTATAGTTCATCTAGGTATATGTGTGGCTAGCTTATCGCATACATACCTTTCATATTATCTTATTGCATTTCTTTATGTTGTTAGTATGGTTAGCCTATGGAATAACCATGGATAAGTAGAGTATATGTACAAGGTAGTGGTTAATATTATCATAATATTATGAATTTTTATCTTATTTAATTATTTTGGAAGTCCCCCCTCAAAGCAATGCATTTATATTTATCAAGTATTCTTATATTTCATTAATTATTATTTTAGATCTACTAATTTTATTGAAAATTTTGTGATATATTATTCCATTATTATGATCATATAAGTAATTTCATTCCATCTGGTATTATATCATCTATTTGGTAAATATTATATGACAACAATTTTTAGATCTAACGTTATAGAAATGAAGAGAACTAAATGATCAAAAAAACATAATTTGTGATCTAAGAAGAATTTAATTTTTCACCATTATATTATTGTTCAATTTATTTCTTACAAAAATAATATATAATTTATTTTCACCATTTTTAAAAATTATCATTCATTGAATTCATCTTAGTGAGACAATCAAAATGGTATACTATTCTATTACATTATGGTTAGTCCTGAACCCTTTCATCCTAGGGATTGTGCATAGTTGAGCCTAAAAATTGTAGATATAATAAATGTCAATAAACTCCAAAAAATAATCACAGGGATGACATGGAATATACAAATTTATTTCCATTAGTTTCTAAGGAAGTTTAAAAATTTAGATAGATATACAAATCTTGGTGAGGATGGATTATATTGATGTAGTAAAAGGGGACATGGAATATATAAATAATTATTTTTCAACTCTAAATTAAAAATTGGACAATATTATTGATTTACTTATAAAAAATAATACTTCACTACTCTAATCATGTTCTCCAAATTTTTAAAATCACAACCCTAACAATGGTTTGAATCACATGTTTCTAAAAGAGGAAATGTTCAAGTTTGATGGTAAGGATCCACCCACTTGGATAAATAAAATATAAAATTTATTTGATATAAATTACATGCCATGTGTATAAATTTTTATCATGACATATCTATATCTAATACCATATTAGTTAATTTTATATAAATGGTTGTGTGTTCAGAATAAAAATAAGCGAACTCATGTTACCTAGTTAGTGTTTACTAAGGAGCTACAAATGTATTATCACAATAATGTCCTAGAAAATACTTTAGTGTGCTAGAAAAAATAAAATAAATAGGTAATGTTATGTAATATATTTATAAATTCCATAGTATATCCCTATGCATGGATGGCATCAATGAGAACAACAGGATTGACCTATTCCTAATAGCAAGGGGGGGACTCAAGGATAACATCTAACATGAGGTTCACATTTTATCCAACATTAGTTTCTAAATCCATAGCATTCATGTACCAGGTGGAGGAAAAATATTTGGTTAAAATAAGGGATTTCATTCATGTCCACAAACATAATTTCATAGAACCATCATTTCTACAACATAAAACATTTAACCCTCAAATATCAAAGGGTTATATTTTTTTGTGATAAGTGGAACAAAGGACATAAATGTGTTAAATATAAGTATTTATACATTGAAGAAACTAATGAATATGAAGAGGATGATGAGGCCTCAGGTGAAAATACATAAGATCTAGAGGATGAATCTAAATATTTTCACCCTATTATCTCCTATCATGCCATTTAAAATATTAGTACCTATCAAAATATTAAGGTGATGTGTCTTCAAGAAACATAAGGTGACAATGTTAATTTAATCAAGAAGCAAAAAAAATTTCATCAATGATATATTAGATACTCATTTGAACTATTTTATTTACCCAACTCTAGAATTTGAATTCATGATTATAGATGGTGGCATAATCAACTATTCTAGAAAATACCAAATTATTAAGATTTCCATGAGGGAATACATTATTTATTTTCCTATGTTTATTATTTCCAAGTATGGGGTTGGAATTATTTATTGAGTATAATCGATCATAAATTTTTGGATAATAGAGATGAGTTATGAGGAATTATATACATAATATTTCATTCTAAAGGTACAACATTTGATCTACAGGTATTACAATAAAAGTCTCCTCAGTTGGTTATCTCACATAAAATAATGAATATTATTAAAATGGGATGAAGTATTTGTAACATGATTTATTTACATTTAAGTTTAGCCAACAAAGGTTTCAACACATCCTTATTTATAAATTATTATTGATGACCACATATTATTTTTGGACATAATTATAAAAGGACTACCACCAAGTAGAGAACATGATCATTTCATAATAATAGTTCCAAGTAGTACATTAGTAAACATTAGACCATACATGTATCCATATGCCCAAAAAATTGAAATTGAAAATATGGTATAGGAGATGTTGGAGGTAGACATTATCCAACATATCCAAAGTTAATATTCATCCCCTAGTGGTCATGGTGTAGAATAAGGATGAAACATAGAGGATGTGACTTAACTATATATAAATTAGAAATTTCAATCTCAAATATAATTTCTTTATTATAGTAATTGATGAATTTTTATGCATAATCACCATTTGGAAATTATATTTATTAGAAGAACCAAGATCATAATGGGAGAATGACATGGATACTAATGTCACAATTCATAATATTCAACATGGTTTATATTTTTCTATAAATTTTGAGTTTATAGTTAACTTATTATGGTATAAATATAGATTATACCTATTTAAGGATTATGTCCTCAAACACAAGATCACTCAAGATCTTCATGCATATATAATATGGGGCACTTGATATTTTTGAAGACATATCATCGAATCAAGAAAGATTTATTTTGAGAAGGAATCATTGGGGATATACATAATTTTGTGGTATAATTCATGTTTTGTCAACATAGCAAAGGATAAATAATTAAGACACTAAGTCTTTTTCAATATTTATCCATCTATATCCAAGGTAAGAGGAGGTTTCCATGGATTTGATTTTAATAATTTCAAGCTTTGAAGGTAAAAATGTCATAATGGTATTTATAGATAGACTCATAAAACATTCTCATTTTTTTCCTTATCAAAACCATTTGCATCTAGTGTAGTAGTTTTTTTTTCTCAATATAGTTCAAAATTTGCATGTTATTCCCAAAATCATTATAATTCATTATGATACTATCTTCACCAGTAAATTTTGGACTGATTTTGTTTCATGTTTGGGGACTCATTCAGCTGATATCTCATCATATCACACTCAATATAATGGGGAAATGAAGGTTGTTAAAAAATGTGTAGAAGGGTATTTCCATTAATATTCATTAGATAAACATGAACATTAGTTCAATTACTTACCACTAATAGAATGGTGGTACAACATTTCCTTCCATATCTATTCTAAAATGTCTCCCTTTATGTAACTTTATGGATATCATTTTGCATAAATTCTTTCATATTTTAATGTGAAACCCTTGTTTTGAGTTGTTAGGGGACACATTCAATGTCAACATGAGGTACTAGCTAGTTTAAGAGAGAATTTAATAATGGTATAGAATACAATGAAGCAACAAGTTGATCAACACCATAATGAGAGGAATTTTGATATCTATGATTTAATTTTTTTACACTTGCATCCATATAATAATATTTATTTTAATAAATATAAAAAGGATAGCCAACTATATCTTAATTATCATGGCCCTTATCAAATCCTATAGAAAATTTACATTATGCTATATAATCTAGAGTTATCCCAATCCTATCACATACATCATGTATTTCATGTATTCTTCCCAAGTAATGTCATTAGATGTATAATTTCTACCCAAACAAAGGTACCCTAACTAGATGAATAAGTCATATTCACTATATAAATTCAGGATATCCTTATAAAATACACAAAAAGGATAAAAACAAGATAGCTTAAGGAGTATTTTATCAAGTGGAAGAGTTTGAATCATGAATAAGTAACCTAGGAGGATTAATATTTTCTATAGTAGCATCTCGAGTTGATTCAACATTGAGGGAAATATTTTTTTGAATGGAAGGATCATGTTATGCCCTTAACCTATAATTTGTGTAGAGATATGTGTGGACAACTTGTGGACTACATACCTTTCATATTATCTTATTTCATTTATCTATGTTCTTAATATGGTAGACATATGGAATAACCATGGATAAGTAGAGTATATATACAAGGTATTGGTTATTATTTAAGCACCATATTACAAATTATGATCTTATTGAATTATTATGGAGGTTTCCTACTCAAATAGGATCAGTAATATTTATCAAGTATTATGATCTTTCATTAATTAATGTTTTAGATATGCTTATTATGCTGTAAATTTTGTGATATATTATTACATTTTTTCAAAAATAAAAGAAATTTCATTATATTTTATCCTCAGATGTAGTGTTAATTAGTTGCCTCTCCTCTTCTTCAATTTTAATTTTTATATTTTCAAGTATACCCTTGCCATCCTTTACTTATTTCTTTGTTATTTTTCTATAAAATATTATTTCTAAATCCTTTATTGATTTTATCCCCCATATAATTTTATATTTTCATATTGATTATTCCAATTGGTTCCCAATCATTTGTGTGTCCCAAAATAGTTTCTTTTATTTTTAGTTTACTAAATTATTGATTTGTGGTATGATCTAGCATAAACAATAATGTATTAATTTTTTGTAGAGTATAATATATTCAAGTATTTGGGTCCCAAAAGTTAAAATTATTGCACATGTATACTTTGAGTTGGACCTCCCATTTATAGGTACCTATTTGTATTTCCTAGTGCATATACTTAATCCTTTGGTATGCTTTGAGTGTCAAATAAAGGAATCACACCTTGAATCTTTTATGAAATTTTAATTTTTCTATCCATAATGTTTCATAGTTTTCAATATGAGTTTTGAGATTAGTTATGCCTTTGTATCTTTGAATTTCCTCAAATTATCCTTATTTTTTGATAAAAATTATTATTTTTAGAATAATGAAGGTTTCTCAATTTGTAATAGTGGTTTTATATGTGTTCCACCACCTTTTAATAGTGATAATTGATGTATTTTTTATAACCTTTATTCTTATGTGTTAGAGACATAATACTCTTATCACTTTTATAAATAATCTTATACATCACATATTCCACTAAATCTATGTAATTTCACATGTGAATATCTATAAAAAGTGTAATAATTTCCTTAGACATGGTGTTTTAGAAATTTATATGAAAAATTCTATTTTTGTGGGTCAATAATTTTTCACAGGACATAATTTTCTGACATTTATTTATAGTTCTCCATATAAATAAGATCCAATGTCCTTGTCAAAGGATATTTAAAATTACACACTATTTATTACTACCTCTCCATCATAATTTTCCTCATGTTCTTTATTAATATTGTTTTATTGTATTTAATTTATGTGTCAGGGATAGTTCATCGAAGTCACTCTCACTTTCATTTGGCCATAAATCTTTAGACCACAGAACCCCTTACGAGTTTCTAAAGTAAAGTTTACTACCAAACCATCACCCTAAAAATTTATTTATTCTTATTTAGAGTTTAAGTTACCATTAACTTACTAAAACCATTCTAAATTTATTAATTTTGAACACCTTGTATCATACATATTAATTACCTAAAATTTCACTTTTATTTTAATACCCATGAAATTAACTTGGAAATTTCTAAGCATCCCTATTGACGATCTCAATGTTCCATCTACCATACCAATTTCATACATTTATATATGTAATTTAAATTTTACAAGTGTTTCCAAAATACTATGGAGAAATATGTTTATGTTCATATGTCATTCTAGAAATGCAGTTTAACTTTTTGGTTGATAATTTTGAGATCTAGCAAAGTCATCATCTCTTTCCATTTTTATTAGTTTTGAATACATTGTTCTTAGTTTTTTTTTAAATTTTTATCAAATTTTCTCACTTGATGTTCATCTTATTACATGTTTTAGTATTTTAAAAATTACGTTAATTTGTCTAACAAGCTTTCATTTTAAACCAATTTTAACATTTGTTTTAAATTTTCAATTCCTACCTCATGAAAGTAAGTCATTTTGATTTGATCCTTCTATCATTTTATCCTAAATAATATTTCTACTCATAATATTCTCTCATGTTCATATTTATTTGGATATTATACTTCATTATTCATGTCTAACATTCATTTATTTATTTTTACTTTCTCATTTTGTTTTCCCATTTTACCCCACTTGTAGTTACTAAAACTCTTGGTTTTGGTTCATCAATAGTTATTCCTAGATACATGTTTTCATATTTTCCCTATTTTATTTCATCATTATTTTACATTATCTTATATAAAAGTGATTCTAATTTGTGGGAGAATTCTCATTACTCTTTTATTTTTCATCTTCATCTTTATGCCTTACTTCATTAAATTCTCCTTTATTCTCTTAGACCTTTAGTATTTATTTAAATATATTGCACCTTTCCATAGAGGGGATCATATTAGTTTATATATTTTTATACTTATAATTTTATATAGTTATTCCAATTTATTACCAAAATTAATTCATGCATTCCTTTCTCCTGGTATAAATCACATTCAATCTATGATTCCTTCATGCATTTTAATAGAATGTCCCTGATCTTACCACATTAATAGTACTTATGAGGTGGTATGTCCTAGTTGTATCCTTGTTTATAACCTATTACTCCCTAGTATTTCCATATTTCACCATGGTATACACCTCTATAAAGTTTTTCCCCCTCCTCAATACCCATCTTGGTTGTTGTTATAACATTGTGGTTAGGGATTATATAGTGTAAAATCTTGTATTGTTGGATGGCTTAGGTAATTTTAGCTTGTATAGTGGGGTTTCCCATTTATAGTTTTAGTGATGGAATTTTTTGTACCAAAATATCTCATTTTTAGTTCCTTTTATGTATATTTTATAGTGCATCATGTCTAGGGCATGTATGGTTGTAATGATTGAATGGCCCATACATGTTATAATACATCAATTGGTTTATTGATAGTGTTACTCTATCATGAGACATAATTATTGTGTATGTTAGTTATATATATGATATATTTCACAAAATATCCTATCATTTTCTATTGTCTATTAAATTTTAATAGAGTTACCCATTAGTGTTTGATATGATCTTGACAGTTTCACTTGTTTCACCATTTCTTGGTATGGGAACTATGTCAATGACTTCCCTTATATGTAAGAAATGATACACCATATTTGAGGTCATGATGTTTTATTTTAAACTAGAATTGAAATAAAATCGTCACCATTCATTTGAATTTCTTGTTTCAACTATAATTGCCTTAACTCATATTATAGATAAAACATCACTCTTGTAAGTGCAATATATACATACATACATACATACATACATACATACATATATATATATATATATATATATATATATATATATATATAGATATATATATATATATATATATATATATATATATACATATACATATATATATACATACACACACACACACACACACACACACACACACACACACACACACACACACACACACACACACACACACACACACACACACACACACACACACACACACACGCACGCACACACACACACACACACACACACACACACACACATTAATATTGGCTCTTAAAACTAGTATTAAACCTAAAATAAACCATTCAATTTGTTATTTCTCATTTAGGGGTTCCACCAATTTTCTTACTATTGTCTTCAATATATGATCATATTTTTTTATACTCTCTTTTTCATTTTTTATTAGTTATATCATCTTACAAACACTCTTTAATAGGATATGTAGCTAATATAAATCTCCTTGAAATAATTTGTGTACATTGAGACATTAATTTGCATGCCTTACATTAGTTTTCATGTACAATTTTAATGCATCATCTCTTAACATCGAAAACAAATCAAACAACATTACTTTCTCATTTATTATATTAAGGCTTCTCCAATGTGAATCAGAGACAAATTGACGTTCTTGGACATATTTGGTATCTTTTACAAATAGGAATAAATTCATTTTTTTATTTGTCATATTTGGGATTTTATATTATGTATTACACTATTACTCCAATTACATGATGTGATCATTATTGAAGAAATAATTTAGATTATTTGTTGATTATCATTTTATGGTAAAAATAGTTTTGTACTCCATATTTTATCTATTATAACTTTTGTTTGACAATATGTTATCCCTAATATTTCTACCTGATCATGTAAAAACTCTTTTTTCTCTCTATTTCTTTTCTAAAACATTGGTAACTATTCTCTACTTCCTCTCTTATATGTACCTCCTATTTAATAGTAAATGGATGTTCATGTTGAATGTGAAGTGGCATGTAGGATGGATCCATTTAAAATGGTTCATATCCTCACAAGTTATCTTATTATTATGGTTATGAATTGATGCATCAATTCTAGTTTATCCTTCTTGATCCTCTATCTCTAACCTATCTTCTTCTCTAGTATTTTTGATAACTAATAATTTCTCTTATAATATAATTACTTACTTATATTTATATTGTGTACCCTAAAAAAAACAAATTATATTCTCTTATAAATTATTTTATCCATTTATGTTGGTGTCTCTTCCAACATCTATTTCTTCTATTCTTCTATCACTATGTTGTTTCTTCTCAGTTGTCTTCCCTCATGCTTCATTTTTCAATTGATGATATTTTCTTTATATCAATTACATATTATAATTATATTATATTATACTTATTATATCTTATATATTTATATACGCATATTTGGTATAAACATAGTTTCTTAGTATGTTTTCATAGATTACACACACACACACACACACACACACACACACACAGATATTCATATTGGCTCTTAAAACTGGTATTAAACCTAAAATAAACCATTCAATTTGTTATTTCTCATTTAGGGGTTCCACCAATTTTCTTACTATTGTCTTCAATATATGATCATATTTTTTAATACTCTCTTTTTCATTTTTTATTAGTTATATCATCCTAAAAACACTCTTTAATAGGATATGTAGCTAATATAAATCTCCTTGAAATAATTTGTGTACATTGAGACATTAATTTGCATGCCTTACATTAGTTTTCATGTACAATTTTAATGCATCATCTCTTAACATCGAAAACAAATAAAACAACATTACTTTCTCATTTATTATATTAAGGCTTCTCCAATGTGAATCAATGACAAATTGATGTTCTTGGACATATTTGGTATCTTTTAAAAATAGGGATAAATTCATTTTTTTATTTGTCATATTTGGGATTTTATATTATGTATTACACTATTACTCCAATTACATGATGTGATCATTATTGAAGAAATAATTTAGATTATTTGTTGATTATCATTTTATGGTAAAAATAGTTTTGTGCTCCATATTTTATCTATTATAACTTTTGTTTGACAATATGTTATCCCTAATATTTCTACCTGATCATCTAAAAAATCTTTTTTCTCTCTATTTCTTTTCTAAAAAATTGGTAACTATTCTCTACTTCCTCTCTTATATGTACCTCCTATTTAATAGTAAATGGATGTTCATGTTGAATGTGAAGTGGCATGTAGGATGGATCCATTTAAAATGTTTCATATCCTCACAAGTTATCTTATTACTATGGTTTATGAATTGATGCATCAATTCTAGTTTATCCTTCTTGATCCTCTATCTCTAACCTATCTTCTTCTCTAGTATTTTTGATAACTAATAATTTCTCTTCTAATGTAATTACTTACTTATATTTATATTGTGTACCCTAAAAAAAACTAATTATATTCTCTTCTAAATTATTTTATCCATTTATGTTGGTGTCTCTTCCAACATCTATTTCTTGTATTCTTCTATCACTGTGTAGTTTCTTCTCACTTGTCTTCCCTCATGCTTCATTTTTCAATTGATGATTTTTTTTTTATATCAATTACATATTATAATTATATTATATTATACTTATTATATCGTATATACTTATATACCCATATTTGGTATAAACATAGTTTCTTAGTATGTTTTCATAGATTACACACACACACACACACACACACACACACACACACACACACACACACACACACACACACACACACACACACACACACACACACACACACACACACACACACACACACACACACACACACACACACACACACACACACACACACACACACAAAGAGTTAGATATTATGTGCGATGATTTAATGTGAAATTTTTAGGTTCCATCTTATTTCAATTGCTTTATCTACCCCTATGGGACTATATGTTATATTTTATTTTATCTGATGTATCCTGGGTATCCCTTCCTATGTTTTCTATTTAACCTACATTTTCACCCTCTAAACACCTACATCAATGAACACTTGTGTCGATGAAAGTGGTTAATCCATAAACACTTGTGTCCAAACTTATAATTTTATTATTTTTTATATCTTTAAATTGGTGACCATTTATTTTGTCTTCTTTGTTCATCCTATTTTCATATTCTCACATGTCACTAAGTCTAAATTATAATTAAAATATTCATATATATACAAAGGTTATGATATAATTATACTTAATAGAATTTTTTAATCAAATAAGTTTCTAATTGGAAACTAATTTATTCCAAACTATCAAATTACACTACGGTAATATATTGAATATCTTAATTTCTCAAAAGGTCACTACACTCATACATTGTTTAAACCAAGGGTTACTATACGAAAAAAAAACATATAGTTAAACAATTAAAATTCCACACACATGCCTATGAGGGATAGATAAATGTGAGTCTAAGGCCTTATTTGGAGTATTAGATATGTAGGTATTGTTTACCAATAGTCAAGGTTGTTAGGGTTAGCTTGACTATTGTGCTAACCCTTTTTACCGAGTTATATGAAATCAAATTTAAGAAGATTAGGGTTTTTATTATTAGATGGATCTAATGCATAGACATACATACCCTGATGTACTAAATAGGGACAAAGGTAATAACACAGGTCTAAAAAAAGTTTTGATCCACCCATATGCATGCTTTGGGTTGGACATCTATGTCAAAGTTGGACACTTATGTCAACACAACTATCTATGGTCGACATAATTTTCATGTAGGAAAAATACCTAGAATGTAAATTAGGTATATTATAAAACTTATTTAATACATTACGATGATTTTAGATGACTATCATAGTCTAAATCCAACCTTCTAATAAGATATGATCTTTCTATCCCTTGGTTGTAATGTATTTAAATTATATTTATTGTATATGGTAGATTAGTTGAATTTGTAGTATTGACCATATTTTCATGTGAATCTAAATATAACATTACTTATTTAAAATGGTTTTCTTTTCTTAAGTGTGTTTTTGTAAAACCACAAATAACATAAACATTTTGGTGAGCCTATCCTCTATGTGTTGAACCAAACCTTAGCTTACATAAATGGTTTTTTCTCATTATAAATTTTATTTTGGGTGTCCATATTTCTTTCTAATATCTAATTTATTATATGGGAATCACTTAAGGAATGTCTATCTATATAGTTTATCTATGCATTCTTCTTATTCTCTGTGTTTGAGTGAAAAGTTTAAGTTATTAAATATTATCTTACATAAGGACCTACAAATCCCCACCCTATGTATTTTTAATTTAATATTATTAATCATCAATGTATTACATATGAATATCTTATCATAAATCAAACCCAAATTAACATATTTTTTTATTCTGAATGATAAGGAAAGAACTAGTGATGAAAGTACAAATATAAATGAACATGGTATTATTCATAGTATGCTTTCATATGGTTATGATTATAATGATATTCCCCTTGGGTATGTATAAATTAGTTCAATTATTTCTCTCCTTGTAATGTTTAAGGGTCTCAAAATTAAAGGAAAATAATTTTTATTTCCTTTCACTCAAAATACCATAGATAAATAATAAAGTAACATTCATAATGTTTCATGTCAAACTATTGTACTTTATTTAGATGCATCAAAAAATAAGTGTTCCTCTCCTCTTTCCAATGATGTAAATGATAATAATAAAAATTAAATTTCCTCTCCTATTTCCAATAATGAAAATATTAGATAAATTGAGTGTGTTCCTTCTTTTCTAAGAGGTGAAAATCTTAGAATCTTTATCTCTTATTTGGCTCACTCAAATAAAACTAGTGAAAGTAATTATCTTTATAGAAATTGTAATAAAAAAATACATGTACTACTTCTCATCCCTTGCTTGAGTGTAAAACTTAAAATGAATATGAAGGTCCTAAGAAAATGGTTATACTAAATATATTATGTCTAGACACAATTAACAATCCATGTACATTTCATACAACTAAATGTGAAACTTGCATTATTCTCTCTCCTGGTGTTACAAATAAAGTAGAAAATGTTTTGTTTCCTCCATCTTTTTAATTTTTCACTAAAAATGAGCTTGTGTTTGAAAGTGAAGTTACTCACCCTAATCTTATTATATTTCAAATAACTTCAAATAAATATCACCTTGTAATGATGAAAATATCAAACTTCATTCCAACCAAAATTATAGAGTTATCTATTTGGCCATGGAGACTCCTTTATAAAATATAGCACAACCATGTGATGATCCTATTTTCTAAGGTGCTCAAGAATAAACCATTCTTATGTTTCATATTAATATTAATTTAAAACTCTTAAGAAAATATTCAACTTCTTCACCACTCTCTTCTTGTGATATTTTATCCATCATGACTACCATAGGATATCTTCATCAAAAATTTGATACTATTAATTTTTAATTTTTATCACAAGAGTCTAGCTTTGAGTAAAATTTGTTAAAGGAACAACCTCTTAGTCGAGATGTGTTTGAGTCTCCTTACCCATCCAATTTCATAATGCCTAAGTTCTCCTACTTTAATGGTCACAAGGATCCTAATATTCACTTATAATAATATAAAAATTAATTTGAAAATTGGGTTAAATTAGGATTCCTTATATTGAAGGCCTTCCATTTAATCTTATCTTAGTAGGCCTAGATGATTTTATAGCCTCCTAAATTTTTCCTTGTGAACATTTAAAAAAATTTATGATGTGTTTTCATCTAATTTTCACTAAGATACCTTGTCAAATTTACCATTTAAACACTTAAGATCATTAAAAACAAATTATAATGAGGCCATTCTATACTACATTATAATATTTGAGGACATATTATACTCCTTAATCTATACATCCGTAGATTTGGAAGTTTAATTTTTATTTAGTAGGGGTCTTCTCTCTCCTCTTAGAGAAAGAGTGTTGCATAATACCTTTGATTCATTTAATATTTTATATTGGGATGTGCATATATATGCGTGTGCCTTAAATAATTTAAAAAATAAAGAAGTTGCGTATTTCACCACCTAAAATAAAACATGCTATAAATACCACTTTAAAAGAAAACAAGAAAACTAAGAAGGGTTATGAACCAATTAAAATATTTTATTAAAAACTAATATTCCATACCAAATAATAAGTAGTAAAAGTAATAAATAAAATAAAAGAGCATAGTTATAAAATACTTCCTATACTTAAACCATATGTTTATAAAAAAACCAACCACTTCAGTTTGACTAGTACTAAGATAGACCACATGATATATTATGCACATTATTGGATAAATGAATGATAGATCTTCCTCGTAATTATAATTACCCACCACAAATATTTTAAAAGGTAAAAGGATAAAAAAAATTCACTTACCATGGTATAAATAGGAATTGAGATAATGCTTGTTTTCCTCTTGAGAAAAATCTTACACAATTAACTAATTTGGAAATTATTACATTTTGAAAAGGCATATCTATACGTATTTCATACATTTATTCTAGAATATATTCTAATAATATTTACACATACCATGTTGCTCCTTTTTAGAAACACATGTTCCATTAATCTTCACAAAAGATGACAACTAGTAGAAGTCCTTCCCCTAGGGTACCCTATCATAGGACTAATCTATCCCACACTAATCCTACCAAGGAAGCATTTTTAAATAATTTCCTTAATAAGGATAAATATCTATAAGGTGAACCTACACAACATATATGGGTACCTAAATAGATACATACATATTCATCAGATATTTCTACAAATAATTCATAGTGAATAGCCAAAACATAACTAACAGTTCTATTACTGCATATGGTGATTTATTTATTGCCAATATAATACAAGAATTTCATTAAATTTAAATAATTTTATATAATTTACCATATCCAAACATATATTATAGAAATAAATGTAATTAAAACCATGCAAAATGCAACAAAGAATTAGACATTGTACATCCATTTGAGACAAAATAATCCATGTGAATGATGTCATATATCAAAATACTATAGATTTTATACAAATAATAATATAAACTATCACTATATATATCAACCATGCTCATTACCATCAATGGAGAAGTACTTGGGTTTAGGGTGGGCCCATATGCTTGAGGTAACTTGCTTACTCTATCCTCATATGTTCCTAGTTGATCCTCATGCTTATGCCATAGAATGTCATATCACTTAATAAAAACCTACATGAAATACATGGAACTACATTATGGGATGTCTCATATATCTATCTTTCCATGTACATCCTCTTCCTTAGTCACTATAGTATGATATGAAGTGACTTCCCTCACCAATAGATCCAATGGGGGTTTATGAATATGTGTAATATCATAAACTCTCTCAATAAATCCATCACTAGATATATTGATGGGTAAAATTTGTGTGAGAGCCTATATCACATGTATCACCATGGTATCCCAATCCTAATCACCTTTACATAAGACATATAAAGTACAAATCAAATATCATTATCAATGAAATATTATGTTAGTAAAATACAATAGTTTAAAATTAGGGTACTTACATTTGTCTTTGATTTCCAATACATTTATAGGTTCAAGTCCCATAGGAGAACCACCACTTCCATATCCTCTACAACTTCATGTGTCATAGGTATGAATCTAGTCTGGGAAACTATGACCAAGAATAAAAATGGCTAGCAATCCCTAACACACCGTTATTTATAGTCATCTATACACCCTACATAATCCCTTTCATCTAGGAGAGCAACATGATCTATGTCATCACCAAGTTATGGGGATATATCCCCAAGTGTAGATGTTGATATATCATTTGTAATGTGCCCACTCTATATTGTATGCTTCCATGGGTATGGCACTAATGGCACTCCCTAATCTATACAAATTAATGATGTACATGATCATACTAAAATAACTCATATACACAAGGAAATTGGTCCATTGACTACATCCTTTCCTTAATCCTATAAATTTAATGCCCATCCTTGGGCCACCTAAAAACTTTCCTATATGAATGAAATGTAATATTATCCAAAGTCAATCTATCCAAATTGGTGCAGTAATCCATTATGTTGTGTAGTATACCATAAGGGAGTACCCACCACTCTATAAATATATGTGGATGAAAGCACCCATCTAGTGGTCTACCAAGGGGTAAAACTACCATAATATGCTAATATGTTCACACCTTTAATATAGTGTTGGCTCCAATACCATAGCCATATCTCTCCAATGCAAATCTACATAGATCTTTATGTAGGTGGGATAGTATGGTGCAACCAAAAATTATTAGGTACCCTCCTATTCAATCTATCAAACTATATGATACATGTGATAATAAATCGCAATAGTGCCAACATCCACTATAATAAAAAATACCAATAAGACATAAATAACTTTCATAGACATAGAACATCACATCTGATAATGCTATCAAGATGTACCATGTTACTTAGATATACATATAGTGGTTTCTACCTAGTAAAACACTGATGGGAATATTTAATGTAACCAAAATAAAAATTTCCAATAACATTTCCTCTCTCTCCTTTGATAGGCAACCATAAAATGTGATACACATCCTCTAATGTAACTATCATCTCCCTTATTAGGATCCGGTTTAGGTATCTAGGTTCAACCTCTTACTAGTGCTATGAGAATCTAGCTATCATAAGGTACTTGTATTAACCTATCCACATACCTCAATCTAGTTTGATCTATCATGGTTTAGTCAAGAACATCTAGTCCTAACTCTACCAACATGGAAAAACACTTCCTATGCTAGAACTCATAGATATGTACATCTTTCTAGGAAACAAAAATTATAAAAAAGTTATTAGTCAGGTAATTCTATAAATCAAATAAAAAATTTGTAGTTAAAACACACAAAACTTATAAATATAATAACATTGGACTAACATCAATGACAGATAGAAACAACATATAGTTGTCAGAAAAACATACATTAACATTGAGACCTGGATGCAACTATCCCAGGATTTGATGTAAGTTTTCATAAAAACTTACAAAACAAAATAAAATCCAAAAGGGAACAAATTTAAAAAATCTAACTTTACCATTAAATTCACAATTAGACCTACTTACCATCTATTGAAAGTCCTAACTAGCTAATATTGTCTAGAGTACCTCAAATCATAGTGGTCATAGATATCTACCATGTGGCATTTTAATTTTTATGCTTAAATTTAAAATTTTCAAAAGGATCAAAGTAAAAATGAATTTAAGTAAAAATGAGTTCAATATTTTATACATTGTTATTATATATATATATATAGATAGATAGATAGATATATGTGTGTGTGTGTGTATGTATATGCATATATATAGATATGTATATATATATATGTATATATATATATATATATATATATATATATATATATATATATATATATATATATCTGTGTGTATATATATGCATATATATATGTATATATATATATATATATGTATATATATATGTGTGTGTGTGTGTGTGTGTGTATATATATATATATATGTAGATATATATATATATATGTGTGTGTGTGTGTGTATATATATGTGTGTGTGTGTGTGTGTGTGTGTGTGTGTGTGTGTAGATATATATATATATATATATATATATATATATATATATATATATATATATATTGCATAGCAATGGTACATATGCAAAGAAATAAAAAGTAAAAATAAACACAAACTATTATATCCAATCTATATTTGATAGGGGTTATGAATAAGGGTTTATTCCTTCTAGGTACTTATATATTGATCTATCTCCTAGATATATCACATTATGGACTATTACTATATCATGAAATTTAGCACCTCATAGAATGAAACCTAGGATAGACTATTATGGATTATTATTAAGAAATTATACATCTATAATGGTTGGTTTTATTCATATATTATAGTGATACAATCATCTAGTATCACTAAACTATGTACTTGAGTTTTTTTGGTTGGGAGATGATACTCTTAACATACAAAACATTACTCTTCATATTCTAGGTTGGAGGTATGGTCACATCCCAAATCTCCCTACTATAGATATAGTACCTACATGGAGAAACCTAATTTACCATATTAAATCTCACTCATCTTCCTATCCATAATATGCATAAGATTGCAGTCCCTTTTCTACTTCTCTAGTTTATAGCATTTCAAAGCCACTACTACATAACACATACACATGTGTATTCTATCCATGCTCTTTCATTATGTTAATTTCTATTAATTTTTATATATAGATTATATACATTTATTAATTTTTGATATGCCATTTATTTTAGGTAATATTAAAATATGACTCTTGAAAAAATTTCAACCAAAGACAAGGTCTATTGTCACACCAAGGTATTCATTTTCTTTTCCTTTAAACTACTAATTTTAGTTTTTACGCATTACTCAAATTAGAGGGGAAAAATATAGATACCCATGTTGTCACAAACCTAGTTTTATAGCATGTTTTTAGACTTATTAATATATATATATATATATACACACACACACACACACACACACTAAGAGTTAGATATATAATGGTGTGATATCAGGTGGACCTCTTTAGTTCCATCTTATTTCACTTCCATTATCTTTCCATGTGGAACTACATATTATAAATTTTATTTTATCTAGTGTAACCTAGGGATCCCCATATGTTTTTTTTATTATCCCTTTGTTTTTTAGCCTTTGGACACATGTAACTATTTTGGACATATTTATAATATGTAGTTCCACATGGGAAGATAATGGAAGTTAAATAAGATGGAACTAAAGAGGTCCACCTGAGATCACACCATTATATATCTAGCTCTTAGTATGTATGTATGTATGTATGTATGTATGTGTGTGTGTGTGTGTGTGTGTGTGTGTGTGTGTGTGTGTGTGTGTGTGTGTGTGTGTGTGTGTGTGTGTGTGTGTGTGTGTGTGTGTGTGTGTGTGTGTGTGTGTGTATACACACACACAAAGATACATACATACATACATACATACTAAGAGCTAGATATATAATGGTGTGATCTCAGGTGGACCTCTCTAGTTCCATCTTATTTCACTTCCATTATCTTCCCATGTGGAACTACATATTATAAATTTTATTTTATCTAGTGTAACCTAGGGATCCCCATATATTTTTTTTATTATCCATTTATTTTTTAGCCTTTGGACACATGTAACTATTTTGGACATTTTACATTGATGTAAGTGTCCAATTATGATGCAAGTTTCTAGACTTATCCTTTCATTATTTTTTGTATCTTTTGCTTGGTGACTATTTACTTTCTCTACTTTAGTCATCTTTTTTTTTTTTTAAGCGCTAAAATATTTTAATTAAAAATCAAGAGTTCCTTATATATACAAAACTTACTATCTAATTATACTCCCTAGTAATTTTTGATCAATAAAGTGTCTATTTGATCAATTAAGTTTATAATTAGTAAATACTTTATAATCCAAGATATCAAATTACACTATAGGACCATATTAAATATCTAAAGGAATCAAATGTCACTTCAATCTTGTATTATTTATACCAATGGTTATTATAGGATATAAGTCATATAGTTGCACAATTAAAATTACATACACATGCCTAGGAGGTATAACTACATGTGAGTCTAAGGCCCTCTTTGGATAATTGGATATGTAGGAAACACTTAGCAATAGCTAGGGTTATTATGATTAATTTAACTCGTGTGCTAACCAAGTTTTACCAAGTTATACGATTTTAAAGGAAATAAATTATGATTTTTATTATTTTATGGGTATCACACATATAGAAACATACTTTGAGGCATAAAATAGGCACACATGGGAAAACATAGGTCTGATAGAAGTTTTAATCCACCCTTGTGCATACTTGGGATGGACACCTACGTCAAAGTTGGGAACCTATGTCAAAACAAATATATATGCTAGACACAAGTGTCTAGAAAAAGAAAATAGATAGAGGGTAGAATGAGTATATTATATAACTTGATGAATGTCTTAATGTGATTCCAAATCACTATCATAGCCTAGATCTGAACTTTAAATAAGAAACAATATTTTTATCCCTTGGTTACATTATATTTAAATTAAATTTATTATATATGTTAGATTATTTAAAT